>MEHQ01000402.1:0-15000 GCA_008828725.1 Saccharina japonica | reverse complement strand
GTATGCATACAAAAGTGTGCGATGATTCGCAATAACGCAATAAGAGCTCGGCGAAGCTTCCGAAAAATGAGATCGGTACGTGTAGTAGGTGAAACAACTAAAACAAATCATGATTATTGGAACTATTGTATTGACATTTCTAAAATCTGTTGGCAAAATCGGCATACTTTTCGAGATGTGAACGCGCCCATTGAAGCGAACCCGGGGCCTTATTTTGTATTTATTGGTGGACAGTGGGAGGACGTGCGTTCACGAATAGACTGACAATGAATTGAGGCAAAACAACTCAGGCTATTGACAAAAAAGGTCCAAGTGAAGTACTCTATAACTTCAGAACATGCAACCGAAAATGAACCGGGCATGGTGTGAGCTGGGCGTTAAGTGAAGTTGTGAAAGCTACGTATTGACGAAATGAAGTGGGCATGACAAATGGGAAGGCTATTGAAATGCAGCGCTGTCGTTGACTGGTTGCGTGAATGAGAGAGCGGACTGCAGTGGTTTTTGGGGCGTATGGTCCGAAGGGCTCTGAGCGCTCTCGCGCTAAACCTAAGGGATGTAATATATACTGCAGCAATGAACAAGGCAACAATACGTGGACGTGGGGAGAGGGAGGGTGGTAGCCTGAAAGCCGGTGGATTCACTGCGGCGCAACCCCCCCCCCCCTCCCCGCACACCCAACACAACCCAACACTCGCACACACCAAATACACACCACCCATCTCTGCTCGCAAGTCCAACACACCACCACTCCAACATGAGCCAAGAGGTGGAAACATTCCTAGTGTGATTGGCATGGTTTCTGGCGGTATATTATCTCGAAGTGATTGCACTATGAAATGTGTTGAGCATTTAAACGGTTGGAGCATTTTCGATTTTTTTGTTTTTTTTTGTTATTTATTTATTTGTCACTTTCCAGTTCAACTCGCGGGAGCGTTCACACTCAACGGCCTTCCGGACAAAAGCCTTGTTCACAGGCAGGGTAGGGGTCGGCCAGCACGACGAGGAAGTAGCGCACCGCCAGGTGCCCCCCATCGCGAGGTATCGCGAAAATGGCTCAGTTTTTCCTTTAGGAAATGCGAAGAAGCGTTCCCACAGCAGCACCGAGAATATGATAGTACCTGTATTTACAAGGGGGCTTCGCCGGCGGCCTAGACGGCCGCCGGTCGCAGGCTCGCGTAATCCCCAAAATGTTATTAATGGTAGCAGCAGGTCAGACTTAATGCCAAGAGTTGAGGGTGCTCCGACGGAGTGACTGATGCTACAAACTGTTATCGTAAAAGGGATACTCGTACTTATCTTCGGCGACACGCAGTCTGATATCATACGTATTAATAGTGTCCGACACGAATAGTATAATAACTGATTGCATAACTGTGTTTACCCACCACTGCTGTATGTGTACCTGGGCGCGTACCATTTAGGATACAACAGCTACAGTAGCTGCTCTACGTACGAAAACGCACCACCTATTATACCTGTTGTGTACCTGGTATGATACGATACAATACTGCGTATGCACGTATTTTCATACATGTGCTGCTGTTATATTTCCTACCCACCCACCCACGTACGACCCAACCGATCGACACACGCACCAACCGATCCACTTACCCGCTACAACAACAGCAGTGTGAAATCAGTATACAGCAGCATCGCAGTACGTACAGCAGCAGCAGTAGTAGTAGTAGTAGTATACAACCCATCTACAGCAGCAACAGCAGCAGCAGTCCAGAAAATAGCAGCACGTACGTAGAGCGGACAAAAACTAAACGCCGGCGTCGATGCGGAGCCCTTGTTTAGCACGTACGTACGTACAGCAGTGGCCCTTTTTTGTTTTTTTTTTGCCGATTTTAATACGCCTGATCTTTTTCATCTTGAAATAGTGTAGAAACGGCTAACTCTCGTAGTTTAGGGCCGATTTCGATTCTGACCGAAGTTCTGGGGATCCATATTTACACTTTTTGGGGACTCTTTGAAAAAAATAGCTTGATTTAGTGTGGGTAAAATGTCTTGAAATTAGTCTGGAGATATTTTATCTTGAAATTAGTGGGATTTATTTTACTTGATCTTAGTGTTGGGGTTGGACCCCGGGCGGGAAAGCCCTACGAATGCGCTGGGAACCCCTACCTTCCCGCGGATCCGCCCCTTTCCAGGGGAAGGAGCGAGGCGTCCCTGGGAGGCCACCTTCCCCCAACTCCCGCTCGCCGAGTCCGGCCTTGGAGCTCGTTCTCGCGGCGGGGTCACCGAGGGCTGACGCGCGTCGAGCGGGGCGCGGGTGCGGCGCCGATCGGGGTCGAGTGGCGCGCGGTAGAGCCGGTTTCCCGCGCGGCATATCGAAACCGGCATAGTCTTGAAGATCCCGAACGACATCATCATTCATCACTACACTACCGAAGCGTAATACATAAGTATCTATCGAGCGGAAATCGATTATCGGCCCCAGGCATGAAATATGAATAATCCAAAGGCAAGTTCGGTAGGGTATACCGGTACCGGGGGTATATTTGTTGCGCGTTCCGAACTTACCGAAGTGTCGGGTAACGGCATTGAAAAAATACCGAACTTACCGAAGTGTCCGGTACCGGTATTGAAAAAATACCGAACGTACCGAACTGTTGGGTACCGGTATTGAAACAGTACCGAACTTACCGAAGTATTCGGTAGGGTATTAAGCACACTACCGAGAAAATACCGGTACCCCCGGTAATGTGGACGAGGGTATACCGGTACCCGGGGTACATTTAGGTGAGCGTACCGAACTTACCGAAGTGTCAGGTACCGGTATTGGACAAATACCGAACTTACCGAAGTGTCGGGTACCGGTATTGAAATAATATCGAACTTACCGAAGTGTCGAGTACCGGTATTGAAAAAATACTGAACTTACCGAAGTGTCGGGTACCGGTATTGGAAAAATACCGAACTTACCGAAGTGTCGGGTACCGATATTGGAAAAATATCGAACTTACCGAGTGTCAGGTACCGGTATTTACCGAAGCAATACCCCCGGTATACTTCGGTACGTACCCTTACCGAACATATACCCTAAACAAATATGTACTTGTAGCAACAGCAAACAGGTGGCGGTGCCAATCGCGGAGAAAATGGCAATGCTGCCGCCGCCATCCCGAGCACGTATCAATCGGAAGCAGGGTTAGCAGCAGCACCAGCCCCAGCAAGAGCAACAACATAACACAGCAGCAAAGGGGCAGAAGCAGCAGCTCCAACTTGGGCAATGCGCTGCTGCAGTAGGCTCTACTGTATATTTGATACAGTCCACGCGTGCCACTCACTGCCATCGAGTGCTACGCTTGAAGCCCGTTCTATACCCCAATCACCCAACGTCGAAGCTCAGCATACAGTTTAGATCATCGGCAACCTCGCGTAGTGCTGCTGCAGCTGCTGATGGTACATCACTGTTTGAATACAATTAGAGCAACGATGGGTTCGAAATGTCACGTTGAAGTCCGTAAATAGGATGCATGATACGAGTACTTTCTCAGGTGAGCAGTCAGAGCTTCTTTCACTGCACGAAGCTGCGCAGAGCGTGCCATAGCACCGCCTCGGCGGCGCCTCGAACCCCACCGGCGCGACTTGGTGATAATATCATCTATCCTTTCGCTCCGTCCGCGATTGTTATGTTGTGTCTGCAGCCGTTCATGGTGGGTGTGAGATGAGTGCGTTGTGTCACTCCAGAGTCCAGAGCCAAGGACCAGATGGATACATGAATGTAGGGAAGACTGCTGCTGCTGCCACAAATAAATACCAGGTACCTTGTATAATGTCATAATGTGTGTCCGTATTGTATACATACCCGATTCCCCGGTATCGAGGCCGCACCGATCACCGCCGGTATTGTGGTCGAGGGTATACCGGTACCCGGGGTATGTTCGGGTAGGCTTACCGAACTTACCGAAGTGTCGGGTACCGGTATTGGAACAGTACCGAACTTACCAAAGTGTCGGGTACCGGTATTGGAAAAGGACCGAACTTGCCGAAGTGTCGGGTACCGGTATCGAAACAATACCGAACTTACCGAAGTGTCGGGTACCGGTATTGAAGAAGTACCAAACTTACCAAAGTGTTCGGTAGGGTATCGAGCCCGGTACCGAACAAATATCGGTACCCCCGGTATAGGGTCGAGGGTATACCGGTACCTGGGGTATATTTGGGCGGGCGTACCGAACTTACCGAAGTGTCGGGTACCGGTATTTACCGAGAAAATACCCCCGGTACAGTTCGGTACGTATCCTACCGAGCATACCTTTGGAATATTCGAACGAAACGTCCCGGAATCGTACCGCAAGAAACGACGAAGGATGGAGAGTTCGTTTGCGTTATAACCAATTTCCCCGTCAAATGTGTCAACTGCTGCTGTATGATGTTACACGAGTACGGTACTACACACAGGGGTCCGACACTACAAACACCACGAGCAGATACTATTATACTATTATACTATTACTAGTGGTATCCCGAACCATGCCAGGGCGGGGCCGGTAAAGTAGCGGACAAAAACAAAAATACGAAATAAGAACTGGGCCACGATCCACACCCTATACCGCAAATCCACGGATCAGGTAATTTGACAGACGCAATCGGCCACGTAACAACCGACCCACCGACACCCACCCACCCACACCCACTCACCCACCCACTCTCACGTACTTACCGACATGCACTCACTCACACCCACCCACCCTACCACCGACCCACCCACCCAACCACGTACGTACGTGCGCACCAACCGATCGACACACGCACCAACCGATCCACCCACCACAATCACAACAACAACAGCAGTGTGAAATCAGTATACAGCAAACACCAGTACGTACAGCAATAATAGTAGTAGTAGTAGCAGTAGTGGTATTAATAGTAGTAGTAGTAGTAGTAGTAGTAGTAGTAGTAGTGGTGGTGGTGGTGGGGGTGATAGTAGTAGTAGTAGTAGTAGTAGTAGTAGTATATAACCCATTTACGGCACCAACAGCAGCAGCAGAGCAACAACAGCAGCCTAGAAAGTAGCAGCGCGTACTCGTACGTACATAAAGTAGTATATAACCCATTTGCAGCAGCAACAACAGCTTGAGCAGAGCAACAACAGCAGTCCAGAAAGTAGCAGCACGTACTCGTACGTACATAAAGCGGACACAAACAAAACGCCGGCATGGATGCGGAGCCCTTGTACATACAGCAGTGGGCCTTTTTTTTTTTTTTGTTTAGTCGATTTTACGTCTGAGTTTTTTATATTTAAATTAGGCCGTATCCTACGCGGTTCGATTTCGAGCTTCAGATTTGTATTTTTCGATCTCAAAAACGAAAGAACCGTCCTATGCAGTTCGAGTGTGCGAAAGTTGACCGGTATTGTTTCGATTTGAGAATCCGATGGCCCAAGTCGTCTGATTTTGGCCCAAAATCCGGCGACATGGGTCACCAGATGTTCAAATCGAGAAATGGCATGGTCTCTAAATTCAAGATGTTATCTACGCAGCAAGCAAGCAGCAGCAGCACGATCGATGAGTTGGATGATGACACATCGACGCATCTTCGCGCACGACGCGCAGCCGGCGATCGGTGTGTCTCTCCGTCCCCAAACTACAGTCGGTTGGCGCGGGCTCGGGCCTAGAGGCGAATGGAAGCGCACTCGACGCGCGCCTCTCCGTACTCGTAGACTTTACACCAGCAGCAGCAGCAGCAGCAGCAGCAGCAGTACAGTCAGTCAACGCTCGGATGCTTCGTTGTGTTAAAATACAAAATACCAGGACAGGTCGACTCGAGCGCACTCGGCGCGTCACCGCCAGACCAGAGGCAGCCAGCCCGGCTTCGGACGCTTGGGTTCTACGCCCAGTACAGCGCACTCGGCGCGTCTCTTCGCGGCGCCAGACCACGACAACAACAGCAGTTGATCTCGCCGTTTGCTCAAATATCTGCACGTACAACAAATCCGTGTTTTCTCGCATAAGAAGACTGTTTCGATTTTCGAACTAGGTCGCTGAAAAATCGATCGGACCATAATCTGAAGCTCAAAACTCGAACCTCATAGGAAACGGCCTTAGTGCGAAAAAAGCTAACTCGCGAAGTTTTGGGCCGATTTCGATTCTGACCGAACTTCTGGAGAACCATATTTCACATTTTGAGGACTCTTTGAAAAAATATATCTTGATTTTAGTATCGAAAAAAACTTGGTTTTAGCATGGATATTTTTTATCTTGAAATTAGTGCAGATATTAGACTTGATTTGAGTGAAGGGGTTAGACCCCGCGCGGGAAAGCCCTCCGAATACGCTGTGAGCCCTCACTTCCCGCGCTGATCCGACCCGTCCCAGGGGACGGAGCATGGCGTCCCCGGGAGGCCGCCTTCCCCCGCCCCCCGCTCGCCGAGTTCGGGACCGGCGCCTGTTCTCTCGCCAGGGTCGCCGAGGACCGACGCGTGGGGCGGCCGGGGCGTTAGTGTGGCGCCGATCGGGGTCGGTTGGCGGGCGGTAGAGCCGGTCTCCCGCGGGGCATACCGAAACCGGCATAGTCGTGAAGATCCCAAACGATATCACCATCATCCGACCGAAGCGTATCTATCTATTATATATAGTTCGTCTGGTGCCCAAAAAACAATACTTTAATCAAGTGATCTTTGATGCCCACTTTATGATAGCAATTTAGAGTGGCGCTGATGAAAAGAAAAAAACTTCGTACAGCAGTTCGCTTCGATGCCCAATTCCCAAATCAACCACAAAAATAACATATATTCTGCATGCGACGATTGACCTTCGATTTCGACATAGACTCAGTCCACGACTAACGACCTTCGTACCAGGCAAGGCCAGCAAGTGTGCATAGCACGGGCGGTGGTGATTGGTGGCCGCTGACAAGCCTGACAGTCTCGGCGCTGCCAGGAGGCGAGACGTGCGGATATGCGAGACAGGCAGATAGCGCTGTTGCAAGCCGGATATTTGGACAATCGCCTTCGCAGAGGGCGGCCCAGCACCCTCGTGGTGTGGCGGTATTTCCCGCCTGTAGTATGTTCTTGGGCCCTGCGCTCTGTCCCTTTGAGAGGGTCGAAAGTCAGGGCCGGCGCAGGCTGCTCTGCCCCTACACGTACCATCTGCCCAGAGGCCAGATGCACGAGCTTTTGAGTGCGGGCGCGTAGTCACACCACAACGACCCCAATATATATAATAGATAGATACATTGGTTTTAGCGTGGGGAAAAAATGTCTCAAAATTAGTTTTGAGATTTTCTATCTTGAAATTAGTGTGGATTTTTTTACTCGATCTTAGTGTTGGGGTTAGACCCCGGGCGGGAAAGCCCTACAAATGCGCTGGGAATCCCTACCTTCCCGCGGATCCGCCCCTTCCCAGGGGAAGGGGCGAACCGTCCCCGGGAGGCCGCCTTTCCCCAACCCCCGCTCGCCGAGTTCGGCCTTGGGGCTCGTTCTCACGACGGGATCACCGAGGGCTGACGCGTGCGTCGGGCGGGGTGCGGGTGCGGCGCCGATCGGGATGGGGTGGCGCGTGGTAGAGCCGGTCCCGCGCGGGGCATACCGAAACCGGCATAGTCGTGAAGATCCCAAACGACATCAAATACACCCCGTCAGAGACATGCAAATATTTTCTGTCGAAACCCCAGTTTTAGCTTCTTTTTTCGCGATTTAGTTAGATCAGCTGAAAGACGGCAGAGGGGTTGCTGCGAAAAGCACTTTCAGCTTGCACTCATGCAACTACCCAGCAGGATCCAAAGGGTCGTGTGCCCTGTCTCAACACGCCCGTTGGTAGCAACTGCTGTACTGGTCTCTCTATCCCGAGCACTCGCCCCAGCAGACATTGGTTGCAATCGCCCAAAAAAAAGACTACCACCGAGGTCTCACAGGTTTCTGGACAACGCAAACGGTTAATATGACATCATACTTACGTACGCGTCATCGCGACGAAACTTGCTGAACGAGAAAAACAAATAGTTCGAGGTGCTCTCGATAGCCTCGTTTCCCCGATCGTCCTCCCTCTGTCGGCACGCCGCCAATTCGGATTCTGCCGGGCTCTCCGTCCTCTCTGTCTCAGGAAGACCTGCGCCCTCGGGCGCGCGGGATGGGCACGTCAATTGAGCTCATTTGGTGACTCTTCGACACAGCAAACAACCTCGCTATCTGATTCAAGTTATTAGCGCTTTGGACAGAAATATAGAAACCGTTGCTATAATGTTATCAGTATATAATGCGCCTTAATTTTTCGTCCAGAGTGCTCTGCACGTCTTTCTCATTCGTTCAATTTTCGCCCTCTAGCCCACTTTGTGCGACCGTCTTGCCTCCTCGTGGAAGCGACGGTGAGACGCCACACCGGCCACCGCCCCCTTACTCTATTCCGCTCTACACGCCTGCCCTTGCGAGAGCCCGCTTCGGTCATGCCCTCGCTTGTGATCACGACGCGAACCCGGGCTCTTCCGCTCGATTCACTCAAGCTCTGGTGGTCTCCGAAAAACGAAATAGTGACGTTTTTCGACGTAGCACACGTCATCGAAACGAAACATGGACGGCGTTTTTGTGCCGGGGGTGCGAAACATGTCGTAGATCTCGACCGTGCGTTCGCCCCCAGAGGTCCCCACGATGGCGGCGCCGGCAGGGCGGCCGAACCTCGTGAGGCACCGGAGGCCGTAAAGCACGACCCCGAAGAAATCACGATACAAAATGATTCCTGTGTCGAAGCGTTGAGTCAAAACGCTGAGAGGGCAGAACGGGCTCGTAGATTGCGGAGATACCCGTCGTAGATTCCGACGTCGGGGCCCCGCGCGAGCGCGTGCGGCGCCGAGCGAGAGCATCGTCGGCGCCGGCCGCTACGGTCGAGGCGGACACGCGCCCCGGCGAAGAAACCGCGCGAAAAGGCGTTCACGGGCGGGAGAGATCCGCGGATGAAGCGAAGTTTAAGATCAGTCTCACATGTATCATATATATTTATATAGTGCAAGACTTTTAAAGCTAATCCATGTTCGACCACGGCTGTCGTTTTACAGTATCCACGGCCCTAAGCTCGACCTCGAGTACCCCGGTGACACTACCCCCTCCGTGGCGTCCTCCAATGGCGGCGGGGGCGTCGGTAGCAGCAACGGTGGCAAGGTGGGTGGCAAGGGCAAGAATCCGGCGTCAAGAGCAAGGAGGAGTAAGAGCCTTACTCGATCGGCGGCAGGCGGCGCAAAGCCCGCCCTTTCACGGGGGTCCTCGGTAGACCAGCCCGCGAAGGAGAAAACAGCGGCTGCGGCTACGTTTGGTGGTGGTGGTGGTGGTGGTGCTGGGTCTGCGTCGGGTGCGGGTTCGACGGTGGCGGTAGTGGCGGCGGCAGTGGTGGCGGTAGCTCCCAATCGCAAGGGGGCTGCCGCGCGAAAGATGCGGACGACGAGGGGGCGGGCCGGATCGGCTGCGGCCGCCACCGTCGTCGCAGGCGAGAAAAAGGGCGTTGCGGGACAGGAGGAGGGCATCGCCAGCTCGGGGACGGACAGGCAGCAGACGTCGTCGACAACGCGCTGGGACCGGAATCCGTCTCTGGCGAAACGGGCGGCGGGGAGGCTGGAGAGGGAGACCGACCGCGCTGCTGCTGGTCCGAGGAAGCCGTCTTCTCCTCTGCAGCGCCCGCTCAGACCCATCACGAAATACTCGTCCGAGGGGGATATATCGCAGCAGCGCGGCGCTTCAAAGGTGAGGCTCAAGCCGTATGCATTATGCGTAGAGTCTATGTACCATTTTGTTTGTAAGGGTTTACAGCGTGCGTTTGGATGTTCAACCCAAAGGCACAGGCGCACTCTGTGTTGCCAACAGGGTGGTAAATATGTTACTCGTACGATGAATATGTTACGCGTAGATGTAGCGGTGAAAACGTCGTAGAACGTTTTTGCTTGGTTGGCCTGCGCGCCGGTTTGTGCTGTTTGCATTTGTGTGTGTGGTTTACTTGCTGCTGCTGCCACCGCATCGTGTCCCCGATGGGAGCCCGTGGTGATATGTTTTGCAGTGCTGCGGCCTGTTGCTTTCTGGTGTTGGTGGTTCGTTGTTGTGGTTGTTGTTGTTGTGTTGTTGTTGATGTCTCCTTTCCAAAGGCACCCATGGTTTACCGACAAGCTATATACTTCGATATAGAGTTGGAGAGCTAATACGATGGGTTCACCCCTTACGAAGTGCAACATGTTTTTAGGGATAAACTACTTGGAATTACGGTGGGATATTTGTTTTCAGTAGTGCCAGGGTTAGCGCGTTAACGCGGGGTGGAAAGCTAAGGCAGCAGAATGTTATTCGCGCTGTTGTGCCGATTCGAAGGGGAATGGTCGTATCTCGTAGTGTGTATATGGTAAGGCACCCACGAGGCAGTTACGTAGTGCTCCCATTGCTGTCTCAGGAAGTGGACACACCATCATTTAAATTAACTCATTGAAGCTGTCATCCATATGCGAGTCCGCCTCGTAAGCGGTTCTGTGTAGGATGCGGCTCACCTTTCAAGCGACTTGCCCAACACCTCACGGCGCTTCGCGCTTGGTGCTAGCAATGTCTGCCTGGTCGGTGAAAACCCAAAACGCTCCGTCCCGGCATTGTAGGGATGCGAGGGTCTATAGCCATACAACTACGGCCATGCATGATAAATGAAGTACACCCCCCCCTCCTCCCTTTAACCCCTATGAATGTATTCTATATTTATAGGTTGGGTTGGCGTCGGTTGACGACGACGCTGTAAAACAAGCCTCTCACTTCGTGAGCTAGACAACCAGGGTACCTTTTTTTTGTTTTGGCGGTCACCAAGGCTGGCGGTCTTGTTGCGTCATTTGTGTGGGGCTGAGAACGTCAACTCCGCACAAGGGGAATAATCGTATCACGTAGTGTGTATATGGTGAGGCACCCACGAGGCAGATACATCGTAATACCCATTGCCGTCTCTGGAAGTGGCCACACCAGAAATTTAATCAATTTATTGGAGGCTGTCGTCCATAAGCAAGTCCGCCTCAGAGGCGGTTCTTGTCAGAATGCAGCTCACCCCCCATGCGACTCGCTCAACACCTCACGGCGCTTCGCGCTTGGTGCAAGCAATGTCTGCCTGGTTGGTGAAAACACAACGTGCTCCGTTCCGGCATTGTAGGGATGCGAGTGTCTATGGTCATACGACTACGGCCATGCACAATATGAGTACACCCCCCCCTCTCTCTTCCTTTTTTCATGCCTTTCTCCGATACAAAGCCCGACAAGAGACACTGGCCAATCCTGTGGGTGGTGATATTATGCTGCCCTCCCCTCCCCCCCCCCCGCGCTCATTTCGCACGCCATTATCCGATACAAGGCCCAACAAGAGATACTGGCCAGTTCTGTGGGCAACGACCTTGACAATTCTGTGACTGCCGCCGGGAGCACGCCCGTCGGCCCACGGCTCATCTCGCTGCCACTCCACCTGAACCCCGTTGACAACTGTAACCTGCCGGTGAACCGGTCAAGGCTAAGTGGGAGGGGCGGGTCGCCGACGGAGTTTCTACGCGACTACTTGAGCGGGGTCCGCGGGCAGGAAGAAGGGGATGAAGAGGACGAGGTGGAGGAAGAAGGGGTGCAGGTGGGGTCTGAACGGCCTGGGCACAGGGCAACCACGAGACGCCTTTTCGTTGGGCGCCCTGCGGAAACGCTTGGCGGCCTGAATGCAAATTCAGCCGCAGCTGGCAGCAGCAGTTCGGGAGAAGAAGAGGGGCGGGACGACGTGGCCTTTCCGATCAGGAGCGTGCCTAGCGCCGACAGAAACGAGGCCGCCGGGAAAGAAAAGATCGGCGGTCGGCAGGACGCGAAACTCCGGCGGCAGTGCGAGGCGGACAAGCTGCCCGCCGCCCCCGCTCTATTGTTCGCGGTAGGGGGCAAGGCGGGGAAGGAGGCGAGAGCGGACCGTTGTAGCCGCGCGCCCCGCGGCGCTGACGATGATGAAGTGGCGGGGGGGAAGGGGGCGGGCGAGATAATGGACGGGACGGAGGAGAGGAGGGAAAGAGATGGTGGGCCGGGGGAGCGGCGTGCTTCGCCGCCGCCACCGCTTTCTGCTCCGGAAGGTGGGAGGAAGAACAATTGGGGTGCTATGCTTTTGTCTGTCTACGGCGGTATATAACCGTTGGCTGGTATTGGGTGTTACGCTTAGTCCTCTGACGGTAATTTGTGTTTGGCGGTTGGCTTACCTGGTCTAGTGAAACGGGTTGCACTATTTTCGTGTGTTTTAAAGCTCGATCCGCTATGCTATGTAGCCTTTGGGTGTTGTCGAGTGGTGCCCTTCGTCTTCTACGGAATCTAGCCGCTGGCTGTAGTCGGGTGGTGCCCTTCTTTCTCTACGGTATATAGCCGTTGGCTTACCTGATCTAGCAAAACGAAACGCTATGTTTCAGGTGTGGGAATACTGGGGGGAAAGGTGCTGATACGCTTATCCTGGAGAGCCGACCGGACGCGCTTCTTGTCGCCTTCTCGTGTCCCCGCAATATGTACGTAGGCCATTCCGCTTGGGAATTCTTAATTCCGCTCACGCCTTTGCAGCCCCGGGTGACCTCCCGACGTTTCCGTCATTACTTGCGGGAGCGAGCGAGCGAGATCGACGAAAGGTATTGGCTGACTGCCCGAAGCGTTTTTGGAGAGGCTGTGAGTCGGGGTCCCCCAAATGACGAGGGCGAGTAGCAGGTGCTCACCCAGATGTTTTACCTCAGGTCTTTCGGAGTGTTCGTCTTCCCCCACGGCCCACAAGGGTGTCTGTTTCCTTGTCGTTGACGCGCGCCCATACGTCCGCAGACCCCTGACACGCGCGAACCCTTAACCTCTCACTGCCCCGACCGACCCCCACCTCTGCGGCCATGCATGACAACGACTACACCCGCCCTCCCTCACCCCCACCTCGTCCCCCGACCCCCTCCCCCCAAGCCCCCCGTCGTACCCCAACGGCCATGCATGACATGTGTACACTCCGCCCACACACAACCCCGCCACCCCTTCTAACCCATGTCCTACGCCTACGGCCATGCATACCATGGGTACCCCTCCTCCCCCCCCCACACAACCCTGCCACCCCTCCATCCTACCCCCCTATTCCACACCCCCACCCGCCCACTTCACACCCCCCGCACCGCACCGTACACCCCCCCCGCACCCCCGCCCGCCTCGGCGTGTTGTTCAGGTTCCCTTTCGCAGGATTTGTTGCTCTCTCTGGACAGCAAGCTGGAGGGGATTATCGTGGACGACGAACGGTGGCGTGCGAGCGGGCGAGGAAAGAGAGGTGCCCGCGCCGCGAAGGGCAACGACCACAGGAGTAGCCGCAGCCGGCACTTGAGCCTCATGCTTCCCTTCTCTTTCCGAAAGCTTTCGGAAGGAAGCTTGTGAAAACTAGAGTTTGTATAAAAGCTCAAGCTTGCACACATCGTGTGTGTGTTATTTTCCCATCCCGTTTATTTCCTTCGCCTTTGTTTTTGATCTCCCTCCTAGCCGTAACTCAGATCCGGGGGTCACGTATCAGGATTTTCACACCCCTCCACACTACGGTTCGTACCTCGCATTGGTATCGCGGGAATCCTTGAGCCCTTTCTTTCCTCGTCGACTCGCGTCGAATTGCATACACATCATCGTATCCCCTCTTCACGATCTATAGATATTTCAGGGAAGATATATTCCTGATCTGAACGATCCAGCTCAGGTTGCCGGGTGGACTTTGCATTCTGGAGTAAATAATTGCTGTGTCGGAGCTGTAAATGTACGCCGACCCTGCACAACATATCTAGATCATCTACTGTACTTCGTTGTCTGTCCGACGTGTCAAGGCTTGCGGACGCTTGTGAGATTTTGTATACGAGAGGTTGTGAACGGGATCTTGCGTAAGCTCTGCGAAAGCTTTGCAGAACCTTCCGTAAGCTTGTGGTTCGCTACGTCTAGTGCAGTCGTCGCGTTTACCTGTCCGCCCGCATGCAAGGATTTTCGAGCCGCGATTGGATTGGCTGGTTACTACATGTCCCCCCCCCCCCGTTTTTCGATGTGTGTTTCTACTTCTTCAGGGGTTGACACGGTCCATATTAGAACCCGTTCTTTACGCCTTCTACCCTCTGGCGGAGGCCGTTCGTTTTGCCTTTGGTACTGCGGTACTACGGTTCGTTGGTGGTTTGAGGTTTCCCCTCCAAGGTGTCGCGAGACTGCTGTAGCGATGCCGTACGCTGGGGTCGTCGTGGGTTGTTTGCTCCGCTGCCTGTTCTGGCAGTGTTAGCGGTAGGTAGGATGCTGTAGAAATTAGATAGCGTTGTGTTTCTACTGTAGGTTGTTACAGTTTGTGTGTGCGATAGGTTTGGACAAGGCTGATTCAAGAGTTTGTCTTTCCGTTTCCTTTATCGTGTACTCCCCCCCTCCTCTCAAACGTTTTGTGTGTAAGATGTGGCAACAACGTAATGGGCGCCCAAACGATAGATGTGTGTATTTATCAGGAGTAGGAACGGTGCTCCGTCCCGAACGGGATGCGTGGTCAATGGCCAAATGACTGTGGCAAGCAACAAATAAGTGCGCCGGCCCCTCCCCACCGCTCCTTCCCCTCCCTTCCGTTTTCTTCCTTGCCGACGTTTTTCCCCCCTCCCATGAGTAGCTTTCCGCCTTGAGGGGGAAAACGGTAGCGACTTGGACGATGCCGCGATCGGCCTGGTGTCTGACCGCCGTGGAGACCTGGAAGACGAAATTGGCGATCGGACTGGTGCCCCGACCGCCACCGTCGTCGGTCTCGAGACAGGCCGCAGCACCTGCGCCCGACGCCCCTCTAGTAGTGCTGATCAGGCCCGGCGGGCCGCGGCGGCGCACACTGCTGCAGATAAGGTTGTGAAGCGTGCCCCGTCGCCACCACCGCCGCAGTCTCGGTTGGAAACCCCGATGGTCGAACTGGCGCGTCCTCTGTCGGGCAGTCACCTCCACGGGCGTGCTGTTTCCGCGACGGACTGGAAGAGCGATCGGTCCGCCCCTGCCCCGTTGCAGGCCACCAGCCCCGCTTTGACGCTGAAGAGGTCGGGT
>MEHQ01000145.1:0-15055 GCA_008828725.1 Saccharina japonica | reverse complement strand
GTCCGTGCCGATTCTTCATCCTATTAATAGAGAGATACAAGTTCTGTGGTCACAAAACCACGACGCGAGGTATACTACGCTGTAGTGCAGCAAGCAGACAATATAAACGACAGACACGACCTACCCATGCTAGCAATCCAGATACGTTGAAAAGAAGAGAAAATAAAAAAAAAAACGAAATAAAAAATAAATAACACATATGTACTCGTATCTCAGTCAAATTTCAAGTAGAGTGTGGCCCTGCTCCTCCGTTGTCGAGTGACCTGCAATCCTGTGATGTGCGCTCAAGGATGGTGTCACAATAAGAAGGTTAAAAAGGTTCTAAGGCTTTTGATCAGATTGTCAATATTGAAAATAATTACACAATAGTTTTTTACAATATTTTTTACAATATTTCATGTCGTCCGGCAGATTTGGTAAAACAGAAAGATAAGGCTTAAGCTCACCATAGATTAGGTGCTTCATGTTGGTGGGCTCACACCGTACTGCTGTTCTATACGTATGGCAGTTGTATACACAAGTAAAAAAAGTAAAATGCGGAACACATAAACAATGTCTTCCGCATTTGCAGTAGAATGCATAAAACAACAAGGATTCTCGAGGCATTAGTCTAGTCTCTTAACTCAAACTCGCGCACTTAATGCCATTAATTACGTAGTCGAAACTAAACGATCGAAAAAGGGTGATTTCCGATCGGGCCTTCGACCTTCGTTCGACGGTGGAGGTATTTGTGGACCCACTTCGTATCGTCACGTAATCGGGCCGAGTTTAATTTTTTGATGGGCTCTGTATAGAGGCCTTTCATGTGCGGGAGTAGGGGAGGCGATTTTGTTGGTTATGGTCTGCATATATAGCAAGTATATATATGGAGGCGTTTGGTGTGAGAGAGTAGGGCATGCGAAACTCAGTTGTTAACAAATCTTCATTGTCGTCATGCCTCTTCCCTCAAGCAAACGCCTGCGGTTCATGCGCAGGGACGCTTCGTTCAACTCGTCGTCTACCCGGGGGGTTACAGGGCTATAAGGCTAGGTCTTAGAGCCAGCGCGAGCTGCGAATCGTTAATGCACCCCTTCACGTAACACTAGAACCACCACGCGGGCCACACAGCAGCAATAATGCATGTTTTCCGCATCATCCTATGACGGGGGACCATAGTAAACAGGACCTATGGCACACACAAAAGCCTATAATATTTACCCATTTTTACTATTTTTAATAACAATATTTAGTCCAATTTACTTATATCTATGGCCCTTCGTAAAAAAAGCTCCTGTGTTTTACCAGCTGCGAATCGTGTGTGTATGTATGTACCCTTCACAGAAAACTAAAACCACCACGCGCGCCAAAGCAGCAGAAGTGGTAGTATGTCATTTTTTCCGCATCATCCTACAAGCTATTGTGTGTGTGTGTTTTTTTTCATGCCTCGCATACAGTACCGGACACTTAATAAGAAACAGGAAATCTGGTCCAGGCTGGGTTTCTTATTTCAGAGAGGGTGCTTTCTACACTAATATCAAGATAACGACTCCAGAATTTCTTATTTTATTCCAGATCTCAGCCTCGCTTTCTTATTAGCCTGTTTCTTATAAGGTGTCCTGTACTACAGTTGTGGGTGGTTCTCGACGTGTTGGCTTCGGGCTTCATAGAAGGCTGCCAACCTATGGCAAGCCCAGCGGTTGGCAAGAGGTCATCGATACCTCGCGCTTCTGCAATGGGATGACGTCACACACGCACGCTGCGGGCGGGCGTAAGGATATGCCACCCTGATATGCGGCGAGCGGAAGCAGCAGCAGAAGCAGCGATAGCAGCCAAGCCAGGGTCAGCACTAACTGTTATATTAGGCTGCTGTGTGGCGCGTGGCGTGGGCGTGTGTATTGCGGCGTGACGAGAGACGCAACGGGCCTCGAACACTTTTTCGATAGAAATAAAATCCGACTGCAAAATATAATATGAATACGTAAATCACTATTTGTAAACATTAAAAACAACGCTGGGATCGAGGATTTCGTCGTTTTTACTCATCGCAAGCTGTGTGTGGATCGACCTTTTTCGATCGTCTGGTTCCGTCGAAAAACCAAACCGAAACGGTGGTTTCGAAAAGGCCCTTTTTTTCGAAACTACTTACGTACCCTACGGTAAACCTCGTCCCACACTAATCCATAGAAGTTTGTCGCCAAAACAAATTGGGTGCAGTTTTACAGGCCCAATTTTGTCTCAGATCGGAAATCGCCCTTTTCGATCCCCTTTATGAACTGCATAAAAAACGGCCATACATCACAGGCGGCCGGGAACCTTCCCTTGCACAATGTGGAAATAAAAAAAAAAATTGTGGAGGGTTTGAACAATGTAGCGCACCATTATGCGTACTGAGATGAGAGGTTGTCGAAACCTTGTGGGGTGTGCTATATACGTGGTTTAACGTCTCCACCAGCGTTTTTTTTACGCCCACATTATGCAGGGGGGGGGGGGGGGGTTCCCGGCCACCTGTGATGTCGCTTCCGCGTTCTTCGCCTCCTGTCTGAGTTCGGGCACGATAATGTGTACGATGGTGCCGTTCTTCGCCTCCTGTCTGAGTTCGGGCACGATAATGTGTACGATGATGCGCACGACGAACGGCATGTTGCTGCTGTCGTAGCAACATTGCTGCGCTCGACAAGCGGCATCGGCAGTGTGCATTGTGCGGCAATCATGCTCATCACACGTGCACTCCTGCCAATAGTGCGCCTGCATAGTATAACACCAGGCAGTCATGTTATGCCCCTTACGTGTACAGGATATACCTCGAACTGGGCGCCGATTTTTGCGATTCCCCAAACCCCCCCCCCCCCCCCCCCCCCCCCCCCGCTCCTTGCTCCTTGCCTTATACCTGGTATAATGCGGTACATGCTTTTTCAAGTTATCCCTTCTTGAGACCCCGAGAGAGCGCCCAAACCAAACCAAATCAATGCATGCTTGTTATCGACCGTCTATATTGCACACATCTTTTTGTCTCTTGCTTTCTCTTTCATGCACCTGGATTGCTAGCAGGGTAGTTCTTGCCTGTCGTATATGGCATCGCATTGTCTGATCTGCTTACTGCACTGCAGCGTAGTATCTCTGTGTCGAGGTTTTGTGACCACATAACTGGTACCTCTCTATTGATAGGATGAAGAATCGGCACGGGACACTGGGTGTGCTGGATGTCGACGGGTAGAAAGGAAGGTTTAAGGTTTAATGTGAAGAACACACACACACATATCATACGTACGAGCATTGTGAGGGTGGCCAGCAGTACGGGAAGAATCATGGTGCACCCGTGCCATACACACAGACGACTCCTTGGATTGTAGATATAACTCGGACGCTATAATAGTTGGCTTGTAGATATAACTAGGGCTGTGTAGTTGGCTGACTATATAGTCAGCGGCTAGTCGTTTAGTTGGCTACGTCGTACAGTAGTAGGTATTTAAGTTATTAATAGTTGCTCGCGATACTTTTGCGGAATGCTGCGTTTTCGTGTATATTTCGCATCATTAGGTTTTTTGTTCCTACCATAGGATAAACGTACCAAGAAAAAGTCAGTTAGTTGGCTCACTTCGCCACATCCGACTACAGTAAGAATAAGCCACACAACCAACTAAATAATAAGCCACACCCAACTAATTCTTAGCCACACCCAACTAATAACACCAAACTACTAGTAATAATTAGCCAAACCCAACTAATAATACGCCACACCCAACTAATAATTAGCCACACCCAGTAAATAATTAGCCGTGAAGTCCAGCCAACTTACAGCCCCACCAATAACGCAATGGCCGTCGCTGTAATCCTCACGTTTTAAAACCTTTTAATGTCAATTCCATGCCTTACAGTCTCTAAGAGGGTGCGAAAATGAATGACCCCAAACAAATTCGAAGCACTCCATCACACCAGTGGTCTACTCGTATTAGGGCCGTTCATATCGGGCAACTTTTTCTCCAAAATTTCCAACATTTTTTTGCAAGAAAGCCAGGAAACAGCAGGAAAAACAGGAAACATTTCCAGAGCTTGAAACATTAACAGAGGGCAAAATGTTTGGAAGGCTTCGCATTCCAAAATATTTGAGGAAAAAAAGAAGAAAAATATGGAGACAAAAAACATTGCGCGAAAAAAATATTGGATTTTTTTGGAAATTCATGGCTCCGATAAGAATGGCAGCCTTTAACCCGTTTAGGACTGCAGTCCCGATGTGGGGACAAAACACTTGGAATTAGACGGACATATTTATTTCTAGACAGTGCAGTTCTAAAAGGGTTAATGCGGATTAACCTCACAACTACCAGGTATATACCAGGATATACGTACATTATACCAGGTACTATATATGTATGGTGTACAACAACAACTATTATTAATAGTAGTAGTAGGGTCGATGCCACGAGTTCAAATCCCCCCGAGGAGGCCTTACTTCTTGTGCAAAACTAGACTGCAGAAAGAGCCTATTCATATCATACCAAGTACGGTATAATAGCTCGTGTACCATGCGCAATTCGATGCGAGTCGACGAGGGGGACATGAAAAAAAACTCAACTGTTCCCGCCAAAAAAAACGAAGGCCTGCACCGCCGTACAGTCAGTACAGGACACCTAATAAGAAACAGGAAAACTGGCCCAGGCTGGGTTTCTTATTTGACAGAGGCTGCATTCTACACTAATTTCAAGATAACGACTGCCGAATTGATTATTTTCCTCTAATTGCCAGCCTGGCTTTCTTATTAGCCTGTTTCTTATTAGGTGTCCTGTACTGCCTGTAGTGGGGAGGGGACAGGGGACAGGAGTGCCCGCTATGCGATTCCGGATCTGAGTTACGTAAGGGAGGCAGATGGTTGGTGCAGGTACTGCTCTAGGGCGGAGGATATAGAGAGTATGGGAACAAGAAAAAAAAACACGCCTCCAAACATTAACAACAGGTGCGTGCACTTCCAAGTTCCGAAGGGGTTCGCTAGACTCCAGAGCTCGGGGCTCTCTAGCTTGAGGGGCAGAGCTGCTCCTACTTGTCAGAAGCTGCTCGCGGTATTTGGCCGTCGAAACGACATGGTTGGTTGGTCGCTTTGGACTCCCACACAACGCAGGACTCGGAACCGCTGCAGCAGCAGCAGTATGGTAGTGGTGGTGCACTGCTGGTTTTATAGCATTGAGAATTGAGAGCAGCAAGGCGTATGTATGATGCCATGTGACATGTGACACGGTCAGAAAAAAAAATGGCAGCCGCACCAGGCCGTACCACCAGCAGACGTGTGTCACATGTCAGAACAATCAACCCTTTATTCGTCGTATGTCAGATGTACCTACTATATATACTGATCGAGAGAGAAATACATTTCGTGCCCCCAGCTTGTACGTAGGCTTGTAGGCTTTCGAATGTACGTAGGCTTGTAGGCTTTCGAATGACGCCCTCTGATCGGCTGATCGGTCTTTATCGTTCTTGAACTTATTCTTGAACCTACGGCAGCACCAAGTGCTTCAAGATTCAAGAATATGCATTACCCGCATTACTGGTGCATGCAGCAGCAGCAGCAGCAGCAGCATCATACGTACCAGGCACCAGGTATGCAGCAGCAACTGCTCCTGCCCCTTCCGTGCTTGCATCATTGTCATGTGCTCTGATCTGTGAGTGGTCGCACGAGATTATTCGCGCAGTTTTGTGGCAGTTCGTGATTCTGTTATTGAAGAAGAGCGCTCTACGAAAGGCTGTTCGCAACCCAACGCACGCTCGACCCTCGATACCTGCTCGGATCGTATGCCAAACTTCAACCTTCAACACAACGTCAAAATAGATCTCGTACTCGTACATACCACAGGTAAGCACGTTATGAATACGACGGCACGATGGCAGACGGTCCACATTCCTTTTTCTTCCAGTTTCTGGATGCATCATGCTCATCAGCATGCGCGATGCGAGAAACGAGTCTGCTTTTCTTTCTGCACTACCCCCGCCCCCCTCCTTTCCCTCCTGCTTATAACCGGTTCCCCCAAAATATTTTTTGAAAAACGTGCATTGAACTGTGAAGCCCCCTCGCATCGAAAGCTAGCGCCTCGTATGGTGCAATACGAGCGCGGATAAGTTATCATCTCGCACTTGCCTTGACCTCGCCGATGGTAGTGCTCTTCGGAAGAACCGGTAGCTCGATCAAGTTCCCCTGCCATTTTGCAACGAGAGTGCAGCTTTCAATGTCACTCTCGGAACTTGCAGCGCCAGCAGTACCACTGTCAGATTCCACGCTAGCGGGCGTGCCAGCAGGTTCAGGTGGTAAGGGTTCTTCCGAACCAGACGGCTTTCCCTCGTTCAGCTCTAGTGCGCTCATGTCGCGTGCGGGGTGTGTACTCGCACCTCTGTGTGCTTTACGCGGGCGGAACCGGAACCCAGGCGAATAAGCTGTATATTGCCATCCCCTGTATAATAATCCCAAATTTCCAATGTAGAACTCCCTGCAGCAAACTGAAATTTGGGGGCAAAATCCAACAACAAACCAGAGCCCAACTCGGCAAGGAGAGGTGCCATGGCGCGCTTTGCGGGTCTAGGATTGGAGCCCATCCTTGCTGACAGTGACGATGACGACGGAGATATGGGCTTCCGGAGATCCGGGTTCGGCGTGAAGGGCGATGATCGAAGGGGCAGAGGAGGGGGAAATGACGCGGTGAGGCACTTTAGAAAAACGAAAAAAAAGGCTGCTGTTGTTTGTACCGCCCGGTCCGATCGGGAGTCTCGGTCGGGAGGGTGTGCGCTTCGAAATCAAGGACAGCAGTGCCGTGAAGGGCGTTGAGGTGATCGCTTGTTGGTTATATACAGAAGCAGAGAGGTAGACAGCCACACACAGACAGAGGCAGAGAACGAGCCATAGACAGAAGGAAGAAAAGAAGGAGAAGAAGCAGAGAGGCAGCCCCTACCTCAAAGAGTACGAGATCAACATTATACTCGCATCACGATCGCAGTCTGGCTCGTCATCGTCTATATTACTCACTATTAGTGTGGATGATCATTTCGTCTGCAGGATTAACTTTTTTTTCGAGCTCTTCTTCCTTTCTCGCTTGGTGTGAGAGCTTATATAGCCCGGCCGCAGTGGTCGTGGTGATGCTATAAATACATGTAGCAGTGGTGGTGGTGTTGACGAGTGGTGGTGGTGGTGGTGCTAGCGAAGAAGGACCAGCCGAGCACACCCACCCATGCGCACCCCTTTGCTGTCTTGCGTGCTTTTTGGGTGGCCTGTGCCCGTCCGCAAACGATTCTAGCGAACGACCTTCTTCTGTCTTGCTTCCTACCCTTCTGAGGCCCGCCGGGCCGGGGAACGTCAGGCCTGTTCTCGAACGAATGACAAGCTGTAAAGATTGAAAGAGAACACCATCGAGAACGCCCATCATATGATACATTATGCAGATTACATGGTTACGTACTCGCACGTTGTTGTTTCCGTCCCATAAATACCATACTTCTGTACCAGGTGCCAGGTATGCACGAGTACGACCCTGGTATGATACACCTTGCACACGACTATTCGACTACTTCTGCTGTAATTAGTCTATTATCAGTATAACAAGATAGATGGCGGACCATCCGGGTAGAACTTTTAAACTTTCTTTCAAGCGGAACTCTTGACCCTTTCCTTCCCTTTTCTTCGAGCTGTATAGCAACAGGCAGGGAGTGTTAGGGTCCACGCGCTTCGCTGCCTGCCCCCTGTCCTTCCCCATGCTGGCGAAGGTCAGGCCTCCCCCTAGCAGCACTCGTGCACGCTCCATAACTCCGACTACAGCAGTAGCAGCAGCAAAAGAAGAAACGATGAGTACTTGAAGTGCAGCTGCCTGCTTGCCCAGCTCGCGTACGTACGCATCTATTCCTGTTCACAGCAGTCAAAAGGAGAGCGCTTCTGCTGCAGCAGCAACTGCTGCTGCTGCTGCTGCTGCTGCTGTTCTGCGAAGTTTAAGTTTGAGCTTGCGCTCGGGGGGTTTGAGTCTCTGGTCTCTGGCAAGTTTAAAGCTGTAACCACGTAGACGTCGTACCTGGTATTTTTATGATACTATAGCCTACACACGTACATATTTTTATGCATGTTGTGGTATGATATGTTGTCACATGATGTGCTGTGCACATTTTCAACACAATTCGACTCGAGTTGATGAGGGAAGATGCGGCTGATGTCTGATGAAAAAAGTGCAAGGCACGAACCGTACGAGTCGGGAGGGGGGACCAGAGCCAGAGCCTGTCATGTAACCCCAGATCCGAGTTACGACTGTTAATATGTACATACGGCTACGATACGAGTAAGAGAGAGAGATAAAGTAAGATGTAAATTAAGTGCGATGAAAATAACAAACTAACGAGCACGTAAACAACAAGGGTGACTACTTGCATGCACCTGGATTGCTAGCAGGGTAGGTCTTGCCTGTCGCATATTGGCATTGCATTGTCTGCTCTGCTTACTGCACTGAGCGTAGTATCTCTTGTGTCGTAGTTTTGTGACCGCAGAACTGGTACCTTTTTAGGATGAAGAATCGGCACGGACACTGGGTGTGCTGGATGTCGACGAGTAGAAAGGAAGGTTTAATGTGAAGAACAGATACACACACGTTTAACATGGTACAACCAGCAGTATCGTAAAATACAACAGTACTGGTGTTCGTTCGTTACTTGGCGTCATACCAGGTAGACCGTAAAAAACTACCAGGTACGTACAGAATACGTAGACGACTAACAGCTACAGCTTAGACGTGAGCTTGAGCGAAAGGACCAATCGAAAAGGAGGCCAATCTGAGGTTTTGGGGCTGACCGCTAAGAATGTTCACGAGGGTTGTGGTTCCAACATCTGGTATAGTCATATCAGGAAGAGAGGTGCCCGAGGACAGCACTTTCTAGACAGGGCGAGACAGGAAGTAGTACAGCTCAACGGAGCAGGAGTAACAGCAGTCAGTAGATAAAGGTGGCGCTCTACTGAGGTGCAGCCAGAAGGTGTGACAAGCTCACCCGCAGTGGGCGACTTAAGGTGTAGAGACGTCTAGACTACGTAGTCAACTCAGAGCGTTGATTGTATTTTTTGTTTTCGTTTTTCTCCTCTCCTCATCCTGCTCCAGAAAAGTCAGGCCGCGAGCGTCGCTGCACCTACATATGTGTATTGTTTACGTAGCACCTGGCATATGTACCAGTACTTCACGTGGGGTACCACTTTTTACCATTATGTCCGGACATATAAGGACTAGGACCACTTGAGTCGAGCATTTATGCCAAAACGGGCCTTCTGTTTCTGGACGGAGTGTTCCACGAAAAAGTCGTAACATCGACGGCAACCGCCGACCGCCGACATACTTATGTCCCTGGTATTCTATGGTACGTCTTATCTGCGTAGTCAACTGCTCTGCTCTGCTACTTGTATAGCAGTACAGTACTGCCTGCTACTCGTATATACCTGGTGCCGGTATTTACCAGCCGTTTTCGACGGGTAACGCTTCTTGTTTTATCTTTTGATACATGTGCCAGCCCGGCGCTATAGCAGTATACTTCGTATATACAGAGTATAACCGTATACCAGCCGACCAGCCCGGTTCAGCAGTGTAACAGCAGTAGTATACGCTTTAAGCTCTAGATCATAACCGGTAGACGTCTGTAGCCCCTGAAGAACTGGTCCCACGTATTTGGGGACAAACTACTTGAAATTAGTGTGGAATATGTTTTCAGTTCTGAATGGGTTAAGCTACAGACTATAACCGTATAATATAGCCGGTAAAGGTTCTTTGTCAGGTCCAGTCGCTTGCTCGCAATAAGCCCACCACCGGAAATTGGCGTGTCACAGGAAGAGCAACACTGCTTGCTGGCTGCTGCTGTATTGATGTGTTGATTGTTGTGCATCGAGGTTGTAGACGAGGTTTCTAGACCGGAGTCTCCACAGCAGATTCTCCCAGGTGTGGGGAGTACTGTAAAAGTACCTGGTACGTCGTAAGGCACTTTCGGGGGGAAATACTGGAGATACTCCGAGCGCTAGCAGTATTGGGGGGAAATACTGGAGGTACTCCCGAGTACTGGCAGTATTTCAGCGTTAGATACTTTTCGTACTGCGAGTATTCTTGCCTGTCCTTGACGTATTTTGGGGTTCGACAATGCGGATACTGCGAATACTCGCCGTGCGTTTAGGGGTTCTGTGCTGCGGATACTGCCGCGGTACTGGCAGTATTTCGTCCGTTACTACTGCTCGTACTGCAAGAATCGCAGTTCTATAGAGTCTAAAACATTCTCCCGGTATTTCGGGGTTCGGTACTATTCATACTCTTGGGCATAATTCTAAGTATTTCGGTAGTTTTGTATTTCAGACAGCTGCTTGTACTCGGGGTTCTGCATTGTTCATACTGCCAGTACCCGCAGTATTTTGGTGGTTGGTACTGCTTGCTCACACGACGTACCAGCACTCGAAGTGTTTCGACCGCCAGTGCTGCAATATTCTCAGCACTCGCAGTACAAAACACTCTCGATACCCCCCAAGTAAACTCGGAGTACTCTCAATACTCCCGAGTATACTAGGAGTACTCTCAATACTCCCGAGTATACTCGGAGTACTCTCAATACTCTCGAGTATACTCGGAGTACTCTCAATACTCCCCAGTATGCTCAGAGTATGAAGTATACTGGGGGCATCTGTGGATTGTTCCAGCCAGCCACTATTATCGTATGTATATAATATACAGCCGCGGTAGAACTGCCCGCGCAGGCACGTGCCCGCAAAGCATTGTGTCTTTTCAATGAGGTCGGGTTTTGTCAATATATTGTGAGGCATTTCCCCCCTCTACGGTGATACCACTCTGGCCCGAAATATAAGGACCATTTCCATTAAATGTATAATATACAAACGTTTCTTACATTCCAGATCGGTGTCGTATTTTTTTTTCAAGGCTTTCGCTAACGACGGCCACCAACCCGACCCTAGCCCTATAGATCCCCACCCCTGACCCAGAAGCCTGGTTGGTTAGTGTCCCGTGGGGTCAGGTCGTTGTGCTTGGGACGACTCTCAGTTCGCTGCTTGTGGGGCCACATCTCAGGAGTACCGTAAAGCACCGTTGTGTTCGCCCCGGAGTGCCATCGTTTTTGCAGCGCTTGTTTTCTCGAAAACGATAAGGGTGCTACTACTACCGGACTACCGGAGTGAAAGTCGAACGTTATACATGCATATTCGGCAGGCTCTCGACCAACAATACCTTTTTCCGAACACGGTTTTTTTTTGTCGTTGTTCGGTATTGGCAGGCAATTTTTTCCGTTACTGGGAAAAAAATCGAGCGCTCTTCACCGTAGGTCGTACTTACTATGGTTCTCCGTATCATAATACGAAGTAGTAAATTTCCACCCATGATACGAGGCACACGCTATATATACATGTCATATTTGATAATAGTATCGTTACTGCTAACTGTAAATCGCAGCCGATGGCTACGAGTACGTACGATTACATCCGATTAAATCGTCTCATTCAATCGACACCAGAATCGCGAAACGGCTGCCATTTTTTGTTGTTGTCTATTTTCATGCGTTTTTCATAACGTATTTTACCGGCTGTATTGGCCCCCGCACCAGCCTGGTGTGTGTGTGTGTGCTTGGGGCTCGCTTCGGTCGTTCGAAATCGTTCAGAATTCCAAGAGTAACTTCGATTGATCTGCTTCGCCGAAACCGATTTACTGGTATATTTGATCGAAATTTCGCTCCGATTCACGCCCCTTGCATTACAGTAGTAGGTATCATATACACCTGATAACTGGTATCTGGTATATATGTACTTCGAAGTATATGAATATGTACGAGTACCACTTTTTTCTTCTCTTTTTTTTCCACCCTACTGGTACTTATTATCTTCGCCCTTCTTTCCTCTCTCTCTCTCTAGTCGTAACTCAGATCCGGGGTCACAAAGTAGGCTCTTCTCCTCCTTCCCCCACTACGGTACGTGTCTTGCATTTTTATCGCTATTAACCCTTTTAGAACTGAAGTCCCGTTGTGGGGACACACCACTCTAATTAAAGTGATTTGTCCCCAAAACGGGACTCCAGTCCTATAAGGGTTAATAGAAGTATTCATCATTTTCTTCCCTCATCGACTCGCGTCGACTCTGTCCGGAAATACAAGAACCGTTTTTATAGTACTCGGTAATTCAAACGTTGCTTATGTATCGGGAAATAGTGGCAGGAGACCGGTCTTGTTTTTTTTAGCGCGTCAAGGGCAATTTTGGCCGCAGTGTATGATACTGCCGTCTGATGCTATATTACAGGGGGGCATAGTAAATATGACCTACTGGTACGGTACACACAAAAACCTATATAGTTACCTATTTTTACTAGCAATGTTTGGTCTTATTTACAATGATAGTATTTGGGCCTGTTCTGAACAGAATCTTAATTGTAAGTCGTAAACCAAAACGGAAGTATAGAGGGCGCTGATTGGTCCACGCCGGAAAAAAAACGTGTGGTCCTTCCGTTCCTTAGGACGGAGAAACACCACGATCTATATACATACTATATATATACAACCTAAGGGTTCCCCACAAATATGAAAGGGTGAGCAGTAAAAATCGAAGAAAAAAAAACAGCTCGAAAACACGAATATTCAACAATCCACCCTTGTGTCCTACCGGGGTCACCGCAGCCATGTGAACACATATGTCACATCACGACTACCGTACACACGCACACATTGCAGGGCTATCATATGCAGCACGCATCACGATTACCGTACACGAGGACACAGCCCAGGGCTATGCTGCACGGCAAAACAGCCGCGAAAGTCGCCGGTAAATAGCCGGCAGGCGAACCACAGTAACAGCAGCAGCCCAGGCCTTCCCGGGGCTTTATTTTTCCGGCCTGCCAGTCAAAGCGAAGGGAGTTCGAGGAGAATTCAGCATTATGCCCTCGAGAATGGAGTTGGCTAATCGTTATGGGTGTTATTTTGAAGTGTGGCCCCGGGACGTCAACGTTGAACGGCCTCCCGGGGTCGACTTATCGTCGCTGTGTCTGCCTGCTGCTCTTTTGAGTTGTGTGTTGGCGTCTGCTGAATTGTCGGCATGTGTACATGGATATGAATGGGGCCCGTAATTTTTTTGTAGATTCGTAGATGTCATTTTTTTTCGCCTGCAGTTTATCTAGTCACGTTTTTTTTTTTCCCTGTTTGGACACCTTCGCTAAAAATAAATGACGAAAACGAAAACGAATTCGTTTCGATTTTCGATTTTCGATTTACAATTCTGTGTAATATATCGGCACCATGTCGACAATTGACCATCGTTCGGTATCAGTCACTTGCGCCAGTACTACCGCAACACGTGGAGACCGATACGGACAGAACAAGGGACGAAGCACTTTCACAAACGAGATTGTGCCCCCCCCCTGACTCGATACTGCAGTACGTAGTTTTTTGGAGCCTATCCTGTGATCATGGGACTATATATTTTGGCGATTGAGTTCAAATTTGAGAACAACAGCAACATACTGCATACAGGAGTATACCCTGGTAGGAGCTTTGTACCGGTCATGTGTTATTTTTAAGATGAAAATGAAAAAAACAACAGCTGTGAGATCGAGGATTTGGTCGAAACTCGTCTTTGCTAGCTAGCTGAGTGTGGTATGCACTGCTTGTCTTCTTTGGAGTGTTGTCTATTGATAGTGAGGTACGATATGCGGAAGTACTTTTAATTATTCTCTAGCTGCTGCTGCTGCTGCTGCTGCTGCGGGTGCGGCTGCGGCTGCATCTGCTGCTGCTGCTGCATCTGCTGCCGCTGCTGCTGCTGCTGCGACTACATCTTCTGCTGTTGTGCTTCTATGGCTATATGGGTTATGTCGTTTTTGCGATTTATTGGTGACGTCTTTTACCGGCTCTAGTGGCTCCCTCACCAGCCGGGGGGAGGGAGGGCGGGGGGTATCATAGTTGCTCGATTCGCTCCCCCGGCTTTGCATTGCTCGTTCGATTTATCTCTCGACATTGAAGCCGGCAGCCGATTTTATTGAGTCAATTCGATTATTGCCTAGTAGGCTCCTTCGCCAAAACCAATGAACTTTAACTTTCGCTTCGATTCACACAGCCCTAAGCATTGCATTGTCTGCTCTGCTTACTGCACTGCGGCGTAGTATCTCTGTGTCGTAGTTTTGTGACCACAGAACTGGTACCTTTTTAGGATGAAGAATCGGCACGGACACTGGGTGTGCTGGATGTCGACGGGTAGAAAGGAAGGTTTAATGTGAAGAACACACACGTGGTGGTTTTCTCATATATTATTCGTTTAGGGTCTATCACAGGTACAGTACAGTAGTGCCAGTCCTTCTAAAAACAACACCGACACTAAAGCGGCAACCGGCACTATTCCGCTGTATACCACACTGTGTGAATTAGTTAGCTACTATATGTGCAATCAACTCCTTCTACTCCGTACGTGTAAATTAAATGCACTTCTCCGAGGCACACGGTATACGAGTAGAAGTGCTCCAGCGTCTGCCTAGTAATAAAGGGTTCTCGCGTTTTATGTTGGCGTGCTGCTGAACGTATGCACGTGCTCTGGTAATTAGGAGTCCGTGGTACAGCAGTAGCAGCGGTCCCTATATAGTGCCGGTATGCGCCAGCCAAGAACCCCGGCACTATCGCGGCAACCCGCACTACTCAACCCACAGCCACACTGGTGAGTCCCACCTGTACCAAGCGATTCCACTACCTATATACAGCGGGAAACCGGCACTATAACGGGACCTCTACTACGGACGTACAGCAGCACAAGTTCACGCATCTACTGTATAACTACAGCAATACGTTGAGTATTCAGCAACAGATCGGAGTAATGCAGTTTTCCAAGCAGCAGGACAGCCGGTACATACAACTGATTACTGATGGCTCGTGATGTGGGAGGGTTTCCAATACATGTTAAGGCGGTTCCGTACAGGGACACCACGCTAGTTGTGTTACCACCGTCACCATGCCATACCCACCTGTGTTGCAGTGCCCACGAAAAAAACACGATTTTATCAAATCTCTTGACAAAGAGATACTGGAACCACGTCTACCCCAGTTGTTTTTCCTGTAGGACTTTTCGTAA
>MEHQ01001804.1:3327-14730 GCA_008828725.1 Saccharina japonica | reverse complement strand
TGGCGGTGGTGGTCGTGGTGGCGGTGGTGGTCGTGGTGGCGGCGGCGGTGGTTGTGGAGACGGGGAGTCTCACCGCAGGGACAATCAAAACACGGAGGTGATGCGATGCGTACTGTGCACGGTGTACATGGGGGTAACAGCAAATCATGTTTTTGAGGTTCCCTCGCTTTAGGAGCTCTATGTACAACCTGTGGCCCAACACCCGACGTTTTGAGCAAAATGCCCTTTCAGGGGTGGCGGCTTATTGTTTTCTGAGCTTTCCTCACATGAGGAGCTCAACATGTCACCCGGGACACGAATTCGAAGGCGTTTTGCTCCCGCAACCAGGGACCAAACTTTTCTACTCGTACACGTGAGCTATAAAGTTCTAAAACATATGTATATGCGTATATGAGTAAAATCCCAAAACATGCTTGTATACTCGTACCTGTTATATACTAACCGGTGGGTGCTCACTTTGAGGAGCTCAAAACCGGTCAGAAAAATGTTTTGCCCCAGAAGGCAAAAGCTAACTGCATCCCCTACCTATGGTGGGATGAGGCGTTTTTACACAGCCAGCCCTATATGGGCACCGAACAATATGTTAATAGTAAAAAACAAAAGCGGCGCTACGGTGTGTCTGTGTGTTTCTTCCCCCCCCATTATTCAGCCCAAATCGCTGGCGGGGCTGCTTAAACGCCCTTTCAACCTTTTAGCACCCCACTGTCCAGAAACCCTAAATCCGAGTCTAATTCCAAGTGTTTTGTGCCCACAACGGGACTGCTGCACTAAACGGGGGTTATGTTTTTCAACCTTTTAGCACCGCACTGTCCAGAAGACCTACATCCCACTCTTTCCAAGTGTTTAGTCCCTATAACGGGACTGCTGCACTAAACGGGGGTTGTATGTGTGATGGCAGGCTTCGGTCTCTCTTGGGGGTAGCGGCGACGGGAAACGGAGCACGCGTCCCGATCGTGTGTCGCCCGTTCTCGCGACTGGAGGTTGATGACAAAAAACATTATTCCACTCTTGACGCATGGCAATGGTCACCCCCCCCCCCTCCGCCCCCCTCAAGCTTCAGAGTTGCATGTCCACATGTTCAGGGACAAAAAAATCCTATGGTAGTCGGGAGTATGGTGTGTGTGTGTGTTTTTCGTAGTTCTTAACCCATTCAGAACTGAAAAAAATAATCTCACACTAATTCCAAGTAGTTTGTCCCCAAAAACGGGGCACCAGTTCTTGAGCGTTGACGAAAACATGATATCAGGTGTGTGCAACAACTGCCCCCGCCTCCTCGCGGTGCTCCGTCTCGAAAGGGATGCGTGGTCAAGGGTCGAATGACTGCGGCAAGCAACAAATGAGCACCCCTGCGCCCCGTCTTGGACCCCTGGAGTTTTTTATTTGCAGGAACGTTTGCTCCGATACTTATTTGTCAGTGCCCCCCCTCCCCCCCCCCTATAAATATTTCATGTATTTATAGGTTGGGTTGGCGTCGGTTGGCAACGATGCTGTAAAACACGCCTCTCACTGCGTGAGCTCGACAACTAGGGTACCGTTTTTTCTTTTTCTTTTGGCGGTCACCCATGCTGGCGGTCTTGTTAGATCATTTGTGCGGGGTTGATAACCTCAACCGCACGAGGGGAATGGTCGTATCACGTAGTGTGTATATGGTAAGGCATCCACGAGGCAGATACGTGGTGATACCCATTGCTGTCTCTGGAAGTGGCTACACCAGAAATTAAATCAATTCATTGGAGGCTGTCGTCCATATGCAAGTCCGCCTCACAGGCGGTTCTTAGCAGGATGCAGCTCACCCTCCATGCGACTCGCCCAATACCTCACGGCGCTTCGCGCTTGGTGCAAGTAATGTCTGCCTGGTTGGTGAAAACCCAACGTGCTCCGTCCCGGCATTGTAGGGATGCGAGGGTCTATGGTCATACGACTACGGCCGTGCACGACATGGTACCCCCGCCCCCCTCCCATCTTAGGAGACAGATGGTGGCCACAGGCGGCGAAACAGTAAGGGGATATGATGAGCAAAACAGTTATTTGTACGAATACATGGAAACAACGTAATGAGCGTCCAACTGTTGGAGGTGTCTCTATTCAGAGTAGGAACGGTGCTCCGTCTCGAAAGGGATGCGTGGTCAACGGTCAAATGACTAAGGCAAGCAACAAATGAGTGCGCCGCCCCCCCCGTTATATCGCGTCGTCCTTTTTGCCAACTCTGTATCGCGTGTTGACACAGGTGGAGGAGGACAACCTGCTCATGAGAGACATGTGTCTGCGGTTGGAGGCTGAAGTAGCGAAGCTCCGCAACCTTCTCGCCTCCGCGCAAGGCGCCGGCCCTTCCCAAGGAGACGGCTTACCGCAGGCCGGCAGCGGGTCAGGCAGCGGTGGCGGTGGTGGTGGTGGTGGTGGCGGTGGTAGCGGTAGCGCGGCGGGTGGCGGCGGCGGGGCCGGTGGTGGTGGCTCTGGTGGCGGGAACTTCTTGTCTGGGTTCGCGGGGGGTGGTGGCAGAGGTGTTCCGCGCATGTCACACATGGTGAGTGACGCATGCCACCTTTTACCTTAACCCCTACCCCTTGAGAACTGGTCCCACGTGTTTTGGGAACAAACTACTTGGAATTAGTGTGGTGTTTTTTTTCTAGTTGTGAATGGGTTAAGGTAGAGAGGTGCAACCATTTTTGCTTTCTGAAGGTGGTGACTTGAGGAGCTCTACACTAATAGTAAGTTAAAAAAAACATGAGTTTTGGAGGGAACTAAGAGTGATATGTACTCGATGCACAAATCCTATGGCCTAAGGGTCCATATTAAAGAGTATAAAATAAATTCAATTTGGGAAAAATAAAATTAAAATACCTCGTACGCTTTTCATTGGTCAACACACGCACCAGCACCAAACATTAGGATCTTGGGGTATAATCGTGGGTGGTGGTGCGGGTTCTGACCAATAGAAAGCGGATTTGATTTTTTTTTTTTTGCCAAATTGCTTTTTTTTTTTCTTCGTTAAAACGGGCCCTAAGTATACAACAAACAAAAACATTTGCCATCACAAAAAAATGAAATTCCGACGAATTTGGGTTATTAACCCATTCAGAACTGAAAAATGTATCCCACACTAATTCCAAGTAGTTTGTACCCAAAAACGGGGGACCGGGTCTTAAGCCCTTAAGAACTGGTCCCACGTATTTGGGGACAAACTACTTGGAATTAGTGCGGTGTTTTTTTTCTAGTTCTGAATGGGTTAAGGTAGAGAGGTGCAACCATTTTTGCATTCTGAGGGTGGTGACTTGAGGAGCTCTACACTAATGGTAAGTTAAAAAAATAAATGATTTTTTGGAGGGAACTAAAAGTGATAGATATGTACTCGATGCACAAATCCCTATGGCCTAAGTATACAACAAACAAAAACATTTGCATCGCAAAAAATGAAATTCCGACGAATTTGAGTTATTAACCCATTCAGAGCTGAAAAATGTATCCCACACTAATTCCAAGTAGTTTGTCCCCAAAAACGGGGGACCGGGTCTTACTTAACCCCTTAAGAACTGGTCCCACGTATTTCGGGACAAATTACTTGGAATTAGTGTGGGATATTTTTCCGAGTTCTGAATGGGTTGAGGGGTTAAGGAGCCGGTACCGTCATTCCGAAAACGTTTCTGCCAAAAAAAGGTATACCTTATACCTCTATCGTATACAGCACGCGTCGAGTGGGGTTGGAATAATTCGATAAAAAGCCGTTCTTATTTACGAAAGGGGAGTCGAGAGTGGTGGCACGGACGGTAAAACCGGTACGGTAGTTTGTTTTTTTCGCACCCCCTGGCTCTCACAAGCGGTTCTTAGCGGGATGCAGCTCACCCTTCATGCGACTCGCCCAACACCTCACGGCGCTTCGCAAAGCTTGGTGCTAGCAATGTCTGCCTGGTCGGTGAAAACCCGACCTGCTCCGTCCCGGCATTGTACGGAGGGATGCGAGGGTCTATGGTCATACGACTACGGCCATGCATGAAAATGAGTACACCCCCCCTGGCTCAAAGGCTATACTCGTAAGGTGTAGCACGCATACTGTTAATACTAGCACACCCTCTCGGACGACTTCTTTTCCAAATTGACTTTCCTTAACAACGGGGCAAGTGCAAACAACCGAACCGAGCGATGTGTCCTATGAAAACATGTCGACGGGACGCCTTTCCTAAGCCACCGTTTGTGGTGTGTGTGCGTGTGTGTGCCACTCTGTTTTTGGGAGGGAATCGGCCCGGATGTTTTTTTCTGGGGGGTGTGATATGTTATCACCGGGGTGGTAAAGTATTGTTGTTCCGCTCTTGTTGTTGCTGCTGCTGCTGTTGCTATTGCTGCTGCCCCTACTGCTGCTGCTGCTGCTGCTGCTGCTGCTATTGCTGCTACTGCTGCTGTTGTTCGTGCTGCTCGCTAGGGATGACAGGCACATAGCCTGCATGCTCGTCGCTTTGGGAGGGAGAAGGACTCCTTTTAATAAGCAATTGCGCCGATGGTAGTCTGTTCTAAGGGGGGGAGAGCGGTGACCGTAACTCTAACGCTTAGGCTAACGCGATTACTATTGTGCTTACGCTTACGCCTACGTTATTGCTAATGGGCTGACGCCAGCGCTATCGCTAATGCTTTCGCTAGCGCTTATGCTAACGCTAAAGCTATCGCTTATGCTAACGCTAAAGCTATCGCTTATGCTAACGCCATCGCCCACTCTAACTCCTACCCTAACGCTTATGCTAACGCCAATACTAACGCTATCGTAATACTAGCTCGACGCTCGTCGCCGTCCGCAGGTATGATTGGTAATACGAACGGTAACGCTAACTATAACTAATTCTAACGGTATAACGCTTACGCTGTTTATCACGGTAACACTTATGCTACCATCATTACTAACGCTCACGCTCACGCTTACTATACACACTAAAGCCAACGCGACCGCTTACGCCTCGCTCCAACCCTAAACGCTTGCCCTATTGTTTACACTACCGCCTACGCCTATGCTAACACCATTGCTAACGCTTGCTCACGCCTACACCTACGCTAACACCATTGCTAACGCTTGCTCCAAAGCTAACGCCAACGAAACGCCCGTCACCCTTCGCAGGTCATACCGGAGCACAGGACGGCAGCATGGGAGGTGATGAGCGACGACGGTCAGGGCTTGGTCATGTGGCAACGACAAGCCCCCTTTGCCCCTTCGTGGACGGCGGGGCGAGGGGGGGCGGGGACGGGAGGAGGTTACAACGGCTTCCGACCAACCGCTCCGGTTTTTGTACCTGGGCAGGTGGGTTGTATTTTTTTTTCCCCTTTACTTTTTTTTTTCTTGATTTTGTTTTTCTATTTTGCGTTTTTTTTTTCTTTCTGTATTATTTTTTATTTGATGTTTGTTTTTTGTTCGTTCGTATTCACGGTTCGGATCAGGATTTTTCAAAATATCACGGGTCGGGCTGGGTTGGGTCGGGTCGGGTCGGGTCGGAAGGTCTTCAGACTCTTACGGATCATTTTTTTTTTTTTTTTTTTTAAAGCGGGCAAAGGCGAGACCCCCGCTTTTCCCCGTCGACGAGGATCACGACGGGATTGTTGTTTTGTCTTGACGGAGCGTTTGATTGAATGCGATCAGTATATTGGCTCTATGGGGTCGGAGTTATGGTTTTGGCGGTGTCGGGTCAAGAGATTTTCAAACTCTCACGTGCTGGATCGGGTCACCCTTACCCGACCCGACCCGACCCGACCCGACCCGACCCGACCCGACCCGACCGTACCCGTGAACAGCCCTGTTCATGTCGGGATCGCCCTCTATAAAAAACACCACCAGATCCCGGTAGAGTAAGCGATCCTTTCGGGACAAACTCCAGGGTCAAGGGGAGAGTGCAAGGAGAACATCCAACTACCCTATGTGCTGAAACTACCTTCATGTCATAATGGGGATAACCAACAAAGCGTACCTATCTGTACTCACCATTACTCCCGCGCTCCTTTTTTGTTTTTTATCCCCCCGTCCTGCCGTCGCCGCCGCGGCGTGTTTTTTGTTTGTTTTTCCTTTCACTTTTGATTGGTCCGTTGTCCGGCTTTCATCGGTCCGCAGCAATTTACCCCACCGCCTGGAGGTAACGGTGGTGGTGGTGGCGGCGGCGGCGGCCCCGCTCTCCCTCACCCGGGCCAACAGCAGCAGCAGCCACAACCGCAGCAGCAACAGCAGCAACAGCAGCAACAGCAGCAGCAGCAGCAGCAACAGCAGTCGAAGCCACCGCCTGTGCCTGTGCCTGCTCCTGCGGTTCCAACGTCGGCGGCGGTGGCGGCGGCGGCGGCGGCGCACCAGCTTCCACCGAACGAGCATCAAAAACCACCGCTACCGCAACCACGGCAGCAACAGCAGCAACAACAACGGCAGCAGCAGCAACAGCAGCAGCAGCAGCAGCAGCAGCAGCAGCAGCAGCAGCAGCAGCAGCAGCAGCAACAGCAGCACCAGCGGCAGCACCCCACGCACCAAGGAATCCAGAACGGAGGCGTTGTGATCTCGAGAGGGGACCGGGACATTCCATCCCTCCCTCCCCCTGTTGGCGCGTACGGGGCTGGGTGGCCGGTTACCGGTATCGGCGGCGTTGGAATCGGTGGAGGTGGTGGCGGCGGTGGGGAAGTGGGCTGGTCAGGTGGTGCTGGAGGCGGGGGTTGGGGAGGGGTTGGGGGGGGCGGAGGCGCCATTCCTTGGGACGACGATTACCGCGCTCTGAGGGCTAGGCTGGAGGTGCCTTCGCTCGGTTTCGGGACGCTGAGGATGTCGGGCCAGGGAGGTGGGTGCCTGCTGCTTACTGCAGCTGCTACGAGCGCTTTGCCGTTGCTTGCTTCTTCTCACCGCCTGCCGTCGCTGGTGTTGCTGCTGCTCGCTGCTGCTGCAACTGCTGCTGATGCTGATGCTGCTGTTGTTGTTGCTGCTGCTTATTTGCGTCGACAATATGCCCGTAGGCTGGTGGCTTGGTCGGTCGGTCGGTTGATTGCTGGGTCGGTCTGTTGGTATGTTCGTTGATTGTTATTGGTTGATTTGTTTGATGGTTGGACGATTGGTCGGTTGGTGTGACGACCGGGTGTGCTGTCATTCTATTTTTACCTGCTACCGTGTAGTATCAAGCAGTTGCCGAAGTTTCACACACGCGCGCGCACGTCCGTCCACGTGAGGGAAATGTAGAAATGTAGAGCGTCCCTATTATTGTGGAACTTGGTCCTGATAACGCCTCTCGTTATTTATGAAATCCCACTGAAACCGCGTGAAAAATGTATCTCACTACGTCCTCCACAGGGCTCTCCAAGAGAGGAAGAGGCGGGGGGGGACAGGGCGGCCTCTCCCTTCGGTCGAGGCTGTGCGAAGACCTGTCCCGATTCCTGCACCTCGTCACCGAGCGAGAGCGGAGAACGTTCGACGCCAAGTGGGTAGCCTACCAGCGCTGCAGGGCCGTCGTCAGGGGTCTCTGGCCGCGAGCTCAGGTACGTGAAAGGACAAATAATGTGCTGTGGAGAAGGGAGGTAGGGTGGGGTGGGATGGGGGTGGGGTGGGGTGGGGTGGGCTCGATGGGGTGGGGTGACGGGGACGTTTTTTTCGAAGCTCACGGTATAAACGCCGCCGCATCCACCGGCGGGAATGCATGCGTTCATCGGTGTCACTTCGCTTGCTTGCTTGCTTGCTTGCTTGCTTGCTTGCTTGCTTGCTTGCTTGCTTGCTTGCTTGCTTGCTTGCTTGCTTGCTTGCTTGCTTGCTGAATTTCGCGCCGCCCCAACTGTGTGCCGCCGCCGCCCTCTCTTCGTCTCGTGTTCTGAGCAGGTGAAGCCGTACGGCTCTTTCGTGACGGGGCTGTCCTTGCCGTGGAGCGACCTGGACCTCGTCATTTGTCTCCCCAAGGTATGTGTACGTTGCTGTTGTTGTTGTTGGTGGTGGTGGTGGTGGTGGTGTGTGGTGTGTGGTGTGTGGTGGTGGTGGTGTGGTGGTGGTGGTGGTGGTGGTGGTGGAGTATCATCTTCCTTACCAAACAATGCGTCAAACCAAAGCTGTTCATCTTCGCGGGCTCCTGGAAAGCAGGCCATGTAGCAACCCTTTTTTTTCCTCCCCCCAGCCGTAGTCGGCTCTTTTCGTGTGTGTTTGGTGTTGCAATACCCTTTGTGCGGCGAAAAAAAGGGGGTAGGCGTTTCCCCTCGTCGAGCGTACGTAGAGGTGTCGCGCAAACGACAATATCAGACCTGTGCTTTGTAAATACCTGGTAAATAAGTTGATAAGTTGCACAAATAAATGCGGCGAAACCTGGTTCAAAAGCGGTTCAACCTGGACCAATGAGCCTCAACACGTGTAGATGGACGTGTTGCGATTTGCCTTATAGGGGCACGCAGGACTTTTCTTGTGAGTAAAATAACTTGGTTATAGTATAGGACCTCTACGTCTCCCCCCAAAAAAACGATTTTGAGAAATAAAAAATGGACGCGTGCGTGACCCCGGCTTGTCGCAGGCGTTGTTCGAATTATTATATTGTAAAACCAAAAAAATGGGATCGAAGGTATTGGGGGTACAGCAGTAGTTCTTCAGTTAAGTAGCTTCTCCCCGTCAGGCAGAAAATGTTGCCTTTTAAGGCAAAAACAAATGCTACTCCTGTCGTAGCACTCATCAGATGACCTGTTGGAGCGAAGTAGCTGGTATCTGACGAGCCTTGGTATCACGCTGGTTCGCTGCAGGCGCGCCATTTTGATAAGAGGCCGCAGCGCGCCATTGCTATCTGTCCCCTAAGCGGTCGGTCGTACGTCCTGTGGCCCAGCTGTTGCTATTGGCGGCTCCGATCTGTGCCGCTTTTTGGGCCGCCCTGGGCTGACTTGACTCCCGTTGTTGGGTGGACAGAAGGAAATGAGATTTTTCGCGAGGGCTGTGATAATAAAGGCGGCTGGCTGTCAGGCTTCCCCGAGCACAGGCCAGCCTATTTTTTCCTGTCGTATTCCGAATGTGACTGCCACGGGCGTTTGATGGGTCATTCTCCTCATAATGTTGATCAATAGTTCAGACGGTGTTGAGAGCCCAAGTGTGTAAAATTATCTTTGCCCATCCGTCTTCATCCTTCTGCAACCCATCCGCCTCCTTCTCATCCTTATTTTTATTTCCCCCATACTCCCATTCCGCTGATCCTCTTACTCTCTGACTCTTGAAATTATGGTTTTTTTTTACTTCGTAGCCTCGCGTTACCTGGCTGGGTGCGGCTCGTTCGTCGCCCTGCCTTTGTTTTGTTTTATGCAACGCTCCTCTTGTCTTTCTGCGATTACGAGACACTCAACGACCGTGATCAACAGCCTTGACCAATCATCGTCTTCACGACCACAACCTTGACCAATCATCGTCTTCACGACCACCACCTTGACCAATCATCGTCTTCATGACCACCACCTTGACCAATCATCGTCACGACCATACTATAACCTTGGCCAACCATTGTCTTGCCGTTGTTCGGAAAACTCTCCGCTCGCCCGACCGCCATTCCGGTTGAAAGGTGCGACGAGACGCTCCGGCGGACACTCCCGGCGCCCTGGAGGGTAGAAACGCCATCAAAGAAACGTGGCAGCAGGAGCTGGCACGAAGCTTGGGGGGAGAGTGAGTTACCCCACCACCCCTTCCTCGCTCCTAGCCCGACGGAGAAGCGGGCGATGCAGACCGTGTTCTTTATTTTGCGTGATCGGATTTTGCGTGTTTCGGGAACTTCTTGTGTTTTTGCGTATGCTTTTTTAGTGTTTCGGGGGCAATGTGAAACATAAGCGTACGGGTTAGTATTTATTACATCCGACGCTGCTACTGGGGGTGGCTATGTACCGTGGGAGGCTTTTTCTCTGTGCTTGTTGTTGCAGTCAGCACCCGTCTTTTGACGAGGGCGGGGCGGGTGGGTAGTGGTGCACCAGGTACAATTTTTCATTTCTACCGACCGGTTGGCCGGCCAAACCCCTCACGTCGCAATAACCGAAAACACCTAAGCACCAATCAACCTAACACGGTATACCTCACTCCCGCCCCGCCCCCGACCCCCATCCCCTGCACTCCCCCGCCCGGTGCTCCCCCAAACCCGAACGGCTGCTGCGCGTGGCTACACAGGAGGTGGGTGGACAACAACTCTCTCAAGATAATCAGCCACACAGCCGTCCCGGTGATCAAGCTAACCACCCAGGGCTACATGCCTGGGTTTACGCCGTCCTCGGCGTTTTCGGGAGGCGTTACCGGCGGTGTTAACAGCGGTGGCGTCGGTGGCATCGGTGCTACCGGTGCCACCAGTGCCACCGGTGCCACCGGTGGCGGCGGTGGCATGGGTGATGTCAGCGGCGGCGTTAGCGGACGCAGCAAGAGCTCCGACGGTGGGCGCGAAAGTGCCACGATGCCACGCCTGTCATCCTCCATGCCATCGTCGGCAACGATGCCTCCGCTTCCGAAGGTGGCCTCGCAAACGTCGCCGCTAGAGCGGCCTCCTGCCGCCGCCGCCGCCGCCGCCGCCGTTACGGTACCGGCCGTCGCGGTGGCCGGTGGTGAGCGCTTCCCCGCGGCGGCATCGAGCGGTGGCGAGGGTCCGTCCGTGCGTGCGCTCGTGCCGCCTGATGTGGTTGTCGCGGAGGGGCCGAGGGTCGGTGGTGCTTCTGCTGCTGCTTCTGCTGCTGCTTCTGCTCAGCTTGAGGCGGGGAGGGAAGGGCAGGGGGGGAAGGAGGGGCAGGAGGAAACAGTTGCGCACGAGCAGAAACAGCAGCAGCAGCAGCAGCAGCAGCTTGAGAAAAACAGATCGCTCTCGAAGCTTCCTGCCCCTGTAGTATCGTCCCCTGGCGGTGGCAGTGTTGGTGCCGGTGACGGCGACTGTGGTGGCAGCAGTGCCGGCGGTAGCGGCGGTAGCGGCGGTAGCAGTAGTCGCGGCCAAGCACCGGCCGGCACCGATGGTGCTCCCGCCGCACAACCTGTGGGGTTCCCGACAGATGAGAGCCGACGGAAGGAAGAAGCTCAAGACCTCACCACCCCGCCGGGGAAAACGAAAGCGCCGGAGCTTCAAGCGGCCGCCGCGCCAGAGGGGTCAAGCGGTGCCTTGATCACGCCACCCGACGTTGTCCACGACGACGCCAAAACCGGCAGAGGGACTGCCGAGCACCTTGTCAAGGTCGGTGCCGAAGCAGTGGGGGGGGCTGGAGTCACGATGGGTGGTACGGTCGGCGGCGGTGGCGGCGGCGGCAGCGGTGGCGGTGGCACCAAAGGAAGAGGAGGAGGACGTGGGGGACGTGGGTGGGGAGAAGGAGGAGGAGGAGGAGGAGGGGGACGAGGAGGAGAAGGGGCTGGAGGATTTGCTGTGGGGGCACGAGTCGTGGGCGGGAGATGGGTTTGACGTCAGCCTGCGTGGGGGAAGGCGGGGGCGCTGGTTCCCCCCT
>MEHQ01001090.1:2149-45663 GCA_008828725.1 Saccharina japonica | reverse complement strand
TACAAAAAGTCTACGTCTGTAATTTATTAAAAATAATAATACCTGTTTACTTGAAAAAATAATAATTGGTATCACTACGTATATACGTAAAGGGGTACTTCAAATAATAACCTGGTATAGCGACACAAAAAAATACCCAACATACGAAAGCACGAACTCGTAGTCGAACTCGTACGTAGCGACACTAAAAAAAAAAAACATTAACGACGTAAACAACGTAAACAACAACAGCAACAACAACTTAACCCTAATAGGACTGGAGTCCCATTATGGGGACAAATTGCTTAGAATTAGAGTGGTTAGTCCCCAAAACGGGACTGCAGTCCTGAAAGGGTTAAAATGGGCAAAAAAATAACACGACGACAACATCTATATATCTATCAATACAATATCAATACCCGTACTCATACATTCATATCATACCATCCAGTATATGAACACTGTTTTTATGATACGCTGCACGCGTATTGTTATGTGCCTGTGTATTAATATTAATACTGAGAATATTATCAACATAGATTGATAATATTTACCTCTATCCAGATTAATTAATGTCTTCTTCAGGTGATAGTATATTAATAGCAGCAAAAGTAGTACTCGTACGAAGACATAAATAATCTTATTGACAATATATACTCGTACGAAGACATAAATAACCATATTGACAATATATATATCATATATATCATGCACATACTCGTATTATAACGCATACATACGTAGGGTGGTACCCAATACCTGGTATAATGCCATACCATATACCATACCTGATATACCATACCTGGTATCAAGTAAATGCCTGGTATCGTATATACGTAGGGGGGTGCTTAATTTTCATCCTCACACAAACTCCATCATACGTGGAAAAACATTACACGTAATAGAACTTGGATAGAAAATTTCGAAAATTTATCAGGGCGGGGGGTAAAAAAATCCAAATTTCATCACGGCAGGGGGTAAAAGAGTGTAAGAGATACGGAGCGCGAGGAACGAGCGTCGAGAACTCAGGTTTTCCTGAGATGCGAAATGGCACGAGCGTCGAGAACAGAATACGCAATGTCACGAGCGTGGAGAACTGACGGTTTGCTGAGCTCAGTCAATAATACTAATATTGTATATACAAAATTAAGGGCAAATGCCAAAATAAGGTATACCTTATCAATTTAAGCAAAAATCAGGTACATACCAAAACGAAGTAAAAAATGCGAGCCACGAGCGGTGTGTTGTCCATGAAAGCCATAAACTTTACCAGGGGTACAGTTTTGTTTTTGAGCCTGAATATCACGAGTAAATGTGCGGCCTCCACAATCTTACTACTAATGGTTTTTGTATGGCCCTTCATGTATTCATTCGTTCGTGAATGCTTTCATTGCTTTAGTTATCGCACTCACCCTTACGACACGTACTTCTATTCTGTATTGTTGTACCAGGTATGCATGTATATAGTAGCGACATTGATAGCATACAGCAAAAAAACATCGAGTTACAGTAGTTTGAGGTTGAACTGCTCGCTTTCCGTACCGTGTCAGCAAGCACAGCAAAGCAGCATATACTAGCGGGAAGAGGCCTCGTACGGAGTAGCCTCATACCAGTACAATTTTGGGAAGAGGCCTAGCACGAGGTGAAGAATACACCCGTCAGATAGCTCTTGCGCCACGGCAAGAAGAGTACTTATAGTGCCCTCCCCCGTTGCCAGCTTGAAAGCCTCGACCACCCTCGAGGAACCGCTTGCACACGGCGGCACGAAGTTATTTTGCTGTACATATGCTGTCATCATAAAAACTGAGTCGACCTCGACGCGGCAAACAAACTGCAGTCTGTGTCCATTGTACTGTATACGCGCGTATTATATGTTCTGTATGTCGTTGTGGCGGGTCGCATGTACGTAGTGTGGTGATGTCTTCGTGTCGGGGCGTATAGGAGACAGTGTACATATGGCCTCTGATTGGCTCAAAATGCGCCAAAATCGGTTAAAGCTAGACAAAGTAGACTAATCCAGGTGTACCTGGCCATGGTATGCCACAATCAGGTACGATGTGAGACTGGCCAATGACAGGTGTCCTAGCGTGTGATTTGTACTTGGGTTTAGAGTTGTACCTGTTTTTGGCACCAAAGTTACCAGGTGTACCTGATTTTGGCTAAAACCCTTAATAGTATATACCCCCAAGGCATGCCTACGTATAACCAACAACATCTTTCGTCATAATATCCGAAGACTTGACTGCGTATAAGGTCAATGTCAAGTAGAACACAACGCCAATAATCGATCCTGCTCTGATAAACTAAGTAATTACAAGCCAACTACACAACATTTCAAGTGTTTTCCGGACAAAAGCGCAGAAAAATGTCGACGCCGGTTTTTTTTAGAGATAGATCCTGAAGCGTCGTACATGTATCCTGTGAGCCGCTCTCGATCCAATAACGAACAGTGTTTAATTTTCGACGGGGAAGTTCGGATTGATTGAGGCTCGAATATCCAACAGACGCGTGCTCGTACGATAAAGGTATCACTTTTTGGCGGAAACGTTTCTGAACGATCAAGCTCCTTAACCCAAAATCTGAAAGAATGACGCGTGTGTCGAGGCTCTGTCTCTGTGGAGAGAGATGGCAGAGGTGGCACCAAAGTGTCTGTGAAGATCACTTGTGTAGAGGAAGAAAAGTTATGGTTAGAAAAGGCACTTGTTTGGTCATATTGGAAAGAATATTGACCTCAGGGAGATCAATGGAAAAGGAAGAAGAGAAGAGAAGAGGAGAAGAAATAAGAGAGGAGTAGAGAAGAGTAGAGCAGAGAGGAGTAAAGTGATCGAGGTGGGGGATGCCTGCACCTGATCATCTCGGTACAATGCCCATGCTACGGACAGTTACATTCTACCTGTAGTGCCGTAGTCGGTACTGTTCCCTGTAATGTTCTCTACAACGTTATAGTAACTAGCAACGTTCTCAGCATCGTTCCTGATGAAGATGCTTTGGGCATACAACAGAGCGCACGACGAGTAAGACAAACTCGTAATCTATCCGCATATTGCAATTACTCGAATATCTAGACTAAGATACTCATATACTCGTATCAGTGCGTAGTGACTGCACATCACAATAGATACGTATGGATCTCAACGTCCATATGTTAACACGCCCCCGTGATGAAAGTCAGTAGCCAGAGTAACGCTTACAGTGTAGAAACCTGATACTCAAAAATCAAAATGAACGAGTGAAGAACGAAATAATGGTACAACATATTCAGTCCTGCGCGAATGCAGCGGCAATATGGAAAACAGTAAACACAAAGTTCAGTACATATTCAGTCCCGTGTGACGACGGTGGCAATATGGTTGTACTCATATCAGAAAAGCTAATCATGGTTGTGTATGACCACTGAGCCATAACGTGCAATGAAAAGCGTAGAAAGTTATCTGCTGTACGTGCAACCGCCCCCTCAATTGAATGCTACAATAACAGAGCTACGTAAATGGTACGTAATCTTGCAGAAACAAAGAAAGTCGGTGGGTGTGTACCCAGACAAACATAGCAATGACCTACTGTGTGTACCAGTACGTGTGAATACTCATTTGTCCAGCAATCAACATTGGATAGTTGAAGAGACATTTGATAAAACTGAGACGCGTGTCCAGTGTGTAGTATAGACGTGCGTACGTACTCATATTAATCCTACAGAGTAGTACCTGGTGTAAGCAAAGTCAAAGAAGAAAACAAATCGTGGTGTGAATACCAGCGATGTATACCCTAGAAAAGAAGCGTCAACCCGTCTAATGGGTGTTCAACGCGTCCCCTGAATAGATACCTAGAGCAACATGAAATCGAAGTAGAAACTGATGACATTCGTCCAGTACAGCGAAAAGTGTACTATTCAGTTGTGTACAATGTATGTACGTACGTACTCGCAATCAGTTTAGGAGTACAGATTGTACGGCAATAGACTACGTTGGGCGCAATCGTATCGCAAAATAGACTCGTGATGCTGTGGTGTTGACCAGCGAGCTATATCCTAGCAAATAAAACGTAATAAAGTGTCTACTGCACTTGTGCTACGCCCCCCCAATGGATCCTAGGACAAGAAATCGAAAGAAATCGAAAAGAAAACGTGGACGTATACAGGTATGTGTCCAGCTATATACTGATATGTGTGTAATGCATGCAGCATTGTGAGTGTGTATTTAGGATACGTACTCAAAGAAAAGCTGTGGGAAGCTAAAGAACAACCGATAACAAGCCAGATGTTTATCCATGACGGCACCCAGCAGTGCGTATCATGTTTTCTTGCATAAAACGTACTCGTGTGAAAATACTTACGTACAGCAAAGCCAACAGCGAAAATATAAAAAGATACCACCCCCCCCACGAAAACCAAGATGAAGAAAAAACATAAAAGGGCTACCTACAGCAGTAGGACACTACAGCTGCAGTCGTACGTAGCAGATGAAGAACTTGAAGTCCCCTATGATGTTGGAGGTGCAAGCTCCTTGTAAAGCAAGAGGTGTTGCCCCTGTGCCAAGCTGATAGTAGCAGATAAACCGACAGAAGGGATCTCCCGTGGCAGGCTGAGTAGCCGAATCATCAACGGCCTGGCTACGTGATGCAACGCTTGATGGCCTTCTCCCCCATACAGTGGGCAAGGGTGAGTTTTCCGGAGAAACAGAGGTCTTGTAACGTTTCTTCGTGCTTTACAGCGTGGAAGTAGTGCGGAACTAGCTTCGCGTGTGATGAGCAGAAATGGTTTTGTGACTTGTTTCGCGCTTACAGCTTCAAAGGATGATAGTATCGAAAACAAAGCTTTGTGTGCGTTTTTACAAAAATAGTCGGTGGCTTATTTTTGCTCTAACGGTGTGAAAACAATGTTGAACGTACGAGTACGAGTTTCACGCACAGAAGCGTGGAACCGGACTCATTACTCGTACATGCGATCCGCGTAAAAGCGTGACAGCAGTCTCCTTACCTGCCTCGCGCGTAGAAGCGTGAAAGCAGTACTCCTTGTAGTAACCCTGCCGAACGAGCTCGATGAAAATCGATGAAGAAAGTCGATGCCGAGGCAGTCGGGTAGATGATGATCTTTTGATTTTTGGAGCAAAAATCGAATTCCTCCGCAGTGGAAAACTTGAAATTTCTTCGAATGTAGAACGTGACGAGCTCGCCGGGAGACGTCGTTCCGTGGTGCCAGTCGGTGCGTAGACCAAAGTCGAGGCTCATAACCTGAAAGAATGACGCGTGTGTCGAGGCTCTGTCTCTGGGGAGAGAGATGGCAGAGGTGGCACCGAAGTGTCTGTGAAGATCACTTGTGTAGAGGAAGAAAAGTTATGGTTAGAAAAGGCGCTTGTTTGGCCATATTGGAAAGAATATTGACCTCAGGGAGATCAATGGAAAAGGAAGAAGAGGAGAGAAGAGGAGAAGAAATAAGAGAGGAGTAGAGAAGAGTAGAGCAGAGAGGAGTAAAGTGATCGAGGTGGGGGATGCCTGCACCTGATCATCTCGGTACAATGCCCATGCTACGGACAGTTACATTCTACCTGTAGTACCGTAGTCGGTACTGTTCCCTGTAATGTTCTCTACAACGTTATAGTAACGTTCTAGCAACGTTCTCAGCATCGTTCCTGATGAAGATGCTTTGGGCATACAACAGAGCGCACTACGAGTAAGACAAACTCGTAATCTATCCGCATATTGCAATTACCCGAAAAACTAGACTAATATACTCATATACTCGTATCAGTGCGTAGTGACTGCACATCACAATAGATACGTATGGATCTCAACGTCCACATGCTAACAAAATCGTCGGGCTTCCAGTTTCGTGTTGCAATATTTTTAGTAGTAGACTCATGTAATGGGATTGTTCGTCGGGTAGCACTTTAAATATCTTCCAAAACTTATTTTTCGTTGATTTACGGAGCTCCTCAAGTGAGGAAGGAGCTCAGAAAAAAACATGAGGCACCCCTATCGTAGCATGTGTCAACATATAAACAAAAATGACCAAATATCGAGCACGACAAAAAAAACTATGTTCGGCAACCGGCCGACAGAGGCTCACAAAACACGTTAACTTTTTGTTTTCATGATTTACTATGTCTCTAAATTGCGGCATGACCTTCCGGTTTTTGCACTATTATTCTTCTTATTATTCGTATTCAGTTTGCCATCTGACAAATGTGCAGCGCTTACTCCTTTAGGCCATCTCATACAAAATGATTTTGAAACCCGAAAAAAAATACCAGGTATCCGAAACTGTATTTTCTACGTGCTTTCACGTGCTTCAGACGCAGAGTCCGACCGAATCAGGCTCGCTCTTATGATAATACTTGCGGCCCTTCGGTGAGAGGTATCTCGACCCGTTCATATTTTCTCCGGGGGAATCGTTCGACGTTTTTACGGTGAAAAACATGAGCAAGATATATTCGTATATGTCGATGTTTTATCCGAACAATTGGCCTATTTTTGCGGATAAAACGCGCCCGAAACTGGTTTGGAGGAAATTGGGGCGTATCGACAATTTTTTAAGCCGCTCGTATCCTCGAGAAACGGCAAACGGCGTTGGGTGGATGCCTCTCGCAAAATGGTTGGTGGTAGTTCACAAAAAGCGAGACCGACCCTCCCGTTTCCCGGACCAGGAACGCCTGTGAAGGTGCTGAAACCTTCATTTTCATACATCAAAATCAGTTTGCCGTAAGAGATGGCCTTACAGTATTGAATTCAGCTTGAATCAGCTCGGACTGAGACAACTGACGAAAGCACACAGGCGCTACGTCGGCATGGCGAGCATTGATTGGGGGATACAAGCCCAGGGGATCATGGCTTATGTTGTAGTGTTTTCATCCTATATGCTACCAGGTACTGCATAACCCGGCCTGTATGTCGCTCTGTATTGTGTACCAGGTATTTCTTTTTTTTTCGCCTAGGTAGCCATGTATATTAGTTCATATCTCCGTCCAAAAAGTGAGTCTTGCGGCGTTCTTACTGGATGATTTGCTTACTACAGTAGTAGTGGTACCCCGAACCATGCCAGGGCGGGGCCGGTATACTAGCGGACAGAAACAAAAATATCAAAAGTAAGAACTGGGTCACGATCCACACACGCAGTCAACCACGTATCAACCGACCCACCGACACCCACCCACCCACACCCACCCACCCACCCACTCTCACGTACTTACCGACATCTACTCACTCACACCCACCCGCCACACCACCGACCCACCCACCCAACCACGTACGTACGCACCAACCGATCGACACACACACGCACCAACCGATCCACCCACCCACAGTAACAACTACAACAACAACAGCAGAGTGAAATCAGTATACAGCAGCACCAGTACGTACAGCAATAGTAGTAGTCCTTATATAACCCATCTACAGCAGCAATAAAAAGTACAACAGCAGCAGTCCAGAAAGTAGCAGCACGTACGAGTCGTACGTACGTGCAGCGGACACAAACAGAACGCCGGCATGGATGCGCAGCCCTTGTACGTACAGAAGTGGCCTTTTTTGTTTTTGTTTTTGGTCGATTTTTTTACGTCTGGGCGTTTTTATCTTGAAATTATTGTAAAAGCCGCTAAGTCGCGAAGTTATGGGCCGATTTCGATTCTGACCAAAGTTCTCGAGATCATATTTTCACTATGATACATCTGGGGGACTCTTTGAAAAAAACAATACTTGATTTTAGTATGGAGATTGTTTATCTTGAAATTAGTATAGATTTTGGACCCGGGCCGCAAAGACCTCCGAATGCGCTGGGAACCCCTCCCCTCCCGCGGTCCGCCCCGTTCCAGGGGACGGAGCGAGCCGTCCCCGGGAGGCCGCCTTCCCCCGATCCCCTCTGGCCGAGTTCGGCGTCGGGGCCCGTTCTCTCGCCGGGGTCGCCGAGGGCCGACGCGTGGGGCGGCCGGGGCGGTGGTGCGGGGCCGATCGAGGTCGGGTGGCGCGCGGTAGAGCCGGTCTCCCGCGGGGCATACCGAAACCGGCATAGTCCTGAAGATCCGAAACGACATCATCACCACCACCACCACCACCATCATCATCACTACCGAAGCGTATTATATAATAAGGATTCCTGGGTCTATGCTGCAAGTCACGTCCTCTTCATATGGGCAGTATATCGTGCCTGCCTAGTACCACTCCTGTACCTAAACATAAAGATAAACATTTGGTCGAAAGGGTGCTTATATTTCTGGACAAAGTGAGACTTGTTTGCGACTTTTTTTCGTACTTGAGGGGTCACGTCCCGATGATGGAGCTATTGGCAACTCGCCCTTTGCCCTCTGTCGAGATACAGAGAGGTACGAGGTATTCTTTGCGGCTTTTGTTCGTTCTTGAGGGGTCACGTCCCGATGGAGCTTTTGGCAACTCTCGCCCTTTGCCCTCTGTCGAGATATATGTGGTATAAACCCATCCCATACCACCGCCGGACTGTAGCTAGTAATAGTAGCTAGTTGCATCCTCGTTGCCGTGCCGGTTCGGCACTGCACGCCCCGAAGCTATTCCGGGGGGACGTAGTAATCAGGACCAAATATGCTCCGTAAAAATACTGCAATATATAGATTTTTGTGTATGGGATGGGTCCTGATTACTATGGCCCCACGTAATAGAGGGGATATCGTGCGATGTGTGTGTGAGAGAGATTGTTGTTTCAAGGCTTACTTACGTTAACCCCATCGTAAGCTTCACAACAAGGAAGGCATTTTTGTTTTTTGTCGATCTTAACGGTGACGATATACAGCGTCGGCGACACACAGCAAGCAGCCCGGGCTGTTATGCTGCTGCTGGGGTATATACATAGGGGGATGCGCCCGATTAGCAACGCCATGACATACATACCTACATGCATGCACGATACTGGCTTGGCATTATGGTAGTTATACTGCTGCTGCTGCTGGCTCTTCTTAGACTGTGGATATTACCGCACTTGTTTTTTCAGGACGGGATCGGATGGAGTGGTAACTTTGAGGTCACATTTTCTTGACGGGAACGAGTGGGAAGGGAAGGTGGAAAGTCTTGATTTTTACGTGAGAGCATGGTAATTCCCAGCAGGGAAGTATTTTCTTGGCGGGGGTTTCCAGTGGACTCTATTTTCTCGACCGGAAGGGATGTTTTGTTTTTTCTAACGGGACCGATTTTCATGACGGGACATGATGGGGAAAGGGAACGGCGGCTTGACGGGAACCGGACGGAAATAAAACGTTGTTGGTTTCGACGGGAAAAGAGGCGGGAGAGGTGATACTTGTAGCCTGGAAGGAACAGGTAAAAGCGTTGTTGATGGCGGTAAAATGACTGTAAAACGACCTATACACGTTAAATTAGAAATAGAAACAGTTTAGTGCGTTTTGGGATTTCTGGAATAAATTACGAACAACGTCTTTTTTTCATGTTTGTAATGTACCCCCTCTTCTGCCTGGGTCTCTCTCTCGCAAATGGGTCGGGCTTTTTTGTTTTTTCGTCGACCCCTCCCTGCCCAGAAAATAGTTAATTTTCGACAAACTGCTCTCGTTCCGGGTGGGTGCACAGGTTGCTTGCTATGAATAGCGGCTGTATCATGGACGCCTTCGTCGAGAGGTTGCTGTGCCGACTGCGAGTGGTAGTATTGGTATTATTATTGCCCGAGGCAGTCGATCACATGTATGTACCATGGGTCCGCCGGAACCGCCGCCGCCAGGCCGTGGTTCCGCCCTGTCAGATGATATGTGGTCTGCATACAGCCTGGTTCAAGTTGAATATAATGTTGCGTCTCAACTCTGACAAACGAGTTGCTCCGATATTTGATTTTTGGGTCAAAAGCTGATCGAGGTCTCGATCGAGATTGCTTTAAATAAAAAAGCAACTTCTCGGTTGAGATGATTCAAATCAACGAGATTTCTTTTTTTTCGGGGAGTTTAACCAGCTATTCTATTCGAGCCTGTTTCTTGAAGAGTCGGAAGTCCACGCCGTTTCTTGGAGATGCATACTATATGCTGGCGTTTAGAACACACACTCACGTGTTTTGAGAGCCCCTGTCGTCGACTCGTTCACGGACGGTGTGTTTTCTATTCTACTCTGTCCGCCAGATACTTGGTCGTTTTGTTTTTTGTTCGATATTTTGGTATTTACCTATTTAGTACTGCACTGTGTAAATCATTATAGTTTACTAACTGCAAGTCCTTTGTCCCCAAAAATGGTAGTTCACTGGGTCCATTGAGGCACAATAAATGTATGAAGAAAAAATACAAGAAAAATTCCCTTCGTTAAGGGGTCGGCAGGGGCTTAGATATCACATGTGCAAACTTTCAGGATGTACGTATCTCTAAAAAACGGCGTGTGGATATTTGCACCTTTGTGCGGCAACCTGACAAATTGTACGACGTTGCTCCGTAATTAATTAGCTTCAGTATATCATCGACTCTTGGGCGTTAAGTGTGGCTTGAAATTGGGGCCTACGAAGTCAGTTATTCGAATATGTGCGCGAGACTGCTCACAGACATGCCTTGGAGTAACTGGAATCGGCTCATTCCAAAACTAATTGGAGAACAAAAACGTTTCTTCCTACGGAAACTCCTGACTGTTACTGGCTTTCTTCAGGCCCGTGGTTGATCGGGACACATTTTCACCGCTAGCGCCAGCCCTAAGACCTCGACCAAAAACATCGGGTGTTATGTCGCTTTCTTCCGCTGTTCATTGCGGTCACTATTATACCAAATATGTGATGTTCGAGTAGATATCGAAAGCAACATTCGTACGCGTAGCTGACAAGATTCAGGGCGTTCAGCTTTCCACCAGCTCGTAGATGTGTTTCTGGTCGTATGGACACCCTCGGAACTCACCCGCTGAATGACCTCACCGATGGTAAGTCAGGGGTACTTGGAGTAGGTCTCGACACTGAGCCAGGCCGCCCCAACCAACCACGCTGCTGCCACCAGGGTCCTCCCGGGAAACCCGCGGACCGCAGGCCGAGTCCGCCCGCGGGGGTGGGCGAGCGCAGATCATGATGGGCGGCGGTGTTCGAGCACCCTGAGTGTTTCATTGCAGACCTTGGAAATTCTCCAAAAAAGAAAACACGGGTCAACAGCTGACCCAGCAGCAGAGGCAAGCGCAGCAGAGGCAGGCTTTGCCTCTGTTGCCGGGTAAGCTGTTGACCCGTGCTTTCGTTCTGGGGGATCCCCAATGTCGGCAATCAAGAATTCTGGGTTCTCAAACACCTCGGCCCAATATGAAGGAGTCTCGACCCCCCACCCTGCGGGCGGGCTCGGCTTGCGGTCCGCGGGTTTCCGGGCAAGACCCTGGTGGCAACAGCGTGGTTGGCGCGACAGGGTTCATTGTCAAATCCTACGTCAAGTGCCTGTGACTTACCCTCCGTGAGCCCAATCAGCGAGATAGTTCCGAGGGCTTGCGTACGATTAGAAACACAGTTTACGAAACTGATTCAAGCTAAAAGTCCTAAGCTTTGCCAACCATGAATTAATGCCGCTTGCAATATCTACTCGAATGTAATATATTTGGTATACGTAATGGTGACCGCAATGAACAGCAGAAGAAAGCGACATACATAGTACACGGTTTTTAGTTGAGGGCCTAGGGCTGGCGCTAGCAGGGAAAATGTGTCCCGACCAATCACGGGCCTTAAGAAAGCCGGTAACAGTCAGGCGTTTATGTTCGAACAAACGCTTTTGTTTCCATTTGTTTTCTGACCGAACCGGTTCCAGGCACTCCACGGCATGTCTGTATACAGTTTTTTCTCAATAATTCGAAGAACTGGCTACGTACGAAGGGCCAACTTCCAAGTCGTATTTAACGCCGAAGAGTTGAACATATACTGAAACTAAGTTATTACGAAGCAACTCTGCATAATTCCCACTGTTACCGCTCAAAAGGTCCAAAAGTCAATGCCGTTTTCGGATATTTATCCTGAATTTTTCCACACGTGTTCTGCGAGCCCCTATCGGCCCTTTATAACGAAAGGTGCCTCTTTTACTTTTTATCCAGAAATTTGGCATGCCTTAAGACCCAAACATCCAACGAAAAACTAAATGACGAGACATGACGGTAAATTGAATTTGCAGTGGTTGCGGCCCAGGATCACTGGTCTGGTTGCCGCCCGCCGTTGATTATGTTATATACTGGTTTTTGCTGCGACAAGTTGCTGTGGGCCCTTCGAAGTTCATAAGGCCATTCGGACCAAGATCATAAGCCCCCGCAAGAGACAGATTCGGCGCATTAAAATACCACACCTTTATCGACCCAGCCGCAACACAGGTTTACGCTGATAACCTGTGCGACGGTAGACAAGGTCCGGGGCGTGGAGGTCGCCGCCTTGTATAGGTGCTTATAATCTAACGCACGCCCTCGGAAATTCGCCACTGATCGTCTCACCGGGGGTAAGCCCGGGGTACTTCGAGCAGTCTTGACACTGAGCTACGTCTCGCCAACCGCGATGTTGCCGCCAGGGCCTTGACGAGGAACCCGGGGACCGCCAACGGAGTGCTCCCACGGAGAAGGCCGAACGCCCATCATATTGGGCCGAGGTGTTTGAGCACCCAGATTTCTTTATTGCAGACATTGGCGAGCACCCGAAGCGCACAGTAGGTAGCAGGGGCAATGACAATCCGGGTGAAACAACCGGTAGCCTCCCGCCCCCACCACTCGTGGATACCGGGCCTCGGACGAAGGGCGGTGGGTCAAGAGCTCACCCAGCCGCAAAGGTAAGCTTGCGTGCGTTCCTCGAGTACGGTGGAAGAAACGGCGAGGCATAACTCTATATTAAGCTCGTACTGGTTGCCGTCCAGGACTGCTAATTTTGGTTGTCGCCCGCCTGTAAATATTTTATCATGGGCTTTTTCTGAGACAGGTTGTTGTTGTGGGCCGTTCGGACTATAATGCCGTTTGTTTGCCCCTCGCATTCCATTCGTGCACCCGCCCGCGATGCATCGGTTTTGGTTGCCGTCTACCGTTGAAACGTTGCGAGTGGTTGCTACTAGCGTAAGATGTCGTGCATCACTGGTACCATCGAGTTAGTCCTTCGCACTCCTGTACTGCAGGGGCCACGAGACAAGGATGCGTTTTTGTTTGTTTGTTTCCATCCCTTTCATTATCTTCGGCCTTCTTTTCTTTCTCCTTCCTGGTCGTAACTCAGATCCGTGGTCACGAAGTAGGTGCTTCTCCCCTCTCCACCACTGAGGTTCTTGCCTTGCATTTTTCTCACGAGAATACTTGCAGCCCTTTCTTCCCTCGTCGACTCGCATCGAATTGCGCCTACCCATGCTACTACAGTAGGCGCTCTCAGCAGTTGATCCCGTTTTGTATTGTGTTTTGCAAATAAAACCAAACGTCCGACCCACGTGAGATTCGAACCCCGTACACCAACTCGTAGTAGCATTCGGGGCGATGTGTTGGTGTGTTCAAGGTATATCGCCATCGGCATACCGTCGTAGTAGCTGCGATGCAGCCCGAAGCTGGTATCCTGTGAGAACAGGGGCGAGACCCGTGGCATGAACATTCCGATTGTTTTGGGTGTGCCCCGCGCGTCGAGCTCGTGTTACTAAATACCTGGTAGATAGTAGCGACGGCTTGGCTCCATCCACCACGCTAAAGCTTGTCGTTTCGGTTTCATCGGCTCCTGACTGATCACAGGATGTGGGCGTCAATGACCAGCCAACGCGGTGGATTCATGTTGAAGTAACGGCCCTAGCCCGCGGGCAAGTGACCGTCGACATCCGTGGTCCTGCTTCCTCTACCCAGCGAAGGGTGCTGGTGCAGCTGTCGCCCTCCGTGTGTACGATGTTTTCCGTGTCAGCTGCGGCGCTCTACATATGGGCTAGGCGATCGCGGGGCCGCCGGCGAAATATGAATAGACAGGTGACAAAACTGCGGGGAAATTGTCGCGGGTGCACGAAGGGGTAGGAAACGTACCGCGGCCCCAAGGACATGGGAAGGGGGCGTAAAACACTTATTGACAGGCACCGAAATATTTGTATGGGGCTGAGGGAATACTCCATCAGACTCGTGAGGCTGAGCAATGTACGTCCCATGCTTGAGTAATTGTGTAACGCCTTTACGGCGAGTTGGCGACATCCATCTGTGGTAGTTACGCACCAGTCACGAGCCCAGCCATTGATTCCCTTGATGTTTTCACGATGTATGAAACGTCTATTTTTATCTCCGACCCGTTTATTCACAGGGACCCGGGTAGGTAGGGGGTTTGTACATAGGGATTCACACCGGCACCCTTCAACCCCGCGCGAACACGTTGCCTACTCTGCCCTAGATTACACCCGTAACGACCACCTAGTCTAATTATTGTCCCCCCTTCAAAACCATCCGCAGTCGCGACAAGAAGGAAACGAGAAGGTGCCAGCCTCGCAGTTGAAGGCAGCTGTCGTCCCGTCCGCAGGACCTTCGACGCGGAAGCAGGTGCCGGCTGACCCTGACACGTTGTCCGTGCCAAGTTCAGCGGACGCGACAGCCGGCCAGAACACAGCGGGTGCGGAGAGCGGGGCGGCAAAGACTGCATCGGCAAAACATCCTGATACAGAAACTCTGACTCGGAAACATATGTCCGCTGTAGTCGAGGACTATTTATTGCCGCGTTCCACCGCCACGGCACTCGGCCAGGTGACAGCTGCCGCAGTGGAGACGGGTGTCACGGGTGAATCGACTGAGGCTCCGAATGCGGGAAATACAGCCCGGACGCAGGGGTCGGCTGCGGTCGAGAAAGCTATGTTGCCGCGTTCCACCGCCGCGGCACTTGACCAGGTGACAGCTGCCGCAGTGGAGGGGGTGGTCACAGCCTCATCGGCAAAACATCCTGATGCAGGAAATTCAGCCCGGGAGGAGGTGTCGGCTGCAGTCGAGGGAGATTTACTGCCGCGTTCAACCGCCACGATACCCAAACAGGTGGTTGCAGCCACAGTAGAAGAGGTGGTCACAGCCGAATCAACCGAGGGTCCCAATGCGGGAACTAAAACCCGGAAGCAGGGAGCCGCTGTTGTCGAGAACGCTTTGCTGCCACTTTCGACCGCCTTGCCACTGAACCAGGTGGCAGCAGCCGCAGTGGCGGGGATGCCAACGGCCTCATCCACAGAGGCTCTACCTGCAGACGTGGGATTCGCACAACGGCCGCAGCTGGGCGAGCACGCAGACCATGCTGCGCCAGCCTCCCTATTGAGCGCTGCCTTTGCCCCGTTGACAGGGACGTCACGGCGGCACCCGCCTTCTTGTGACACTGCCGCCCCCCCCTCCGTTATCCCTACAGGAACCTCTCCTTCGGCTACGTCATCACCGCCACATTCCGCCGGTGAGTTTTCCGACCAGCCGCTCTCGGCCTCGGTGGGGGGGTCGACGATGGACGCGTCTGTGGAAGCACCGATGCGAGACGCGGCACTCGCAGCCGTGGTCGGCTCGCCCCGGCCGCAGCCGGGAGCAGCATCAGTTCAAGCGGCGCTGACCGGGGTAGTCGAGCCGCCAGTCACACTACCTGCAGGGGCGACCGTGGATGCTGGAGGTGACGGGAGGACGTCTTCACAGCTAAGCGCTCGGGCTGGCCAGGCGAGCCAGTCGCCTTCCGCCGGGGGCTCTGAAGAGACCAATCGTTCGACGGCGGTGCCACCCGAGGGCGCCAGTTCTTCGGGACAGGGGCTTATCGACCCGGTCGTGTCCTCTCCGCCACTCGAAGACGGTGAGGTTTCCGACCAGCCGCTCTCGACCTCGGTGGGGGGGTTGGCAATGGACCTGTCAGTAGAAACGCTGATGCGAGACGCGGCACCCGCAGCCGTAGTCGGCTCGCCCCGGCTGCAGCCGGGAGCAGCATCCGTTCAAGCGGCGCTGACCGGGGTAGTCGAGCCGCCAGTCACACCACCTGCAGGGGCGACCGTGGATGCTGGACGTGACGGGAGGACGTCTTCACAGTTAGGGGCTCGGGCTGGCCAGGCGAGCCAGTCGCCTTCCGCCGGGGGCTCTGTAGAGACCAATCGTTCGACGGTGGTGCCACCCGAGGGCGCCAGTTCTTCGGGACAGGGGCTGATCGACCCGGTTGTGTCCCCTTTGCCACTCGAAGACGGTGAGGTTTCCGACCAGCCGCTCTCGACCTCGGTGGGGGGGTCGGCTATGGACCTGTCAAAACCAACGCTGACGCGAGACGCGGCACCCGCAGCCGTGGTCGGCTCGCCCCGGCTGCAGCCGGGAGCAACATCCGTTCAAGCGGCGCTGACCGGGGTAGTCGAGCCGCCAGTCACACCACCTGCAGAGGCGACCGTGGATGCTGGAGGCGACGGGAGGACGTCTTCACAGTTAGGGGCTCGGGCTGGCCAGGCGAGCCAGTCGCCTTCCGCCGGGGGCTCTGTAGAGACCAATCGTTCGACGGCGGTGCCACCCGAGGGCGCCAGTTCTTCGGGACAGGGGCTTAGCGACCCGATCGTGTCCCCTTTGCCACTCGAAGACGGTGAGGTTTCCGACCAGCCGCTCTCGACCTCGGTGGGGGGGTTGGTAATGGACCTGTCAGTAGAAACGCTGATGCGAGACGCGGCACCCGCAGCCGTAGTCGGCTCGCCCCGGCTGCAGCCAGGAGCAGCATCCGTTCAAGCGGCGCTGACCGGGGTAGTCGAGCCGCCAGTCACACCACCTGCAGGGGCGACCGTGGATGCTGGACGTGACGGGAGGACGTCTTCACAGTTAGGGGCTCGGGCTAGCCAGGCGAGCCAGTCGCCTTCCGCCGGGGGCTCTGTAGAGACCAATCGTTCGACGGTGGTGCCACCCGAGGGCGCCAGTTCTTCGGGACAGGGGCTGATCGACCCGGTTGTGTCCCCTTTGCCACTCGAAGACGGTGAGGTTTCCGACCAGCCGCTCTCGACCTCGGTGGGGGGGTCGGCTATGGACCTGTCAAAACCAACGCTGACGCGAGACGCGGCACCCGCAGCCGTGGTCGGCTCGCCCCGGCTGCAGCCGGGAGCAACATCCGTTCAAGCGGCGCTGGCCGGGGTAGTCGAGCCGCCAGTCACACCACCTGCAGGGGCGACCGTGGATGCTGGAGGCGACGGGAGGACGTCTTCACAGCTAAGCGCTCGGGCTGGCCAGGCGAGCCAGTCGCCTTCCGCCGGGGGCTCTGTAGAGACCAATCGTTCGACGGCGGTGCCACCCGAGGGCGCCAGTTCTTCGGGACAGGGGCTTATCGACCCGGTCGTGTCCCCTCCGCCACTCGAAGACGGTGAGGTTTCCGACCAGCCGCTCTCGACCTCGGTGGGGGGGTTGGCAATGGACCTGTCAGTAGAAACGCTGATGCGAGACGCGGCACCCGCAGCCGTGGTCGGCTCGCCCCGGCTGCAGCCGGGAGCAGCATCCGTTCAAGCGGCGCTGACCGGGGTAGTCGAGCCGCCAGTCACACCACCTGCAGGGGCGACCGTGGATGCTGGACGTGACGGGAGGACGTCTTCACAGTTAGGGGCTCGGGCTGGCCAGGCGAGCCAGTCGCCTTCCGCCGGGGGCTCCGTAGAGACCAATCGTTCGACGACGGTGCCACCCGAGGCCACCAGTTCTTCGGAACAGGGGCTTAGCGACCCGATCGTGTCCCCTCCGCGGGTACCTAGTGGAGGAGAGGCCGACACCGACCGTAAATATTCAGCGCAAGGTAGGGGCACCGGCAACAATCGAGCTGGAAAAGGTGGTGCCACGAAGCGCGGTGGATCGGGGTTCAAGGGGGGTACTTCGCAGCAGCGTGGGACCCAGAAGGGTCGGAACAAGGGCTGCCAGGGCTCCAGCTCCTCTCGGGGTGGAGACGCGAATTGCGGACGGTCAGCGTCCAGCGGAAGCACACCGCACGTGGTTCCGAAGTTCCGGTGCGTTCGACCTCAAAAGTGTTGGGCACGGGGCGCAACTTAGCGCCTATGATAGCAATAGCTCATGCGAACCAACGGAATTAAGAACAGGCAGTAACGTTCGGATATACGTGTTGTAATAAAGCCTTACCGTTGTGCAGCCCTACTTCTTGTTGGTGTTCTATGATGCTGTACTGTACTCAGTGCGTTTTGTGTAAGGGGATCTGAGAAGGTTTGACTTCATCACAAGGATGAAGGACAGTGAGGCGGAGTTTTAGTTGAAGAAGGTGGTATCTTGATCGCTGCGTACTGTTTAACTTGCTTCGACCCACCTGGCTCCGCATTGATCTCTCATGGAATGCGTCCGTGGTCTGTTGTCTGCTGCTTATCGACCGGTACGAACACCATTTAGGGGCATGATAAACGACGGAAACGCATGCTTCTTGCTGTCGGCGGTGCAATTCCTGAGACAAATGATGGCGTGCCACGAAAAGCTGCTGGCGTTCCCTGACAGCGACACGCCTCCGCAAGGTGAGACGTTTGTGCGTACAACGATAAACGGGTGATATTTCGAGTCGCCATTCGTGTTTAGTGAGCACACATAAGAAGAGAAGCCTCTGAAATATATTACGAGCTGATTCAGGCATATCACCCAAAATTTCGTCAGTCACGAATGCCGTATGCAATAGCAACTCCAATGCCACATATTTGGTATCATACTGACCGCCATGAACAGTGGAAGAGGGTGACGTCACCAGTGTTTTGTTCAAGGACCTAGAACTGTCGCTACCGCCGAAAATGTGGCCCGACCAATCACAGCCCTTCAAAGTGGTCAACAATAGTCAGGCGTTTCCGTAGGGAAACATGTTTTCCCCCAAAATTTTTATTCTGAACGAGCCGCTTCCAGGTGGTCCAAGGCATGTTTGTACAAAGTTTCACGCAAATTTTCGAAGATCTGACTGCGTATGATCATATTAAGTCATATTTAACGCCCAAAAACGATTATATACTGAAACCAAGTAATTACGAGGCAACGCCTATTTTTGCACTTTTACCGCACAAAAGTCCAAATGCCCACGCCGTTTTTCGGAGACCCTGAAATTTGGTTCACGTGTTTTATGCGCCCTACCCGAGCCTTTCACAAATGTTTTTTTTTTTTTTTTTTTCGCCGGAAATTTTGGATCTCTTAAGACCCAAATTTCCCGAAAAATTACAAAACCAGCAATATCTGACGGAAAAAAAAAAAAAACATCCGTTAAAGTCTCGGGTAGGGCGCATTAAACACGTGTGCCAAATTTCAGGGTTTATCTCCAAAAAACGGCGTGGACATTCGCCACTGAATGGATTTTGGGTGATATGCCTGAACCAGCCTGTAGCAACAAAACATGGTAGAGGCAACACCGCTGACTATGTACACACTTGGCGAGGATAGCAGGAAGACACACACCGTCAGCAAGGAAAGTGATAGAAACAAAGCGGGCCAGTCACTAAGGTTTGACTCGGGTGTTCTTCAGCACTACTTGTAGAAGCGACGCCTCCAGGAGAGCGTTTCTTGACGAAAGAGTATATGGGGCGCCGTGCATCGACGTGGCTGAACTGTAGACCCGACGTTGTTTGTGTACCAACCTACTATATTTCTCTATCGAGATGAGAGGGGAATATACCGTTCTACCTTAGCTTTGGTGAGGTCTTCAATTTTCTTTTTGAGTCTGCCCTCGAAGGTTTCTACCAGAGCATGAAGACTCGAAGTGCGCAGCTTTTGATTATGAGTAGTAGAGCGTCTCCCGAGATAGTCTAACGGTGACGACCTCGACGCCATCTCGCGTTGCAGCACACGTTCTGACGTTCCTGTGGGGCCATTTAATCGGTCTGTCTCGTGCGTTCCACCCTCCTGGTGGTCTCCCGTCCTTGCCTTCATGACCTTCGCCTGCCGCAGGGAAGGAGCTGACGTGGGCGGTCTCGCGGACTCTGAAGGTGTGTCACTCTGACACTGCGTCGACGGCAACTCTTTTACACGCGATACGCATACCAACACGTGTGATTGTGTATGTGCGGTAGCATCGCCTTGAACTTTTGTGTTGAAGGACTGACTGAGGTAGCCTTGTCTCTAATGGTTGGGACTAGTAGGTGTCTCGAGCGAGACGCATGTAGCCCATTGTAGCCGGCGCCGTGCTTAGCCTATTATCTCGCCGAGAGATCTTGTACGGCACATGCCGTAGCGTTTTTCCGTTTGGACGCCGGTGTATGATAGGATGATCTGTTTTCTACTTGTGGGGAAGCGCGATGGTACGCTCTGAGATATCTCTCGGTGGCAAACAGACTTACGTTAATAAAAAAAACGCTGCTTGGCCCGCGCAGAAGACTAGGCATTTACCGCGTAATTTCAATTGACCCACGCTTGTCGAGGAGAAACGCCCTTCATCCCCCAACCCACTTTTTTGTGCACACGACTCGCCCAGGCGCTGCAAAGCGGGGATGAGACGGAGCCGCTGGACCCGACAGACTTGATCGAGACGTTCTTCAGTATGTTTCCCGGCCTGGTGAGTGGCTGTCCCGAGCGTGAAGGAGTGTTTTTCTACTGTGCTGCCGATGAAGTGGCCGGGGCAACAAGAAATTATATGCCCGAGTTCACTACTTGAGAGTACGCAGCTCCCATCAGTATATAGGTACCGAGGAAAAGTGTTTCGATTATAACGTTCAGCTGCACCCTATAGACTATACCCGTAGGTTTGCTTGCGATTTAGTTATGTACGCTCCTGCCCGAAGCAAAGAGAGAGGTATCATGCACGCGTCGTAGTGTATGTACGCGTGCCGCATATATCCCCATAGCTCGAAGAGTCACGATATCCCGTTAGGTTGGCCTTTCCGACGAATCTGGCGGCGACAGAAGCCCCCCCCCCCCCCCCCCCCCCCCCGCTCCTTCAACACGAACAACAATATTCCTTGACCGCAGAGATTACTCGCAGGGTATTTTTCTCACAGTACAGCAGTGTTCGGCATACTGTAGACGGCTCCTCTAGCGTACGAGTAGCCCCGTAAATGTCCGTCGAATACAAGGACAGTAGGTGTAACGCCCTTTCCTACTCTTCCAGCCTGTGCTTTCCGTAATCGTTCGCCGATAATAAGGAACTCTTATCAAGCGGCATGCCCCCCGCTGCTGTGGAAAGTAGACCCCCCCTTACCTCGAGTATACCCTGGTTGTGTTTTTCAACCGACGATGGACCTGGACGGGGTCTTGTCCTGGAGCCCCACAGCTACGTGCCTTAATATGCAGTTTCGCGTAGTAACTATTTCTGTGCTGCGCAAACAAGCGACCGACGCCGCCGCACCACCACCACTGTTGTCCCCCCGCCAACATCGAATCTGGCTGCATGCAATGCGTCTGTCCGGCTTCAGTTCGAGCGTGGCCGGCCCGCGGACATGAGCCTCGCGCTGGTTTCAATCCTGGCAAAGCTTGACGAAGAGACCCGCGACCACAAGGTAATCTCGAAACATGCGAACGATGAGCACTCTATATATAATATGGTGTGCAACATCTGCCTGATAGTTAGTCTACGTACATATTTAACTGTGGGGATGCTCGCCGTGATAACTTCTGTGTTGGGGTAAAACCGCTGCTATCGTAGGGGCGAAGAAGTACATACGTATAATTCCACCCAAATATTTCCCTGTTTCGTTCCGTCCCTCTTACGTAGCCTTCATGTTTCTTCACTTCCGTTACTACGTGGTGTTTACGTCTGGATCGCATTCCCTTCGACAGTTTTGCACCAAATGGGTACCTGGCACTGTAGCCCTCCCAGCAGTATTATAGCTCACGATCTCAAACGGCCATTGACAAGAACTCTTCATGAGATATACAAAGTGATATATCGTACGGACGAACTTCTTATACTTGGCGCCCTCCAGCCAGTCGTCCACGGCTCGCTCGGGCTGGTGCATGCAACACATGTCCAATTCCTCCTCCAGCCCTGGTCGCTTTTGTTGTGGACGCCAGCTGTATAGCAACAACAACAACAACAACCACCACAAAATAAAAACATTTTCCCCTTTCTACCCCTCAAACACTTATGATATCGCCATTTTCTTTTCAGTTTTTCTATATGCTCTATCTCAATATTGTTACCCGAGAAGGTGTTGAAGGTGGTGCCTGTGTAAAACCAGTGAAAACCGCCCTTATAATTGTATCGTTTCCCGAAGGTTTTCGTGGCATCTTACCGGTGAAATACCCCCCCCCCCCCCCCCCCCAAAAACCCCTGAAAATTCATACTAGATTTTAACATACCTCCTGTCAACATCATATGACTACGGCCGTGCACAACATGAGTAGAAATCCCCCCCCCCCCCCCCCCCCACCAATATAAAGTAGAGAACATGCCAAATAAGAGGTTGCCAGCCATAGTTGATAAAGCTGTAGAGGAGAAAGTAACCAAAGGGCGAGCTGGAATAAGGTGAGATAGCGTAGTCGAGAAGGTATGGAAGGATATAGGAAACCAAAAAGAGATGTTGGCCATAGAGAAATTTAGCGGATACAAGACAGAAGTAAAAGAGAGGATAGAAAGAAGGGAAAGGCTAGCGCTGAGAAAGAAGGGGGAAGGGGAAGAACACTTAGAGATATACGGGGGGTTGAGAGAAGGAATAGGAATGAAAAGGTATCTGCACGGCCCAATGGACTTCGCGAAAGAGCTGAAACTGCGATTTCGTGTGGGGGACCTGGACCTGCCAGAAAGAAGAAGGAGGTATACCAGTAGCCGGGAGGAGGAGGAAGTAGATGCACAGATGTGCCCATGTGGCAAAGCCATAGAGAGTAGAACTCACATAGTGGGAGAATGTGAAAGGTACAAGGAGGAAAGGGATGTGCTAGACGAGGAGATGAGGAAAATAGACAAGTGTGACATGGAGCCGTTTGGTACACTAAATAGTAGCGAGAAAACGATCGCTATCTTAAGAGATAGGTGGTGGCCACAGGCGGCGAAGCATGAAGGGGATAAGATTAGCAAAACGTTTCTTTGTAATATATGGAAACCACGTAATGAGCGCCCAAGTGTTGGAGGTGTCTCTATTAGGAGTAGGAACGGTGCTCCGTCTCGAAAGGGATGCGTGGTCAATGGTCAAATGACTAAGGCAAGCAACAAATGAGTAACCCCCCCCCACCCTCTCCCCCCGTGTCGGCGGTTCTGCTCGCGGGTGGGTGCATGCGGTGATCATGTTGTTGTGTTTTTGTGACAGACGGGAGCTTCTATTGTCGACTGCGACAACGGCCGAGGGATGAACGCCTCTGGCCTCAAGGACTTTGCCACATACTTCCTCACCCAGGTGCGTGGGCGTGGTGGGTGCGTGAGGGCGTGGGTGCGTGGTGGTGGTAGTGGTGGTGGTTCCGGTCATGGTGGTGGTGGTAGCGATGAAAATCAACCAAGCTGGTTGGTTGCCGTTTCGCCTCGTTTCTTGCTTATTGGTGATGCGTATCATATATTCTCCCTTAATATATAGGCGATTTCGCCTGGATTTCTTATGTGTATGCGTGGGTAATGTTTCTTGATAGCCCTGAAAACACCGTCATGGTGTTTGCGTTTACCCCATCGTGGTTCGACGAATGTACCGTACAGAAAGGAAGCTGCAGCTATTAATAGTAGAGTGTTTTGCGCATACATACGTAGGGCTCCTTTTGCTTCCGTGGTTTTATTTTTTCGAGGTTGATTGTGAGATATGCAACGATTGAATATCGACGCACACATTAGATTATACTATTATTATATTCATCATTCCTTGCCATCCTACCAAGTGTGCATGTAGCATGGATCTTTCAACGGGTGACCACTCAAAAGCACTTTCTGCGCCAAAAAGTCTATTAATACTACCCCTCTACCTTCTGTACGTACCTACTTCTTGCGCATACATACGTAGGGCTCCTTTTGCTTCCGTGGTTTTATTTTTTCGAGGTTGATTGTGAGATAGCAACGTTGAATATCACGCTACACATTAGTATTATTACTATTATTATTATCATCATCCTTGCCATCCTACAATGTGCATGTAGCATGATCTTCAACGGTGACCACTCAAAAGCACTCTGCGCAAAGTCTACTACCCCCTTCTGTACGTACCTACTTCCTGCTTGAGCTTTTATCTACACAATTTACTTGCCTTTTTTGTGCTCCCCTGACTCGATTTCCAGTATTGTTTCAGCGCCGAGGTGGGTGTGGCTAGCAGTACGCCAAGACGGTCACTTTCGCGTGAGGCACACCATCCGGTGTGCGCTCGGTGCTTCAAAAACATTGCCCACACACCGATATTGACACATATACGTTTCTTCTCCTGTGTGTCGGCAAACCGTAGTCCGAAAAACCTGTAGCTATCATACGTACGTACGTGCGAGCAATAAGACGTTGGCGTCATTTGTTTGGGGTAGTTCATTTTTCGTGATGCTTTTCAGGTGTTCTGTTGGGGTGCGTGCGCCCATTTCAAGTCCTGCTGCTGAGACCAGGGCTTATTCTTATTTTGTTGAGACCAGCTCTGGTGTGGGCAGCTGTTCACTAGCTCACTCACTGCTCACTACTCTAACCCTCATGTCGGTGTCCGTGTGAAGTGTCCCGCTACGTAGGCGGTACCAATCACATCTCGGACAGACCATGATCTGTCTATCTACAGACCATCTAGTTCCTCGGCCTGCCCGTCGTGAGAGGCTTGGCAGGATCTGCTATAGTACAGATCCCACCCGGCAAACGCGATGCGCTACTATTAAAACTGTAGATCGTATATACAAGATAGGGCACATATCTGCCTTGAAAGGTTCACTGCTTATAGATTATGAAGTAGGAATGATCTGTATGCTCTGTCCGATCGAGGTGTGGAAACCCCTTTGTGACTCAACTCTACTGCCCGCTCACGTGCCGCATGAAACACCAGCAAACACGTCCGAAAGAGCCGGAACACTGCTTTGTCCTGCAGCTGACCATGCCGGTGATCAACGAGCCTGCGAAGGGTTGGTTTTTCACGAGGCTCGTGGGAGAGGTGAGAGCCCCACCGCCCGCTGCTATTTGTTGACTCCCAGGCTCGATCGACCGGGGTTGTTGCCATCGAGCATGCATGTATGTACTTTTACTGCTGTGGGCAAGTTTGTCCTGAGTGTGGACCTGCTCTATTGTATGCAAAGCTTGTTTTCCTTCTAGCAGGGTCCCGAATGCTTGCTCGTGCTTTCTCCTGACCCTGCGCTTATTGCCCTGCAACTGATTTAGAATAGTGGTCACAGTAGCTCGACAGGAGTTTGTGTGCTGCACACGTATAGTTTGCTGCAGTTGCGGTCGGTCCATGTTCTTAACGGTACCGTCCACTGTTTCCTTGACGATTTTTCTTGGAGCAGGCCCCTGGTGTGAATAGTTAGTCGTAGCGTTTGCTTCCACCACCGTCGTCCTTCAGTTTTGCATTACCCACGCTGCCGTGAATATCGTACGTACGTGAAGTGGGGTACCCACCTTAAGACCAGTCCATCCGGTTTAAGGCTTTTCCGGAGATAATACCAGGTAAGTAGGCTTGTCACGAGAAGTACTCTACGCGGAATAAGTATGGGATACTGTTTTTTGCAGTCGTATAATATAATAAGATAACGATGAGTAGAGATAATACCACGTAAATGGCGTTGTCACGGAGTGCTCTTAAATCGGGTACCCCACTTCATACGCCCTTTTTTTCAGAGTGGCATTATGGGCGCACGACTAGCCGCTTCTGTCCCTTTTCCATTATTTGTGTCATTGCTGATATATATATATATATTATATATATATATATGTGCCCCGACACTATATCTCCAACGCGCGCACTCCTCCGTCACCTTTGGCACACGAGAAGAGGTGTTTTAAAGCCCCTTCCCATGTGCACTTTGTCGTGTTTCCACCGCACCTCCACGTATGTATTCATCGCGCTTGCCGCTGGGTTGATCGGTCGACGGTTCATGTGGGCGGGAACGAAGCAGACGACGCGCTTCCGGAGGGACGGGGACCGCCCGTGCGAATCCTGCCAGGTATACACAACAACCTAACCGTGCTCCAAGCTACCTGACCCTGCCAATGACAGACCTTGCACTAACAGCACCCGGCAGTCCCGTTGCGATCGTGACTCTGCGCTCTATTGCGGTTCAACCTGTGTCGTGACTTTAAAGGGAAAAGTGTTGGCGCTTACTCAGCTAAAAACAAAACCTGTTATAGACGTAGACCACCCGTCTGTGCCCTCTACAAGTGTTTGAATGCTGCTTGCTAATGTTGACCATCCATGGCAGAGTCTTACGTACTCCTCCACGCTTGTCCTTGACTTTCTATTTACTACGCGTTTTTTTTTCGCGTAGTACGTACCAAGGGGCAATAGTCTCTGCGTACACCCTTCCACGTGTGAGTAGGACACTGCCCATGCCAATCGCAAGCCTACTATTTAGCTCTCTCCCTTTTGCAAAATTAATTAATTATAACACAAACAACCCCCTCCTAACGAACGCCTTTCGTGAAGAAGTTTTCACCTATGAGGCATACGATAGAAACATGTCTACGTATACGCTGGCCGCTATTATATATACTTCAGTATATAGTGCTGTATAGAGTTTAAGGTAAAGTCATTATGTCCACGCTTAAAACCACACTCTTGTAGGGGTAGCGGGCAACACGATATTGTTTCCGAAACAAGCTGCCGATCCATCTGAAAGTTCAAGCTAGACGAAGCATATCGACGTTCTTCTCGAAGAAGACATGCCAGGTAATTGTCGGCACAAAATGTCAAAGCGCGCGCTGCTGGTTCGTTTGAAAGTTGCGCAAAAACCTCAGCGCCTATATAGAGGAGACTGCACCAGGCCAGACACGCTGAATCTCGCGATCATGTGATAGCCTCGCTAATCAGCACCCCCCCCCATCGATATTCACGCCCTCTCAAGCTCTTCATTGTCCGGGGCAAAAAATCCCACCCCATCCCATGCACTCTTAACGTCGTGCGGCCAGGACGAACTCATCGGGGTCCAGGTCGAATATCGGAAAGAACAGCGCAAGGCGAACCAGCGGAAGGTCACGAAGAAAGAGGTACACCCCCCCCCCTCGTGAGGGTTAAGAGTGTGCAGTAGGAGAAAGGGACGTATGTTGAAGGATTTAGCGACAGGCTGGACATCCTACGTATTTCAGTATGTACGACCCAACGATAAGATGCGATCTACAGTAAGGTATCCTATGCATATATTTAGGATCTATAGTAACGATAAGATATATTAGTAATAAGATACGATCTAAGGTGCCCTACGTGTAGATATACGATGTAACGATAATATGCGATAATACACAATCCTAAAGGTACATACGGTCGATCTGTTGCTCATAATTCAATATTCGGCCACCCCATCACGCATGCATACTGCTGTAGAGGCACCGGGCATCTTCACGGATTGACATTATTTTATACGAAGCATTTATACTGGTACGATTTCCTCATATTTCATACGCTTACCTACATATCGCGTGAAACTATGATACGACGAAGTACTTTTTAGTCTCGGCTGAACTTGTGCGTGCGAGAGAGCTAAAAAACGTAATAAAAAGTCCTGTATAAGCAAAGTAGTTACGATATCGTTGGGTGGGACAAGCTCTCAAGTGGACCGCTAACGTTTCTATGCGGGCATCGGATGAACTTGCTGCTCTGATGCCAGCCAGACCTGTGGTGGATCTTACTGCTCTTGTTGCTATAACCCCCTGCCCTCCAGTTCATCATCCTTATAGATATTGTCCTTGCCATCCGACAGTGTGTATGAAGCATGATCTTCAACCTTGATAATTCATGCCTGGTAAGCACCACGACAAGGTGTAGCTGATCTTCAACATTGATCACTCATAAGCACTCTCCTAAAGGAAGAAAACCACAGGAACGAAAAAAAGAAGAGCCCTCTGTACAAAGTCTACTACTACTACTCCTCTTCTGCACCAACCTACTTCCGGCTCGAGCGTTTTTTTTTTGTCTCGTACCACATTTCGTTTCGCTGTCCTAATCCTACTCCTTGCTCCTCTATCGTTGGTTACGTAGGTGGCGAATGGCTACGACTTCAAGCAGAAATCTTCAACGGTAGCGACGGTGACACACGTACCGCGGGAGATGTGCCTGAACGTCGGCCGGTTCGCGAAATGGTGAGTATATAGACAGAGGAGCAGTTAACTAAACAGAAGCGGTACTCGTTGTATCAAGTTTTCTGTATCGGGTGGTGGTGGACGTGCGCAGTGGTACGGCGTTTGGCATTGGCCTGGTTATGTCTGCTTGTGGTTGACGAACGAACCTGTCTCGAAGCCTTGGGGGAACAGGCATTTGTACGTACGTGGTGGAGAGCTGAGCAGGCGCCGCGACTGACTGTGTTAGTTGTGATTCTTCTGGTTATTCTGCGCTACTACCGGAAGGACAAGACGCGCATTTGGCGGCGTTCGAATCCGCCGCGTGTGCCAATAACCACAACTGAGTAGTGTAAGCAAAAATCCAGCGTGGGACGCGTGGCTGTTTTTGACGTTATGTAGCGTAGTCTGCACCTCCTCTTGCTTCTGTGTCTTGGGGTGACACTCTCGCGCGTTGCTGTGCATGCATGCATCTCACCCCACGTATAATATGACCCAGTTGCGGGTATTCTTTGACGCACTTAATTTTCTGGATAATAGTCGTGTCCCAGACAGAGATAAGATGTGATTTACATGTGATAGGAGCGATATCACGAAAACGAAAACACGCACGATCATCACGAATATTAGACTTTGTGTTGCGTTGTAGCACCATAATACCGCCGTACGTAGGTATGTACGCGACAGGAAAAACAACCTCGCAGCGTTACGAACTCGTGAATGATTTGGACCCACGGACATTTGTGAACAACAGATAGTAGCGGAAGTTACGTACGCGTACGTACAGCAAAATATGTCATCGCTGAAATCAACGCGAAGGTGCAGCATAGTAAACCAAAAGGGCGATCGCGGCCAATAATACTCCGGCTTGAAGCGTTTTTTCCCCACCGGAAAGCGGTACCCATAGCCAATGGCATCACAAAATGTTTCCCTCGGCGCTTCTATATACGAGTAGCCCCCGCTCGATCTTGCCGAGGACGCAAAATCTTCGGGCACTCGGACGTGCTACATAGTTTGGTCGCGTTCTACAGTACAGGACGCCTCATAAGAAACAAGCTGAAATAAGAAATCCAGGTTGGTATTTAGGGGGGGGGGTGTACTCATATCGCACACGGCCGTAGTCGTATGACCATAGACCCTCGCATAAAATGCCGGGACGGAGCACGTTGGGTTTTCACCAACCAGGCAGACGGTATTTAGGGGGAGTGGGGGGACTGTACTAGTGTATCTCGAGAGTCGTTGTCTCCAAAATACTGCAAAGAGCACCCTCTCTCAAGTAATTAATCCAGCCTGGGTCAGCTTTCCCGTTTGTTTTTTAGGTGCCCTGTACTGCTTTGGTAGTTGTTTTTAGCTGCGAGGCGTCGACTGCTGAACGGTACTACACCCGTAACAATGCTCACGAAACTTCGGTCACTCTCACAGGCTACTTCGATCACGTTATATAACTGTTTTTGCTCGAAGGCGTTGATTGCTGAACGGTGTATATACACGGGCAATGCTCACACTCACCGAGGGTAGCTCGGCGCCAGGTCGGGTTTGGCACTGAACCGCCCGTCCATGCAAACATATGCTTGTTTTGTTTTCTGTTTCTGAAATGGTGCCATGTGGCCATTTTTGTTTCTGGTGCTGTTGTTATCCCCAGGAATTGTCGCTCTATGGCCAAAGTCTCTGCTCAACCAACAATTCACAGGAAGAACGTTTTTGGCGGTGAGAAAATGTTGTCCAGTTTTTTGCGTGTCTTGTCATCGGAGTTGTCGGAATTGTACCCCGACAGAAACCCGCATTTTCGATACCAGAACGCAGGCTTTGTTCGTGTCTTAACCCCGCTCCCCCCCCCCCCTTCCTTTGTGGTTTAGGCCGAGGTCTTACAGACGTGGTCTCGGGCTAAATTTGACCCAGACACTATTAATGTATGTCCTACTGTACCTCGAAACCGGTGCCTGCTATATAAGCTTTTGGTATTTTAGGGGTTTCCCCCTGCTTATATGTAATTGCGTTATGCCCCCCAAGACTGTTCGGGAGTTAACTAACGGCATTTTGCTCGTCGAGACTTCGTATTATCACCTGTTTGGATGATACCAAGGGTGTTTGCCATAGTCGAAGAGGACCTCCTGACTTCTGCTCTCGGTAGGTATAGCCTGGACAGCATGGTATTGAGCTATTCAACTGAAACGGGGGGGGGGGTGTTGTGGTTGTGCCGAAGCTCCGCACGCATAAAAGGATTGCGGTAATTGGACCCCCGACGACAACCTCGCCTTGGGGCTGTCTTGTACCCCGCTTGTACCTTTCAAGCGCAGACTTTAGCCTTCGCCAGTGTTGGTTTGTTGTCGACGGACTTCATGTTTATCATTTGGCTGATTTGAATACCCCCACGCACTGGCGCGCTTGCCGCCCCCCCCCACCAGGAAAGGCGAAGGGCATGGCCAAGCTTGCCGCTATCGGGAGTCACATCCCCCACGAGCTCGGCTACGGGCACTGGACGGCATCTCACATCGTGGCCAAGTCGACGCGGAGGGAGTTCAGCGATCAGGTTGTGACCGCCAAGCCCATCTCGACTCTCGACCCCCGGCACACCACTGTCGCGCTCTACGTGGCTACCTAGGGGGGGAAAAAAACAGTCGGTTTCACCCAGATCACGACCGCCCTTCTGAAGAGAGCGTGCTTCCATCGTGACCACAACCGCTCTGCTCTCCCCTAACGCAAGCGGTGTTTTTGAGGCAATCGGTCGAATATAGGTGTCATGTGGTGTGGATCCAGAGAGGTATATAGATGAGGGGTATCGTATCGGGGTCAAGCGGTTTTTGACTACTGTTCGAGGTATTGGTTGTTTATTTTTGGTCTCATGACGTGGTCATACCTGATTGAGACCGTTCCTGGTTTGTCGTGTGCGCAGACCCGGGGAAAAGCGGGCGGAACGAGCGGGGGATCGGTGGCGTTAGGGGGGGGGGGCGACTACAATAGCGGGGGGGTAAGGAGTGGACATACTAAAGCATAGAACGCATTGGAATTATTCCCCTCCTATAACACCCCGTCCGCCGATTCCGTGTTGTTCTTGTTACTGCTGCTGCTTCCCCTGGGGAAGCGTTAGTCAAACAAGACTTGTCGCCCATATAGCCGATTCTGTGTTTTCAGCGGTCTTCGAGGCGGTTGGTCGTTCTAGATGTGAAAACTACACATGTGTCGGCCCGGAGAGGTACGTGGATGAGAGGGTATCGGTATAAACAGAGAGGTGTCGAGCGGGGTATACGATGTCATGTCGCATTGCGTGGCGGCCACGCTAGGGATCGGCCCTGGTTGGGCTATGCGAGGACTCGGGGGACAGGCGTGCGAAATGAACGAGGCGTCGGTGGGGGGGGGGAGAACGGCGACTACAGTAGCGGGGGGAAAAGGATAGCCAAGTCCTCGCTAGTGGACACACTAAAACGTTACATGATTTAGATTATGTTTCCCCTACCGGTGCATCCGCCTTTTCCGTGATTGTTCTTGCAGCTCCCCCGAGGGGGCGTAGATGAACACGACTTGTCGTCTAAGTAGCAGCTGCGGTTGAACCACCAGTCTCGCGCCTTCGTAGGGGACCTGCTTACACTCCCTGGAGGCATGCAGGCGGCACAGTACGTACATAGTGAAGGGGTATCTGGGGGGGCAAGAGGGAGGAAGATAGACGGGTGTGTGTGTGCTGAGTGCAACGGGGTGCTCGATGTGCCAGTTCGTCCATGGATATATGTCTGGCTTTGCCCTGGTGGTTTACGGGTTTAGTCGTTTCTTGACTAAAGCGACCGCTGCCGCTGTCGGTCGCCGCCTACCATCACCGAGGCCACCGCGTTGACGCCATTCGGCGCCTCGTCCGATTCTACTACGCTCATGTCCCCACGGCGCGCAATGACTCGTGTGTTGCGCGCACGTGATGGATTCGGCTCTGCCGGTTCGTGTTCGGGACATGTGGGAGGAAAGGGAAGGGCCGGCGTTTGGGGGGGGGGGGGGTTAACCTGGGACACGCTTTGTGTAAGGTGGTACCATAAATTTCATTGTAGGTTGGCGGGGGTTGGCCAGGGGAGAGGGGGGGCGTTTTACGACTGTCTTCCAACAACATGTTGGCGCGTACTCCTTTTTTTGTTTTCTTTTTTTTTGTTCTTGTGGCCTCCTCCGGGGCGGTTTGGCGGCGATTTAGTCAGTGTTTCTTCTCCTTCTTCGTCATTGGTCCGCCGCTTCTGTTGCTGTGGTGGTTGCGTGAGGTTTACTTTTTATTTTATTTTTGGCCTCGGCGATTTTTTTTGTTTTGTTGTCGCCGTCGTTGTTGTCCGATGTTGTCTCTGCTGTTCTGTCTATTTCTGTTTCTCGATGTTTTTTATGTTTATGCATGTCTTTGATTTGACATTGTTGTGTGCTTTGCGCAAGGTACAGCCTGACGCTTGTGGGTCGGGACCCTACGTGTCCGCGTGGTCAGTGACGTCTTCAACGATAAGAGCAGCGGTGCTCGTACTGATTGCCCGTACATTAGGTGAACGGCCTTCCACGGCATGGAGAAACCGACGCGTGCTTCAGCAAGTGACCCTCGCTACCACCGCTGAGGTGCGGCCGAGGCTTGATAGAGTCGCAGCAGTAGCAGCAGTAACAGCAGCAGCAGCAGTATGACAGCAATCTCAGCAGCAGCAGCACCACCAGCACCAGCAGTATGACAGGAGTCGTAACGAGGTGCCTTGGGGTGTTGTGGTGCTCAGCGCTTCCGGCAAGTGAAAGGTGACTGTTCGAGGTGCTCTATGCGCAGTTGCTGGTGGAGCCTGTGTCGGTATAATGATGCGCAGCTCTGCATGGTCTATATATGCGATTGCTTGATTGTTTGTCTCACTTCTACAGGGATTATTTCGTGCGCACGCACGTACATATGTATATAGCGGGAGGGGGGGAGGGTGCACTCTGTTCGCAAGGCAGCACCGTACTACAGCAGGCCACTACGCACTGCCTCCTCCCCCGTCCGATCCTCCGCCTGATCAGGCGGAAACCATATATGTACCAGAGCACATCGTATGCCTGGTAAGTGCTGGGTGGGGTCGCGCCCGACTTGCAGTCGAGGTACAGCAGAATATAAGACCTTACCACGGCCACCGTCTCGGTATTGCGATCGATCAAAGTATGCAAGGATGGAAGGGTCAAAGGCCCAAAATTCAAAGGACTACCGGTATATACGTACAGGAATGAACATTTATGATTTACTTAAGAGCGTTTTAGCTCCACGTTTCATGGGAAAAGGGGGAGATTAATTACAACATTATTGTGGCGGGGCCCGAAGCATACCTGGTATATAGAGCGGAGGTATCGCGAGAACTTAATCTGGGCCAGCAAGGCGCAAGGCCGGTGCTCCCGCTGTACCGGGACCTCTGCCGTGCGCTTTCGGGCAGAGCTCAACGAAACGCATCTGGTCGCTGCTTGGTAAGACAAAAAGCATGCGACCCTATAGCTGGCACTCTACGTAGACCATCACTACAAATTTCCCACCGATGTTATGTACCACCTCACCCAATGAGGTGAAATTCTAAAAAACAAATGGTTGACGTTTTCACATGAAATCGCGTTCCTATTAATAGTCTACATAGACCTGCAGGTATGTACTAGGGCTGGGCACTGCCTGGCACAGTCAGTATCAATTATACTGTGGTATGTTGTGATTGTTTTGTGCTCGATGAAAACTCTCCGCCACCCCCGCGCCTGTTGCTCCTTCGTTTCGCCTGTTTCTTGTTTTTACGCTAACAATCTCCGCGACCCCCCGGCTGTTGAGATTTTTCACGCGTTCCTTCCCTCCGCTTTTTTCATGTTTTGTCTCTTTCTCTGCGCTGAGGAACTGCAACGTACCTGATACCGGTTACATCTAGCGTTCCTTCGCCGTTTTTTTTTTTTAATTTTCTCGTTTTTTTTGTTTATCTGTGCTTTTTGTGTTTTGTTTCCTGGTGAGAGCCTTCTACCCTGTGCCCCAAGGGGAGGAGCGATGTAGTAACGTTAAGTGTTAAATTGTTATTGCACGGCCAAGGAACGGGTTGGCGTGCTTATATTCCACAAGTGTGTACGTACTCGAAACCTTTCATGGGTTTGATTTCTGATTTCGAGTATTTAGGTTTGTCAAAAAAACTCGGATCTTTATTGGCCTAAATCGAATATAATTTCTACAAATTTCAAGCCCACCCTTGGATAAACCATAAAAAACGTATCCATTTCGTCTCCCCGAATTCAGAAAATAAATAATTGACTCTAATTTTAGTATTGAATATTGAATACCAGCATGAAATATCGAAATATCGAGAGATGCGCTTCCGAAGACAGGGCATCGCGGGAACCGTATCATATCTAGCCCGGGGGGCAACATCTGATGTATGGATACCTGATACAGAAGGGCGGTAACAAAATATTTGAAACATTTCAAATATTTGGTTTGCATATTGCTTTTCAAACATTTTTTAATAACGCGGGTACACATGAAAATACACAAGCACGTCAGGTATACACCTGCATACCAGGTATATATATATGTCGTTTGCTGGTGGTGTCGTAGGGTGTGACGGCTGCAAGTTCATGCTTCACCGAGAAGTGTATTGTACTTGGGTTGGGGCTCGGGTGATATGGTGGAGCTGTGCGCTACTGCTGTAGAGCTGGCTGCTGCTGCTTGCTGCAGAGCTGGTTGGTACTGTGGTGCTGTGCGATCTTGCTTTGCACTCGCACGGTCACAACCCACAACATCAAGATTGTAAGATAAACTGCTGAAAAACTTACCACCAAGTGAATCTTATATACTTGGTAAAAAAATGAATTTGAAAAATCCGGTTTACACCGTGGTCTGCCGTGGTCGGTAGGTGTATGATGTGAATTTACGTATCTGCTGCGTACAGTACGAGTCGAATTCGTTTTTTGTTGGACCAGCGGCCAATTGTTTGTTTATCAGAAAAGGAAAGATGAGGAGGAGGAGGAGCAGGAGGAGGTGGGAGGATGGAAGAGAGAGAGGGGGGGAGGGAGTGAGGGAGGTAGGGAGGGAGGTAGGTAGGGAAGAAGAAAGGTGCGGCTTGGAAAGACTGCTCGTACGCGTATGAAATCCGATTCAACTTGAAATTAGGCACTGGCCTCGGTGCTGCTTGGCAATCGCTCGCCCGCCACTCCGTGTGGGATGCTAAGAGCCAACCCTGACTACTTCATACACAGGGCACCCCATTAGGTATGGTTTGGACCATGACGATCGCCTCCTCGAGGGCTACCGACCTGTTGCCTGCGGCACGGGTGTAGCAGTTTTGAAATAAATTTGGCCGTGGGGTACCCCAGACTGAGACTCATCGGACAGACAGACAGACAGACAAATATATTGAATCCGTTCCAGAGACCACAAGTTACACTTGTGGAACATGATACGTCAGAACGATTCATAATGCACCTGCGCGAACTCAAGCAGCGTGAAGAACGTCACATCATCGCCACACGTTCCATGTTTTTCTTCTCTATTGTTTCTCTTTTTTGTTCTGTTTAGATGACCGCAACCACCCCCGGCCAATACGCGTTTGAGCCCCGATTGTGATGGAAAATGAAGCGAAAATGCGTTTTGTTTGGGTCTCCAGCGGCGCCTCCAGCGGGGTCCCTTCACCAGCCGGGGGGAGCCTATTGGCCGAGCTAAGCTCGGCCAGTATACTGCTGCAGTCCAGTATACTGATTGATATTTACCCCCAAAAAGTTACACGTGAAGAAAGAAGGAAGGGAGGAAAACAGAGTTGACGAAATGACAACATAGCAATATAGACGAGCAGCTATAGGATACACCGCAATATGCGACAACAACAAAAATACACGCACGTCTTCGAAAAAAAGAATAACAAAACACCCAGAGAGGGACAAGAGAGTGGAGAAAGGCGGGGGTCGGAGACGTAATGCAACTTAAATCGCCAGGCACCAGGTATAGAACATCGAGTGCCCTCAGTGTTCTTCGTGTTTCCTTGTTTCTCGTATCTCCTCTCCTTTCTCTCCTTTCTCCTATATTCTCACGAAAAACATTAGGTGGGTTTCCGTACTATAGTATGACGTGTTTATTGGACGTACGTACTATTAAAACTACTGGCGAATATACTGGCCGGGTCAGTCGCAAACAACAAATGATTACGCACCCTCCCGGTTCTTATTGGGATGCAGCTCACCTTTCATGAGACTCGCCCAACACGTCAAGTTTAACTTCGCTCTTGGTGCAAGCAATATCTCCCTGGTTGGTGAAAATCCAGCGTGCTCCGTCCCGGAATTCTAGGGATGCGAGGGTTTGTGGAAAGCCATTTCAAAATGCTTTTCAATGGATCAATTCTGTCGTTTGTGTGTAAAACTGGTTATTTTTTGTATTATGAATAGTAGTGAAAGTTACGGTACAAGTGATACGTATCTCCACGAGATTTTCTGCGGGGTCTACGAGTAAATCCCCCCTTTGCAGCTCTGATGTTTTCATCTGCCACTAACTGCTTGTTGTCACGATTTGAGGGATGAAGTGCTTGAAGCTATAGAAGAGAGGGATCATCGGTTGGGTCGCCATAATATCGCCATTCCTGAGCTATGTCGAAAAATGTGCTATACTGTAGCTCCTGCTCTATCTGGCCTGGGATAATTGTATGCGAAGTATCCGTTTAATAATATCTGTTTAGTCTCTGAGTGGGGCCAAAACTACGTTGAACTACAACAGCAGTGCGTGTAGTCGTAATGGTGAAGGGAGTGAGAGGACGCATGCTACTACGATAGAGGTGCACCGTGTTTTTTTCTGGGGGTGATCACTCGAGGAGCTCCATACATCGCCGAAAAATAAAATAGGCTTTGGAGGAAATTGAAAGTGCTATACCCGATGATCAACCCCATGACCTGCGTCCACTATTCATAATATTGCAACACAAAATAATGAAATTTCGACGATTTTGGGTTAAGGAGACTTTAGTTAGATCGGTCAGAAAAAGTTTCAGCCAAAAAGAGCAGAATCGCATTCGTGTGGAAAAGCCAGCCGGTTGGAGATCGAGAGCTCACACCATAAACAAATGCATGCGTGACACGTCATATGCATTCATGCATGACGGAAGTCACGCGATGTAAGTGGGGACCGAGGCCGGCCTACCGTCTTTCGGACGGTGACAGAAAAAGAGTGAGAGTCATGCGATATAAGCGCGGGGACCGACATCTGCCTATTAGACCGCCGGTGAAAGAAAATGAGTTCTCTTTTTTTTTTCCATCCCAGTTATTTTCTTCGCTGTTCTTGCTCCTCCTCCCTCCTATTAATAGTCGTAACTGAGATCCGGGGGGTTTCATAGTAGGCTCTTCTCCCCTACCCCACTACACTACGGTGTAGTACGTGCCTTGCCTTTTCGTCGCGAGAAGGGCTAAGGACATTCTTCAGGACATTCTTCGCTCGTTGCCTCGCGTCGAATTGTGACCACTGTGTGCGAGCACCAGGTGTTTAGTGCCACTCTGGACTGCGGTATAAGGGGCGTCTATTAATAGGCATACATAGGAAGACGAAGCGGTCCTTATATGTATGTCCTTCCACAGTGGTAGCTGTTTGGTCCTGTGGGCGATGAGCTTTATTATGTAGCCACGTTTTTATAGAGTCCGAGAATTGATAGGATTACGTACATATGTGGCACTTTTTGGTCGAAATATTCATGTCTGATTATTACTGACTATAACTGAGCATTACTGACTACGACTACTGGCTAATACTGACTATTACTGACTATTAGTATACTCCTCGACTAAGGCACCATCTACCCAATAAGGCATGTGCCTTACTACAACTACTAACTATTAGTATATACTACTCGACTAAGGAATTGGGCGGCTAGGCTCTATATGTAGCCACAAGTTTACCCTGGGGGGGGATGGGGGAGGGTGCTCATGTCATGGCCGTAGTCGTATAGTATGACCATAGACCCTTGCTTCCCTACAATGCCGGAACGGAGCGGGGCGGGGGGGCGGGGCGGTGAGGAATGACAGGGGCGGGGGTTTCAGACGAAAAAAAAATGAAGAAAATTCAGTACGTGCAGGACACCCTGATAAGAAAACGAGCAATAATACGGAAGAGAAAGCTGAGGCTGAGATTTACGAGGAACACACGCAAGAAGTTCGGGAGTCGTTATACTGAAGCTATACTGTACATTGTCATATAGAACGCACCCCTTCTCAAATAAGAAATCTAGTCTGTACGATTCCAGCTTTCCTGTTTCTTACTACAACAGTAGTACTCGTAGGTGGCATGTACTTTACGTGTATCACGATACGAAACATAGGGTTACCGGTGCAATCTGGTGTGTTGCTTAGGGCACATGCCACACGAAGGAGCCGTGGCTGCTAGGTCAGGGAAGAAGTGTGTACGAACGACTTTAATATAGTGTTCCCTCTACGAGTATAGTGCCACAGTATGCGCCAGCCAATACTAACGGCACTATAGCGGCAACCGGCACTATCTACTATCCAGTACACTGCCACTCCGATGTGTGCCAGATGACCCCACACGACTACGAGTATAGCCAGTAGCGGGCAACTGGCACTACGTATGGAGGGACAGCGGTTGAATCTCTAGGATTCCATTTACTGTAGTGGCGGAAAGGTAGTGAAGGCAACTACAGCTACTACAGTATACAGCAAAACTCTACTGTCAAAACTGTCATACGACAGGTACGTGCAGTAGTAGTACTGTGTACGCACTGCCGAATGGACAAAAGACGGCCGGCTCGGGCGTTGTGTTGTGTGTTCTTGTGTCTACGCACAGTAGACCACAGCAGTACCACAGTACAGTAGTGGGTCGAGCAGTAGTATGAATAGTGGGTCTTACTGTTTCATACGCGTACGTACCTATCTTTTTGTTGTCTGTTCTGGCCAGATTGAGTTCGTACGTAAGGTTTTGTACGTACGTCGTACGAGTATACCTTTTTTGTTTTTTGGCCAGTCTCCTCATTGTCAAAAAGTGTACCCTCGGGGCGCTCGGGGTACCTTTTTCGTTTTAGATCCAAACGGAACTTTTTTTTCGGACAACATCCATGCGAGTATGATATCTTCTGCAACACCCCCGAAGCGTTTCATATTATTGTTGTGTTGCTGTGGTGTTGTTGCGGTGTGCGCCTGCTGCCACAACTGAGAGAGGCCGCACAGGCAGAGAGGACAAGAGGCTAGAACAGAGAGATGGGAGCATCTGCGACGACTTCAGCGACAGGCAGCAAGCAACAGGTGGGTATGTACAGTACCATGTGGCTGAGTCGGTGGAGACGGCGTACTATTTATGGCGACGCACCCCTCCTCGAATCGCGAAGAAAGATACCGTACAACACACAAGAAGATACATAACACCACACACTGCTGGGATGGACTTCCGAGACGATTTTGCCCAAAATCAGAGACGAGGCGCACCCAACAAAAATGACGGCTGGCTTTGGAAAGGGCTCTCCTCGTCGAGATTTTCCACAGACAGACGCATCGCTCTCGGTGCTCTCCCCCGCCGTCGAGAAAAAATCAGCTTTGAAATTCGTCCAAGGGGATGTGTTGCGTGTTTTTTTGCGTGCTAGATCGTATCTTACGGTATCCTGTTCCTCACCAGAGCAGAGGAGAGAAAGCGGCACGGCGGAAATCGGGAACCGCTTTCCCTGTGGCTGCGTTCCCTCCCCATTGGCGGTGAAGAGTCTGTATGGGGTAGAGTACAACCTCAGAAGCCAAGAGTCATCACATACAGTAGTAGTCGTGTGTGTTTTCTCGCGTGTTACCTGGCATATCGTATCGTACGGTATCCTGTTCTTCGCCAGAGAGAAAGCGGCACGGGAGACGTCGGGAACCGCTTTTTTCCCGACTGCGTTCCCTCCCCATACGTAGGTGGTGAAGAGTCTGTATGGGGTAGATAGAGTACAATTTAACATACTGTAGTAATCCACAATAATAGGCAATGGTGCCAACCGGTACGTAACTGCCATTTTAAAGAGGCCAAACGAACATTTGTAACTGTATCTTGTACTCGTACGTATCTTGTATCTTGTATCTTTCGTACATAAACAAATAGATGTAACCGTATCATAAACATGGGTATCTACTGTAGTATCCATACGTACGTATGACCCCTTGTTTGTGGTGAGGTTGATTCTGCTTTTGGGGGGCTACGTCCTAGCGCCGTCATGTATCATACGTGTAGCTAGGCTACTGCGCGGGACTACGGGCACAAAACAGCAGCATTCTTGGTTCAATCAGCGCGGCATGCTCAAGTATGGGAGACGGCGAGCGCCCGCGCGGCCACAGTTTTAGTTCCCGTTAGTTCGAGCAGTATCAGAAATCAGCTGCACCAACTTCGTGCACGTACCATTCTACCCGCGTCTTCTATATGAACGGACCCCGGCATGGAGAATTGCAATAATAATAAATGATGACCGTTCCTCCTGCCTTCTCTTCTGGCTACGTACAGTTATTTGTTTCCGATCTTTACATAAGATACAACGTACAGAGTAGCAAAAAAGCAGCAGGAACGCTAGCTAAGCTACAGCAGTAGGTAATACAGTACCTGTACAGTACGTACTGTAGTACTATTTTCTACTATTAATATTAATAGTACTTATTATACGTGCTGCTATTACGCTTGTTATACTAAATTTACACGGCTGTAAAATGCAATCTGCTACGACTAATACAACCGTATTTACTGCTACGCTATACCCTGCCACCGCCACCGTTACTACTGCTGCTGCTGCTGCTTCTGCCGGGTTATTCAGCGAGATGGTTGCTCCCTTGGTGCCGTTCCTAGGATCGGCCCTGACCATCATCTTCACTGAGATCGTAGTCTCGTTGGTTGCTGCCGACGTCGTATCGGTCGACTTGGTCGGCAGTCTGTGGCGACGGGTCCGCGGGCGCACTGCGAACAAGGTCATCGGCCCCGGTGGTATTGATGATGATAATGATCAGGTGCGACTTGTGGCGTCGTTCTGCATTCCTACTTTATAAATTACGACTGTTCAGAATAGATACCATGTACGTAAGTGGTGAGTATGATATGGATACATACCCCCGTGAAAAACCGGATGTCCCCGATTTTTGGATACCGGTATACCATATTATATCCATATCAAGTGGCATATACCTGGTGGTGGATATCGGATATAATATCTTATGTGTTTGGATAAAACTTGCCCGTGATATATCGGATACATCACATGATGTATCGGATATATCCGATCGGGAGCCTTGAGATTCATGTTATGGTAAATACTTGATGTTAATTGTTATACATATCAACTTGAAAAAAAGTAGATACGATATTGATACGGTATGATATATAATATCCTTATCCGGTGAACATATCAGCTTTCTTGATATGGATACGTACCCTGCTCTATTAATAGTTGATAGGGCCTAGGCGCTCGCCGTCTAGACGAGTAGGAATTGTAAGGAATCTTCCCCTTTTTCGCTCCGCCATAATACGGATGTTAGCCTAACATCTGGTTTCGCTCCGGCAGAATACGGATGGATGTTAGCCTAACATATGTCTCGCTCTGCCAAAATGCGGATGTCAGCCAACCATATGGTCTCGCTCCACCAGAATACGGATGTTAGCCTAACATCTGGTCTCGCTCTGCCAGAATAAGGATGTTAGCCAAGCATATGGTCTCGTTCTGCCAGAATGCGGACGATAGCCTACCACCTGGTCTCGCTCCGCCAGAAGCCCAACGGACTAATGCCTAATAAAGGAAGGGGTGTGTAGAGTGTAGTCCGCAGGCTCTTATGAGGTAGATACCACCGTTCTCAACGGAGGTAAGGCTCGTCGATCCACTGCGGTCATGCTCCGTGGCAGGTTCCGGCAAGCGGGATAGGGAGTCGGCATTGCCGTTTGCGCTACCTTTGTTTCGGTATTCGAGTACAGTATAATATGTAGTAGATGGACTCCGCCAGAATACGGATGTTAGCCTAACATGTGGTCTCGCTCTGCCAGAATAAAAGATTTTAGCCTAACATCTGATTCCAGGTTTCTTGCGAAAGGGCCAATACTACAGTACTGCACCTACCGTATACCGCGGGACACAACGTGGGACGTCCCACGCGTTCCCGTGGGGTGCACCACGGGCCTCTATCATCGGATACCACATGTTATACCGTGGGCCCATGGAGATTTCCGGTGGGAACCCGCGGGCCTAAGCACAATAAATAGCGACAAATCAGTGAGTCTGCATCAACCAGCTCAAGCGTTGAGAATAATCTTGCTGCATCACACACAGGCGTGTTGATACCGCACCGGTCCCTGGTAACACGCAAGATACTACAGTACACCTATACCTCCTGGTAATTTCAGGTACAGCAGGGATCCCCCAATAAGGCGGTGGTGTGCCAGAGCAATATGACCGCCTTACAGAGGGAAGCCGCCTTGTTCAGTCCAGGTTATGAATGCGATTCCGCAATACGTGCCAAGCGATCTTGACCGCCTTATATCGGGATACCGCCTTATCATACTCAGACCGCCTTATTGGGGGACCCCCACTGTATTCATATTTGACGTCGTCGAGGACGGGTTCGATTCTCACTTCGAACGTTTATTTTATAGAAACGCTTGCGCGTGCGTCCCTGAAAAGCTGAAAAGCATGTCTTCCTGGTTCCCCAGGTGTTGAATTGAAGCGGGTAGGTCAACGTACGGCCGTGTACGGTACCGACGTCACAAAGATCCCGCCGTTCAGGGGGGGGGTGGAGTTATAAGGATCGCCCTGGGCTGGGTAATCGACCGATGTTTTACCCCTATAGCTCAGTAGGTAACAAACACCCTCACATCAGTATCCTATACTGTACAGTGCAGGACACCTAATAAGAAACAGGCTACTGTAATAAGAAAGCCAGGCTGATATTTAGAGAAAAATAGGAATTTCGGAAGTCGTTATCCTGAAATTAAAGTGTAGAAAGCACCCTCTCTCAGATAAGAAATCCAGCCTGGGTCAGATTTCCTGTTTATTATTACCAAGGCTTATCACGGTATTTTGGCGGGACGGTAACGACGGTAACGGCGGGACGGGACGGTTAAACCGTCGTTAAACTGTTCCCGTCGTCCCGTCAAATCCCGTCCCGTCCCGTCCCGCCGACAAATCTCCAACCGTTGAACTTTACCGTCCCGTCCCGTCATCGAAATCTGCCCCGTTGAACTTTACCCTCCCGTCCCGTCAAGAAAATCGCTCCCGTTGAAAATTACCGTCCCGTCCCGTCGAGATAATGTAATTTACCGTCCCGTCCCGTCATGCACCATTGTCTTTACCGTCCCGTCCCGCCGACAAAACTTGTCTCTCCCGCCAAGATTCACACCTGCCCGTTGTCTCTTCCCGTCATTCCCACCAAGAATCTACGAATTTACAAAATTTGTTTTTTCACACTGGTATTGGAATGTACATAAAAATTTAATTAAAGTTATACGAATTTACGAATTTACGAAATAACGAATAAGAAACATCAAAATATCAAAATATCAAAATATGAAATAAAATAAAATATATTTTTTATTATGGGGATACGAATTTCCCGCCAAATCTTATTATATGGGGGTACGAATTTCAAGATGAATTTCTATTCACGTACCGGTACGTATGTACGATTCGTACGAGTGTTTCTTTTCGTTGTTCCTCTGGAG
>MEHQ01003920.1:0-26334 GCA_008828725.1 Saccharina japonica | reverse complement strand
TGGAGTGCAAGAAAGCAGAGCAGACAATGAGATGACGGGAACGACCGGCACGACCTAGCCTGCAAGTAATTCAGCAGCGTGGTGTGAGAAAATAAATATATAAAGCGATGAGGGAAACAATGAATACTAAGAAAAAGACAAAAAAACATACGTACAAACAAACGAACAAACAGAGCGGTAACAAAAGAAAAAACCTACACCCAGTATCAGCCGATTTTCTTATTTGAAAATTGCCTTTCCGAGAAGAATGAAAATCGATCTTATTAATTGTATTTTGTTATTGTTCAAGAGTTGTATTTCGCTCACAATCAAAATTGGACCTAGGAAACACATTCCTCGATGGTAGGTACCGATCCACTAAAAAGTAAATTAATAAACCTTGACAGGCTCGAAAAATCAAGGATTTAATACCGGGATTTGCATTAATGAGCGAGGTACCTCGCCCATAAATCCAGATTTTCTGGGATCTTCGATACCTCGAGACTACCGATGCCGATTTCGTTTTGTTTTTGTCATCAACGGGTGTCACAACTGACAATAGTTTACAGTGAAAACAATGTCTGCGAGGGATGTACATCTCTCACAATTCAAAAAGTTATATTTTCCATTCACATTATCATCGGGAAGTCAATTCTCAATTAGGAAAATCGGCTGTTCAGTGTAGAGGTAGGACCCTGCGGGTACTAGAGGTGGGCACCTAAGGGGAAAATAAAACCGAAAACCGGATAAGGAGGAGTTATTCTCAAAACCGAAAACCGGTTTAAACCGGTTTATTTCAGCCGGTTTAAACCGGTTATTCGAAAACAGATTTAAACCGGATGGCATCATGAAACGCCTCCAAACCATTGAACACAACGGTAATGTATGTATCCAGTACTGTACATGCTGTGTATGGGGTTTCCGAGCCACTGTTAGCGTACTAATGGAACACGAGGTGGTGTGGTACAACAACAGCACAGCATATTTTACGGCGTTACGTGAATTCCAGGTACCAAAGTCATTATATATACGTACGTCATTGCTGCCATGAGTACAACAACACTGATTGTTCCTGCCGCAGGGCGATTTTCGTGGGCAGCCGAGAGCGCAGCAGATCTACGATCGACAGGGTAAGGCACTCCATATACATACCGCACACCAAAATCAAACTAACTTCGGCCAGAACACAAAGAGCAAGTGAACTGCGATCTCCCCACTAATAAACATTTCATTTTCGGCCCGCGCACAATAACCAAGTCACAAGTTGGAGACCCCGAACAAAAAACATGTCTATTTCGATCCCCGACACAAAATCAAGTTATTAATAGTTTCGACCCTAGGACTAAAATCAAGTCAACGTCGATCCCATTTAAGAACCCAAGGCAACTATCGATGCCCCAAAACTAAAACCTACTATTTTCCGGCGCTGACACAAAATCCATGCCCCGACACTAAAACCAAGTATTTTTCGGCCCTGACACAAAAAGCATTCAATTTCCATTCAGACAGTATAACCAAGTCATTTTCGGCACTGACACTAAAATTCAAATCCGGTTTATACCGGTTTATTCCAGCCGGTTTAAACCGGTTATTCGAAAACCGATTTAAACCGGATGGCATCATGAAACGCCTCCAAACCATTGAACACAACGGTAATGTATGCATCCAGTACTGTACATGCTGGGTATGGGGATTCCGAGCCACTGTTAGCGTACTAATGGAACACGAGGTGGTGTGGTTCAACAACAGCACAGCATATTTTACGGCGTTACGTGAATTCCAGGTACCAAAGTCATTATATATACGTCATTGCTGCCATAAGTACAACAACACTGATTGTTCCTGCCGCAGGGCGATTTTCGTGGGCAGCCGAGAGCGCAGCAGATCTACGATCGACAGGGTAAGGCGCTTCATATACATACCGCACACCAAAACCAAACTAATTTCGGCCAGAACACAAAGAGCAAGTGAACTGCGATCTCCCCACTAATATGCATTTCATTTTTGGCCCGCGCACAATAACCAAGTCACAAGTTGGACACCCCGAACAAAAACCAAGTCTATTTCGATCCCCGACACAAAATCAAGTTAGTTTCGACCCTAGGACTAAAATCAAGTCAACGTCGATCCCATTTAAGAACCCAAGGCAACTATCGATGCCCCAAAACTAAAACCTGCTATTTTCCGGCGCTGACACAAAATCCATGCCCCGACACCCGGGATACTGCTCGTACTCGGAGTATTTCGGGTATGAACACTCTCGATACTGCTTGTACTCCGAGTATTTCGGGGTCCGATACTGCGGGTACTCCTTGTACTCCGAGTATTTGGGGCTTCAGTACGGCTCATACTCCGAGTACTCCGAGATTTCAGGCCGCCAGCATAAAACCAAGTTAGTTTCGGCCCGCACACAAAGAGCAAGTGAACTTCGATCCCCCAAAACAAGTCAATTTCCATCCAGACGCAAAAACCAAGTAATTTTCAGCCTTCAAACTAAAAACCAACTAAATTTTGAGCCCCCGCACAAAAATCAAGTGAATTACTATCCCAACACAAACTCAAATGTATTTCAATCCCCCACACAAAACAACTCTTAAAATTTCAGCCCGAACACTAAAACCAAGTCAGTTTCAACCACCTACACTAAAACGAAGTATTTTTCGACTTGCACACAAAAACCAAGTAAAATAGGATACCTACACTGAAATCAAGTATGTTTATGTCTCCCGCACAAAAACAAAATCGTTCTCGGCCCAAACGCAATCACCAGGTCATCGAGACACTAGAACCACGTCATTTTCGACCCGTACTATATTACTACTGCTGTAAGTAGCAGTATAACCAGTCAAGAGTCTGTCCCATTCTGCCGGTTTAAACCGGTTAACCGGTTAAACGCGGTTTTTATCCGGTTTAAACCGGTTTTCGGTTAACCGGTTTAAACCGGCCAAAATAACCGCGGTTTATTTTGCCAAAAACCGTCTACTCGCAGCACGCCTGCTGGGTTTCCAATAACCGGTTTAAACCGGTTTTTTTCTTAAAGGTGCCCACCTCTAGCCCGGACCCTACCCTACCCGCCGGGTAATGTCATTCTGACAGGTAACGGGGTAAACGGGTACCCGGCGGGTACACGGCTGGTAACTGGCGGGTACCCGGCAGTTATTGGTAGGTTTTGCTCCCTGTTTCAGGCCACGACAACTTACTTTGAGCGGGAGATGTTGCGTACTACTACCGAAACGACCAGTACGAACAGTTTTGATTGTTGCTTCGATACGCAAGCCGCCTGAAGTTTCCTCCTCGTCTATTGCTTCATTGCGCCGGCGTGTTATGATGGGTTTGAATGCGAGAAAATACTAAAACACTACTCATATGTATCACGTATGTCGGCGACGAGTCACGATTCCCCCCCCTATTAGAAAACTGCAGTGCATATTTTCCGACCCGCTACATATCGCATGTCATATCGGGAAGTTGTGATAATATTGAACACAAGGGCGACGGCGGGCGAGCTACCCAGTAAGCGGCAACGGCGGGAGATCGACGAGGGTGGCCCGAGGCTACCGCGATCGACCGAGTGGCGTCGGGCGCGCGGTCGACCGAGCGGCGGCGGGTGCGCGGTGGACCCAGCGGCGACGGGTGCGACGGAGCAACAAATAACACAAGTCTTTAATGGACGATACGTCCAGCAATGGTTCAGCAGCAGGCGCTAATAATAATGTACGAAGTGGTACCCCGAACTACACACCAGGGCGGGGCTGGTATAGCGGACACAAAAACAATACCAAACAATAACTGGGCCACGATCCACACCCGATAACGCAATCTGCAGATAGACCAGGTAGTAAGTTGACACACTATATATGCCGGCATCCAAGCAGAGCCATTGTACCAGCCGGCAAAAAAAATCAAAGCGGATCCACCCACCCACTACAACAACAGTAGTGTGAAATCAGTATACAGCACCACAGCAGTACGTACAGCCGTCGTAGTAGTACAACAGTAGGATTAGTAGTATAGTATAATACAACCCATCTGAAGCAGCAACAACAGCAGCAGCAGTCCAGAAAATAGCAGCACGTACGTACGTAGAGCGGACAAAACAAAAAGCCGGCATCGATGCGGAGCCCTTGTTTACCATGTACGTATGATACGTGCAGCAGTGGCGCTTTCCCGTTTATTTTCATGCTTATTTTGTATGAACGTCTGAGCTTTTAATCTTCAAATTTGTGTGGAAACGAATATCTCCCCAAGTCATAATAGGTGGATTTCGATACTGACCGAAGTTTAGGAGATCCATTTTTTACCACTGTTTTGGGACTCTTTGAAAAAAATATTTCAAGTTTAGGTCGGAACAAAACATATTTAAATTAGTTTGAAAAGCTTATCATGAAATTAGTGTGGATGTTTCTACTTGGTTTTGGTGTAGGGGCCGCCATTCTGCCGTGTGCCGTGTGCGTCCCCTTAGGCGTTGAGTGTAGCAAGTTGGCGGTTTTTGTGGTTGGGCGGTGCGATTGTGTGTTTTTGAAGGGGTTTCCTAAATATATTGTACAGGCGTAATTAAGCGGGAATACCAATTACCCGCTGGGACCCGAAGATCCGCGGGTACCCGGGTATCCGGGTACCCGGTTCCCGATGACGCAATTACCCTGAAGGCTCCGACTACCGGCGGGTAATGAGCTCGGACGCTATCCGTCAAACGGGCAGGACCCTGACGGGTATAACCGCCGGGTACCCGGGTACTTGACATCGGGGTCCTACCTCTAACCCCGTGTGTGTGCTCTTCGCACTGTTGTTGTTGTTGTTGTTGTTGTTGTTGTTGTTGTTGTTGTTGTTGTTGGTGTTGTTGTCTTCACATTGAACCCGTTCTTTCTACTCAACCACATCAGTACACCTCGTGCCTGTCCTGATTCCTAATCCTAGAGAGATACCATTTTTGTGGTCACAGACTGTGAAACAGAGAAAAACCAAACCAAAATAAACGCAAATGAATGGGTAACGCAAGTGAGATGCTAACGTACCGGGTACGAGAACACAACGACACGAGCCGAACCAAAATTAAGAACAAAAGAAAATACAAAACGAATTCTGAAATGAAACATTATACAAATGACGCAGGGAGACATAAGCGCGCGTAGAAGAAAAGCACACGTGCCCAAGAGGAACACATAACTGCTGCACGGGCGAGGCAACACGTAAAAGAGGAAGACACCGGCATAGGGCGGAAACAAGGGAAGAAACAATAGAGAGCAAAAGAGAAAATCGTTCACAAGGCAAGCTCAAGGCGATGGTAATAACCAGTTCCCGTCTCTGCTATAAAAACCGATACGGGGACCATGTAACACCTTCTGCCATCTCCTTTGCACTCTAAAAACACAAAACGGTGTCAACAGCCGGTACTACCTCTGTCGCGCCCCCCCCAGTGAACGACTCAACAAGAAACAAACAAAATAATTAAAACAACAAATATAATTGAAGGGCTAGTCGAGCCGATACCCTGCCGCGCGATCTACCAAATCGTTTCCGTATTCGTCGGCAGCTGTATGAGTACGGCCGCCCCCCCCCCCCCCCCCCCCCTCCTGGTCGCCTCTCTTGGCGTTCTCAGCTGCATGCCGTAGCCAGCTCCTCTCCGCTTCGGCCCTGGGCCACCTCGCCATGAAATGGTCTGCCGCCTCGCCGACCCCCCGGTACCACACCCCACTCTTGTTAGCCGCCCACGGCCATAGTACCGTCTCTGCGCCGAATATTAAAGGGGAGCTTTCTGTGGAGCCCTCTGTCGCTCGAAAAACCCCGAGGTTATCTGCTAGACATTGTGCCCAGTTATTTTCTGGTCGGCCAGGTCCCGGGTTCGTCCCACCGACGATCGTCCCAAACATCACCCGCTTGGTCAGCCGCTCATCGGTCGCGCGCTGTACGGCCCCCGCATAGAGGAGGCGTCGTTTGCGGATGATCGTCTCAACGCGCTCGCATTGCGCCTATCTTGAGAGCCTTGGTGTACGACATGATATGGTCGGTGCGTTGTCGGCGCTGGAAACCAATGATGTGTAGGAGGAATTTGTGGTGTGCCGTTCGGAGCTCAGCGAAGTGCTCCTGGCCAAGGGTCCACGTCACACACCCGTACAGCAGTGTCTTCATCACCTCGTCCTTTAGCATGCGCAGCTTTAGAGTCAACGGGGCATCCTCCATATCATACAGCTCCGCTTGAACCGATTGTAGCATGCCCTTGCGAGTCGTTGCGTCATTTGATATCTGGCATAATTTCCGCGCTTGCGACGACAAGACCACCAACCTACAAAAACTGCATCGTCTGTTTATACGTTTGGCCCGCTGCTTCAATTACTGGTTTGGTGTCCGCAGCAGCATAGTCTACGTTTTCCTTTCGAATACGGTGAAACCAGCTGCTTCGAAAACGGTCACAGTAACGGTCACCATCCTCGCAAGCCCTTCCGCCGACTTAGACACAATGCCTGCATCGTATACGGAGGGCAGCATACCTCATACTGCCCTCCGTATACGTGGTAGTGGGTCTTCCCTCACTGCGTCTCCCCCAAGGTCCTCCTCGAGGTGAGCCAGGTCCCTCAAGATGTCTGGGTCCTCACTGAAGCGTATCAGTACGGCGTGTATCACAGCAGCGAAGAAGACATTGAACAGAAGCGGTGGCAGCACACATCCTTGCCGCAGCCCCTGAGTGACATCAAACCATTCAGAGTGCTCACCGTCATCCGTACGCACGCGAGCTCGCATGCCTTCGTGGAATTGGCGGATAACGGTTAACATCTTCTCTGGTATGCCGAAGCGTGCGAGCACCACCCACAACAACTCTCGGTCGACGGAGTTATAAGCCTTCTGCAGGTCAATGAAGCACATGTACAGGGGGACCAGTTTGGCTCGTCCGAGTTCTTGCAGTCGACGCACGACGAAAATAATGTCGACTGTTGGTCGTGCTGGGGGAAAGCGGCACTGCTCCTCGGGGAGTATCCTTTCGGCCTCGCTGTAATTACTGAGACGTGACGCGACCATTTTCAGCAATACGTTGCCTGAATGGGCAACAAGCGGAATCCTTCAGTAGTTGTTGCAATTGGATCGGTCCTTTTTTTTATGAAGGACCTTAATGGTCGCATCTTTCCATTGATAGGGGACGTCACCCGTTCCCCACACATTGACAAGCAAGTTGTGTAAGTACCGGATGAATTCGGGGTGGTCCATTTTCAGTAACTCGGCCGGAAGGGAGTCTGGTCCTACCGCTTTCCAAATTGGCATACCGCGGACTACCGCGGTCATGTCATCCATTGTCGGTTCATCTCCAAGCGATGGTGCCAACGGTCGTTGTGGGAATAGGGCGCTGATGGTTGGGTGAAGACTAGGCGATTTCGCGGTGAGGAGAATTGATTGAAATACTCGCCGACATCCATCCAGCACACCCAGTGTCCGTGCCAATTACTAATCCTCGGGAGATACCAGTACCAGTACTGTGGCCACAAAACTATGACACATATACTACATTGAAAGACAGCAAGCAAAGCAGACAACTCAATGACACGTCCTACGGGCACAACTTACCTTGCTCGCAATCCAGATCTGTGCAAGAAAGAATACAAACGATAAGGAAAATCGAAAAGGAAAGCTAATGTATATGAAAGAAGTAAACATCAGACAAATATACGAACGAGCAAGATGTCAAGCAAATACACAAAGAGTGCCGTGCGTCCCCTCGAAGAGATGTGACAAACAATATAATCCCAGGTATACCAGGGGCGTCCAAAAAAAGTATTTTATTCGACACCTAACTATCTAAAATGGTCAGAATTGAAAAACAGTTCGGGACACCCCTGGGTATACAATAAACAACTAAGATATCAACAACATAAACAGAGGACGGAGGAGAACGAAGGGAAAATTTACCAAAACAGCCCAAGTGCAACAAACGCTCCCTCCAGGTAGCCGAGGCATTTTCTGTACAGGTAGTGTCGACAGGTTTTATCAACCAACTCGTCAGTCTAGTACCTTGCTACCCTGTTTACTGTCTCCTTCCTGCTCTCTGTACGCTGCGGTTTTTCGACGACCGTGGCCGCCCCTCGATCCTTAGTATCTCGGGCGCCACTCATACAAGGAATGTGTGTCGTTTCCAACGCAACTCACCGTCATCCTTGAGACCCGCATGACAAATGAAGAAATAGAGGAGGAAATAATAAAAAACAAAACTGGCCTCGTGCACTGCCCCAAGCGTTCTATCGGTGGCGATTCCCTGCTCCTTTACCAAGACACGTTCCACTTCGGAAATCGCTTTCTCTACCGCTTAGAAGGTTTCTGGCAGTCCCTCACCTAATAAATTCGTACCGAAAACAAATAAAGAACCCACACGAAAATGCGGAAGGACATGGTACAAAGGGTAAACAGCGACAACGACCAAAAAAAAACAAGAACGAAATAACTGGAGGGGTTGTAGCATCGATGTCGTACCGTCCTAGAAGAGCTTCGACCGACAATACACCTCATGAAGGAACAAAAGCAAACCACTGTATAAAAAACCACCAAGGGAAAACTATCGTTAAAGAATGCAAACAAACAAGCTAACGCCAGTGTATTTACATCAGAGGGATAAGAACGTGAGGCCGAAACAACAGGTAAAAATAAACGAAACAAATACAGCGTTGCTTTTGAAGCCGTCGCAGAGTGCACGATGAGTAATTGATTGATAAATTGAATAGTATGATGGATCGATACGGTGACCGACCAAAGCGAAGCCGTTGAGCGTAGTTTGTCCAATCGCCCCCTCTCGGCAGGGCGAGAGTACCTTGCTGGTAGTGCCGTCCGATGTCCGNGGCGGATAACGGTTAACATCTTCTCTGGTATGCCGAAGCGTGCGAGCACCACCCACAACAACTCTCGGTCGACGGAGTTATAAGCCTTCTGCAGGTCAATGAAGCACATGTACAGGGGGATAATTTTGGCTCGTCCGAGTTTTTGCAGTCGACGCACGACGAAAAGAATGTCGACTGTTGATCGTGCTGGGGGAAAGCGGCACTGCTCCTCGGGGAGTATCCTTTCGGCCTCGCTGTAATTACTCAGACGTGAGGGGACCATTTTCAGCAATACGTTGCCTGAATGGGCAACAAGCGAAATCCTTCAGTAGTTGTTACAATTGGATCGGTCCTTTTTTTTATGAAGGACCTTAATGGTCGCATCTTTCCATTGATAGGGGACGTCACCCGTTCCCCACACATTGACAAGCAAGTTGTGTAAGTACCGGATGAATTCGGGGTGGTCCATTTTCAGTAACTCGGCCGGAAGGGAGTGTGGTCCTACCGCTTTCCAAATTGGCATACCGCGGACTACCGCGGTCATGTCATCCATTGCCGGTTCATCTCCAAGCGATGGTGCCAACGGTCGTTGTGGGAATAGGGCGCTGATGGTTGTGTGAAGACTAGGCGATTTCGCGGTGAGGAGAATTGATTGAAATACTCGCCGACATCCATCCAGCACACCCAGTGTCCGTGCCAATTACTAATCCTCGGGAGATACCAGTAACAGTAATGTGGCCACAAAACTATGACACATATATACTACATTGAAAGACAGCAAGCAGAGCAGACAACTCAATGACACGTCCTACGGGCACAACCTACCTTGCTCGCAATGCAGATGTGTGCAAGAGAGAATACAAATAATAAGGAAAAGCGAAAAGCAAAACTAATGTATATGAAAGAAGTGAACATCAGACAAATATACGAACGAGCAAGATGTCAAGCAAATATACAAAGAGTGCCGTGCGTCCCCTCGAAGAGATGTTACAAACAATATAATCCCAGGTATACCAGGGGCGTCCGAAAAGTATTTATTCGACACCTAACTATCTAAAATGGTCAGAATGGAAAAACAGTTCGGGACACCCCTGGGTATACAATAAACAACTAAGATATCAACAACATAAACAGAGGACGGAGGAGAACGAAGGGGAAATTTACCAAAACAGCCCAAGTGCAACAAACGCTCCCTCCAGGTAGCCGAGGCATTTTCTGTACCGGTAGTGTCGAAAGGTTTTATCAACCAACTAGTCAGTCTAGTACCTTGCTACCCTGTCTACTGTCTCCTTCCTGCTCTCTGTACGCTGCGGTTTTTCGACGACCGTGGCCGCCCCTCGATCCTTAGTATCTCGGGCGCCACTCATACAAGGAATGTGTGTCGTTTCCAACGCAACTCACCGTCATCCTTGAGGCCCGCATGACAAATGAAGGAAAAGAGGATGAAATATGAAAAACAAAACTGGCCTCGTGTACTGCCCCATGCGTTCTATCGGCGGCGATTCCATGCTCCTCTACCAAGACACGTTCCACTTCGGGTATCGCTTTCTCTACCGCTTAGAAGGTTTCTGGCAGTCCCTCACCTAATGAATAGGTACCGAGGCTTGCTACGATAGAGGTAGCACTTTCTGGTGGAAACGTTTTCCAAATGATCAGGCTCCTTAACCCAAAATCGTCTGACTTTCATCCTTGTGTAGTGGTATTTTTCATGCTAGACTCAGGACATGGAAGTTTTCATCGGATATCACTTTTTTCCCTGCAAAACCTATTTTGCGGCGACATTTGGGGCTCCTCAAGTTAGGAGCTTAGAAAAACCAGGGTGCACCTCTATCGTAGCAAGAGTCTACCGAAAACATATAAAGACCCCCACGAAAATGCTGAAGGACATGATACAAAGGGTAAACAGCGACGACGACAAGAAGAAACAAGAACGAAATAGCTGGAGGGGTTGTAGCATCGATGTCGTACCGTCTTAGAAGAGCTTCGACCGGCAATACACCTCATGAAGGAAACAAAATCAAACCGCTGTATAAAAAACCACCAAGGGAAAACTACCGTTAAATAATGCAACCCAACAGGCTAACACCAAGCAGTACCTATTGTATTTACATCAGAGGGATAACAACGTGAGGCCGAAACAATAGGTAAAAGTAAACAAAACAAAAACAGCGCTGCTTTTGAAGCAGTCACAGAGGTGCACGGTGAGTAATTGGTAGATAAATTGAATAGTATGATGGATCGATACGGTGACCGACCAAAGCGAAGCTGTTCAGCGTAGTTCGTCCAATCGCCCCCTCTCGGCGGGCGAGAGTACCTTGCTGGTAGCGCCGCCCGATATCCGACAATTACACGTTTACCCCAATTGTTCCATCGCAATCGCGCCCAAACCTTCATTGACCGAGGGTATTTGCGGGCGTCTCGACGCACATGTCGAGGACCTTGGTGTGGCCACGGACGAGAGAACTTTACCGTAGAAAACATATTTCCGCATTACCTGTTTGTCGAGAATGCGTATTTGTCCAGGGTTATCGTTCACACGCGACTGGGGCCATGCGTAATTGATCGGCTCAGTCCCATACCAGGTACATTACAGGCAAAACAAATCGGTAGTATTAATATTTTCTGACATCACTTACTTAGACAATGTGTGACACTGACATTGATGTTCCGCCATGTAACTGAAAACCGGAGGATTCAAATACAGTTATTCGCTCAGTATGAACTGACCGAAAGGCAGAGGCAACTGCGTAGTGGTGGTGCCTAAACACTCGTGACGTAGACCAATCAGGAGCAATAAAACAATATATAGTCAAGACTAATAAATTTGACTTGACGATTAAATCGGTCGAACTCACAGCAGCTGACGTACAGCAAGAGGCAAGCGGTTGCGAGCAAACCTATCAAACATAATCAACACAACACCGGCCGAGCCGCACCTCGACAACTCCACAGCGAGCATGCTTTCGTATACAAGCTTGTAGAAACCCCTTATAGTACAAAGGCAGGCTGGTGTTGCTGTGTTGTTGCTAATTCATCGTGTTGCTGTTGTTGTGGTCGCAACGAGAGACGAACGTACGTATTATTCTGCGTCGGGGATGGCTGATAATACCCATCCCTCCTTGGTGTGTCCACCACACTGCAACTTGTTGTCAGGAAAACGTTCCGCACGATGAAATTCCCAGCAGCTGACGTACAGCAAGAGGCAAGCGGTTGCGAGCAAACATAACAAAACCAATCAGCACAACACCGGCCGAGACGCACCTCGACACCATCACATCGAGCATGCATTCATATACAAGCTTGTGGAAGGGGCAGGCTGGTGTTGCTGTGTTGTTACTAATGCATCGTGTTGCTGTTGTTGTGGTCGCAACGAGAGACAAACGTACGTGTAACTCTGCGTCGGGGATGGCTGATAACACCCACCCCTCCTTGGTGGGTCCACCACACTGTAACTTGTTGTCAGGAACATATTCCGCACGGTGATACATATATCTTACATGCTCCCATGCATTGGGTTGATTGTCACACCTTCGATAGCTCTTGATCGAATGAGCCTATTTTCATGCCAAGGTTCAAACTGTAGCGCTCGAGGGAACCTCGCAGCAGAAAGCACCTCGTATCGGGCGATTAGTATGTGTCATATTGCCTACTATTTTTGACGCCTCGATATGTATGGAAATCCCTATACGTGAATGTTACAACACGTCGGACGCACCAAAGGGTACACTACAATATTCACGAGAAAATTTGACCCATCGACGAGAATCAGAAAAAAACAGGGCGCATCGTCTGTCCATGCTGAGCATACTTCCGGGAGGTGGTACGGGCCGTCGCCGCCGTCGCGTCTAATACAGCCCAAGCAAGGACCCAGTATCTTTTATGCGCGATGGCGCTTTCAAGGCCTCGTCGTCCAATGAGTTGACGACGTTGGGCGTTGCCAGCAAAACACGAGATATGAACGCATCTGTCTCTACGCAATACTGGGTATGTATGTGCACCATTATACTTCTTTCGACTGTCGACTGGTTCGGCTGTCAGATAACCGACCAAATTCCTAAAACAAAGGCCTCGGTGCCCAACTATTGCCTCAGAAATTTTGTCCCACTACAAGCACTGATTAATGACATCAGCACGTGCGACCTTCTGGTCAAGGATACCCGCTTGAGGCCAACATCTAACACCAGACATATGTTTACCGTACTATCGTACGTAGCAGTCGCACTGGTTTCAAACGACATATTCTGTGATCGCCCCACTGACTAATGGGGTGCAGCAGTCCCCCCTAAGGTGGGGCCGGTGTCTACAACGATGCGTGTTGTTGATTAGTAAGTGCCCACCCGGTATGATCACTTTGGAGTTGGATGCTGTTTTCTGGCGGACCTTCGGAGTGGTTGGGGCATTCAACGGCGCCCCGGTAATAAAGTGACGATTTATAAACAACACACAAACACACAAACACACATACGTGCTTCGATATGTTCAGGGGGGTTGTACTACAGAGGTGTACCCCGTTGGTTAACTTGACGGGTACGCGACACGTAGTACTCGGACCCGTGTCTACCGTTTCGGGTCCGGACAACACCTATCACCCGCGGCACGCGCTACGGCAAAGGTGCATCGTTTATTTTCAGAGTTTGTCATGCTCACATGAGCAACTCTATACCCCCCTAACCAAAACTCTTATTGTAACAAACTCTTGAAGCTCAACCCGATGAACAATGCCTTGGCCAAGCATGCTAAATACCTGAATAAAATCTCCAGCAATATTACATTTGACCTGTTTTGGGTTTAGGAGCCCCGTCACCGTGAACCATTTTTAACCAAAAACGTGCCTCGAAGTACCCCTATCGTAGCACGCGTTTCGCCGTATATCTGGGTCCGGGTATCATTGTACCCGGGTACCGGTGAATTCTCGTATCCTATCAACCCTCTGAGCGATCTAATATATATGACAGGGTCTCCGACAGAAGAACATCTCTAGGACGTACGGCGGCGGATATCGCACAGGCAATCCCCGGCTTCAAGACCAACAAAGACAATATTACCACTCTTGTGCAGAAACGCAAAATCGCCATAGGCCAATTGCCTAGAAACCATACTGGAGGCTCCCACTAACAACGATGTGCGACCTTAAGGCGCTGTTCAAGCTATGCTCGAGTGTGTGGGAGCCGCAATATCCTCTACACCTGGTTCAGCATCGTTGGCGTCCGGCGCCGCCAAGTGCGCAGATTTAGCACCGCAATAGCTTGGGGCCGCTGGTCCCATGCCACTATACTGGCCGTGGCATTATCATTTATTTGTCGTTCCCACAGTCTCCCTTCGTCCTGCTCTCTCTGCTCTTCTTTTCTTTTATTCGCACGCTTCGATATGTTTACGTTGTGTACTCATAGGGCTGTCAGTTGTACGTAGTCAAATTACAAACATGCTGGAAGCCTCGCCACCTGCCATAGCCAGGATATTTATATATACTGTCAGACGCTCCAGTAGATTTTGGCCAAGCTCGGAGTCCATAATTCGTAGAATAGTATATCGTTCGGCAGACCGATGTGGGTGGCAATGCGCTTTGGGTGTGCAAGAAAGGTTGTTCTATGCTGAAAATTGTAAACTACATTAATTTCTGGACGAGCCATACAATAACGCTTGTGTACTTATGAGGACCCTTGTTTCGTTCCCTCGGAGTCGCCATATGACTGGATGTCCATTTGCCAGTGCATCGGTTATATTTCCGGCCCGAGTTCTGACGTGCAAAACCTTCCGGCAAATACTGACCGGTGACCCCAAAACTCGAAGTGGGACCTTGGCAATGGACACGCCGTCTGAAAGCTCCTAGTGTTTTTCAACCGTGGTTGCATGTAGAAAACCGTGTCGGTGTTAGGTATTTTCCAGCAGAGTGAAGGTAATATTTTGGGGCCAAGAACTAGTTCCTAGAATTCTTTCGAGCCTATCGATAATGCTTATCAACTCTGTATTGTGTTATGTTTTTCTTGCGCGAGTTAAACCGTCCCTTTTGCCCATCGGCGTGTTTATTTACAACAGGAGAAATACCATGTTCAAACTCTACGGTCACAAACCATGAATCAGATATGCCGCTTACTGCCGTGAGCAGAGTAGACATCGCACTGCCATGCCATCGTACCGGATGACTCAGGGACCAAGCGTAAAATTCGATATAGTACTATTCCAGACTGGTTGAAATAGTGAAAAACGTAAGAATAAACGACAAATAAAAAGGTTACATGCATTAATCGAAGACGTGCTCTGTGCTCCCAATATAGGAATACGACAGACAGCAAGGAACCAGTTAGGGAAACAAAACAACATACTAACCCCTGTTAGACTAAAAATAAAAAATGAAAAAACGGAACGACCGGAAATCCGGAGCACAATAACAGCACCTTCAAGGCAGCGGCAGCCTTTTGTGTTTCGAGTAGTATAGGAAGGTTCTGCTTACGACCTGGGTCTGTCTGACACCTTGCTACCCCGTCTGCCGTCTTTGTATTGCTTTAGTCCACAGCGGTTTCCCTACGGCCGTTACCCACCTCATCAGTATCTCCTCGCATGCAACCTCAGGGTATTTGCGGTACTTCATACTCAACTTCGCCTGAAATTCGTGTAAAAAACGAAAGACAGAAAACAAATTGAAACACCAAATAAAAGTTTTAAAAGGCATGTATATTTATGAACAGTAGTCACCACAAGACGAAACAAAGAAAGACCGCAACGACGAACGCTCAACAACATTGAACAAACAGGGAGAACAGAAGTCGGAGGAAGGAACCTGAACAAACTTCGACTAAAACAAAACCTGAGGCAACCAGCTAATATTCGAGCGGTCACGCCATCGGCGTAGTGCACCTCTAGGGGAGCTGCGACGGGCAACACATCAAATAAAACTAATGTATGACAGGAAAAACCAACATTAAAATCCCCCAGTAAAACAGGCCTACCAGTCATCAGACCAGACATTACTTATTATATAAATATAATCACGCAAGCGAATAGTAAAAATGAAACCAATCCACGTCACACTCACATTCGAATCGGCGGGAGATGCCTGCGTTTGTGCTGTATGTAGATTAGGAAGGGTCAAACTTGTAGGCGTCGTAGTACCTTGTTTCCGCTGTTCTGTATAGCTAGACATGGGTGTGACTCATTTCGTTTGATGGTGCTCACGTCGAGGATTCAAAGGCTTTTATTAGGAACTTCATAACGTAGAAGGATGGCTATTAGGTATACATATATAACCTAAGGCTACTAACTGAGTCGTATCCTTCTCAAATATACTAGCCATTTTAGGTAAAACCGTATGAAAATAGTATGCCGGTGTTGTGTGGGCTCTATCAACCGGTTACAGGATGCGGAAATAAGTACAATATTACTACCGCTCGTTCACCCCATTGTTATGGAGCAGCTCCTGGACAGTCACTTGCTGTTTGTAATTTATTTGTGATGCGGGGAAATATAATACTGCTCTGTGCGGAACTACTAAGCAACTCCAAGGTATCCATCGGAGATATCGTAACAATCTCACAGGCTGGTACGAGCATACCGCCTCAACTTCCAATTTCGACGCCATTTGTTTCACTTAGATCCTCAAATCTCGCGAGAATGTCTTACTGGTCCCTGCAGGCGCGTTCAGGATACGTGTGTTCCGTTAGTTGTGTTTTAGCCTAGAATTCCTTTTTAGTTATGTTTGTGAAATTTGATCTTAAGGAAGCCAACGTTTCTATGCAAATATCACAAGAAATACAAAACCGTTCGTCGCCGCTTTGCCCGGGGCATAAATAATGCGTGTGCAAATGTCAATGTGAGGTATATATCTTAAGCACGAGAACGCTTATCATCTCGCCACTACCTCGTTTCTTTACGCACTCGATTTTGGGTGTGGAAATATATATATGTGTTGGTCCTGCGCAGTTAGTTCTTCAGATATCTGTGCTCACCTCTATACAAACATACATGTGCCTTGGATCACCTGTAAGCAGCTTTACGGCGGACCATAGTAAATAGGACCCACGGTAAACACAAGATATTTATATTCAGTCACCTTTGCTAACAAGGTTTGGTCATGTATACTGTATACTGTATACTACAACAGCCCCCGTAATAGCTTTAAACAAAACATACATATGGTTTGGTTGCGAAAAACTATTTTTCCGGAAACCATTAATTTGTCTTTCACTTTTACCTCTTTGAAGGTCTGCGATCGTCGGGGCAGATGTTTCCGGCTATTGAGCCAATACATGTCCGTAAAAACTAGCAGGTAACTCACTGTGCGTGCCACCCTCCTTTCGCTGTATGGTGGTGGTTTGTATGGTTACACAGCAGTCTGTGGCATTGCAGTTCGTGTTTGACGAGGCATTTTCAGATGGCGAAGCGTCGGGCTGTGTACCAGAGCGAACGCATAGACATAAAATACTGCTTAATTTATCAAATCTGTGTTGAAGAGAAAATAACGAAAAAATGGGAAATATAAACGAATGAACAAGTAAAGGACAACGTGCATTACTTCGATCGCGTCGCGAATTTGTAGGACATTCCTCAACACGCCTCTTTACTTCCGGGATAATCTCCGCCGGGACTTTGTTCCCCCAAGATACTAGACGGCGATATTTGTACGGGATCTGGCCCCCGCGTCACTCCACGCGACGTGATTTACCCAACACAGGTCGAAACGAGGAATTATGTATGGGAGTTCTCTCTCACGGAATTCAACGGTAATGTGCGGAATCTGTCTACCCCGGGACTAACCAGGACGGGATCCAGCAACATCTGGACTAGTTTGTATTTTTGTGTGGCATACGAAATTCAAGGGTATTAGAGGTGGCTACAAATATAGATGTTTTACGGCACTACTGTATTTCGATGTGGTCCTCAACAAGACGAGTTGGCAGGCGCGGCTGCAGAAGTGCCATGGGTTGCTAAACACACAGCACCGACGGCCTCTTCGCCCCCAGTAGGCGCTGCTCTCTCGGCAGTAGCAGCGTCGTTAATGTTCACGCTGTCGTGCTCTTCTCGTCAGGGCTGCGTGTTTTGTCACGTTTTAAAGTCGCGCCTCTTCTTCTCCTTGCATTTCGCTTGTTTCGAAACGAATACGTGTTTTTTTTCTGTTTTTTCGAGGTGTTTTACTTCGATGGGGGTACATTTCCATGTTCCGTCATCAAGATTCAGATAGAAAAAGCATCACCCGGTCTACAGTAGTACAGTAGTACTATTAACGGTGCGCTTTGTGTTTGCAAAATACAAAGGGTCCTTCCTGGGGCTATTATAAGATCATTTCGACTGACCAATAAATTACATTTAGCATCAGCCCACCCACGGTATTCGGGAATGACGACGCAACATGTTTCCGGAAACGGGTAACAGGATACGTTTCAATTCGTGCGGGACACGTTTATGCGGGAACGGGATTTATATATTTCCGTCGCGTAAAGACGGGAATGTATCATTCGCGCGGGACGCGTTGTGCGGGGACTGGACATCTTAGTTATCACAAGACCACTGGATAATGCCGAATAATGCCCTGCAAAGTTGAAACAGCAGTGAATGAGTCAGCCAGGCCATTCCCACCTTCCTTCTATACAAGTTAAGGGTATACTAGACGCCATTAGTTGCATACGAGAGAATATGCGATTGGTGTGAGGGCACTCCCACCATACACCAAATATTTTCATGCTATATACGCAGTGAGCTGGTGAAGTACTATAAGCTGTCTGCAAGTCGCGCTTTTCACTGGCTTCCCAACAAACTACTTGCATCGTATGCCCTGGAGTGTCTAGTTAACCAACAATAACACTGCTGCAGCAGCTCCACGTCACTTGCTCTGAAATAGTCTCAGGTCGACAACGCCGCGCCTCGTTCCGCCACAACGACACCCACGAGAAAACAAAACATAGAACAGCAACATATACCTACAACCGCCACACCAAGCACACGCAGTCCGCCTCGCGCAACTTACACACTCACACACTCACGACCCTCATGCCGCCATGGCTTAATTCGCATTTCTAGACCCGATATCCCACCCAAGCTACAGTAGGTCACTGCACTACAGAAGGTATTGTCCTGTCTGCAGGCACGCAAATATCTGCGTTTTTTTACGTGGCTCTCAGCATAAGTAGTCTGATTTTTAAACTGTACGCGCTCGGGTTTAGAGGGGTGTACAGGTTGTACCAATGAAATCCTTTACGGCGTGGCAGATGGGGGAAAGCGATTTTGATCTCACGTATATGCAAACATCACATGGCGAACACGCTGAAAGCTTAGGTGCGTTTATAAAGAACATCTGTACACCGATTGAAGTTCATGCTTACCTTTCAAGGAAAGGAGAGGAAAGGAAAAACAACTTGAGGAGCAACCATAAACAAGAGATTCAAACCTAAGCAAGTAAATAGATAATACAGCAAGGCCGACGTGTAACCCAGCCTAACGCGAGGGACTGCAGAGTGGATGTGATCACATAGTGTCAGCCAAAATATATGAAAGGGAGCGGTCATAACGGGAATGGCGAAGAAAGCGACAATGGAGAAGACATAAACGACTCCGCAGGGGGGTAATGAGCAAAGGGGAAGCGTATTTGACCCACGTGGACGTGGGAGAAAAATTGATAGTTTCTTGCAATTACAGCTATCCGCTAGTACGATAAGAATGTTGACCCTACTGGCTGCTTCAAAAGTATCTACAAGTAGACATCCGTGTGCGCTTGCTTTTTCCCGTCTGTTCACCCCGCCGTTGCAGGGTAGCACCACACTGCTGTATACCTGGTAAACAAAACAAACACTGGTCAGACGAACTGACCCCATCTTGACTATATACTGATGCGACATCTGATACACGATCGGCCTTCGTTGCCTGCGTACTGTTCATACAGAATGGGACTCACGGCGATGGCGATGCTGGCGTTCGTGCTGACCACGTGCTTAATTTCTAGAGCGGAGTCAGCCCCGTGCCCTTTGGATACAGTCGAGATCAGCATCACATCCACAGCCGACGTCCGGAACCTTACAGACCTATTAGACTGCGTTGGGCAAGGTGTTTTCAACGTGAGGTGGCATTCCAACCTGGCGATTGATGAGAGGATCGAGGTGTCGGACGGAAACAACGTTACTGTCACTGGGAACGCGTTGAACATCGACAATGCCGCTGGTGTCATCATCGATGCAGGAAGTGGCACTGGCATATTCTCAGTGTCGGACAAGTCCACTCTCCGCCTCAACAACATTGGGCTCGAGGGAGGAAACGCAGAAGACGGAGGGGCAGTCGCCGTTCTTTCGTCTAGCACCTTGTATGTATTCGGATGCACGTTAACATACAACAATGCTTCAAACGGAGGTGAGACACCACGACCTGGTTGTGATGCTAACTTCGACGGTATAATTCAGTCCCAACCATTAGTATGCGGGGAACGGGTTAAGGTTAGGGGTATAAAGGGAAATAACTGCTACTATTAATAGTGCCCGCCACGTTTATCGCATGCAATAGCTGCTTTAGTTGGACATATTTCGTAAATATGTGTCTGTGCCAATCGGCGCAAGAAGGATGCATACAGCGGTTTATTTGTTGCGGACTAGTACAAACGAGTGGACTGTCGCTAACGGAGGAACTGTTTCACGCACATGCACAGGCCTATGAAAAGGTGAAAACTAGTCAGGCGGTTCCGGAGGGAATAAACACGTTTCGTTTCGATGGTTTCTGAACTATTTACTTGCAGGTACTTTGAAAGGCATGCATATTTAACCCTGCGCTACTCTATTTAAAGAGCTGACTGCGCAGGATCACTAACAAGACAGATGTGTCGCCGAAAAGTGATCTAGAGTATATATACTAAGCTGAGTATTGATAAGGCGACGCCATTTGTGTATGCACGTTTACCGCAGAAAGGTGTTTATAGATCGATCACGTATTCATTACGAGCGCCTGCTAAACCGTTGGTGAATTGGTTGTGATTGGTAAATATTTCTCCCTGGAATGTTCAAGTGTTCCTAACGGGCACTAACTTCGCAAAAACAACATGGTAAAATATTATCAAGCGTCCAAATAAACAATTTATTCGGTAACGGGTTGACAGGGGTTCACAGAACATGAACGTGGACCATTTCGTCGATGTCCCAATACCGACGTGGACGTGACATGCGGGAGGGGTTTGTACTCGTAAGCTCGAACCAACCAGTCCAGATTACGCGTGAGTGTTGCCCCCTCCGCCGCAATGGCGTATGGTTCCTGATTTAGAAACATCGGTGTTATATCAACGGGTCATCCTGCAGTGCATGCAAATGGCGAGAGGTCAAGCTTACTTTCATTTGCCGGCCGACGATGGCTGTAGGAGATACAATAATCGATCAGCTAGGCACGAAAACAACACGGCTACAAAGCCTTAAAGACGCGGTTACGGCCCAGGAGGCGGCGTGCTGCAAATTTGTTGGACATCCCATGTGCTCGACCATGCGCCATCTCGTGATGGCATGTCCCATCGTGCAAACCATGGTAAACTGATGAGCCATGGTATGGTACATGGCATCAACCACGGGCCCGATAGCGGTGGTATGCATCGTTCGTGGAATGCGCGAGACCCATTGTGCAGGGCACGGCGCTCCAGGAATTTCGTCGAGGTGTATCCCATGGTTCTCGACGACGGCAGAGTGGACATGTCGTCCATGGGTGTAAGGTACGAAAGGAGGTGATTGAATGGCATATGACACGACCTTCCATGGTCCACTGGCACGTAAACAGCCATGGATGTGTACATGGTTGGCTCCATGGTATATGTTTGGTGGAATACTCGATGAACTGAAACCCCGATACAGGTGTGGTTGAACAGAAACCACGCTACGGGTGTGGTTTGGGGGGTGCTATGTAGTGGCGTTCATAAGACACCCTTTGACTGGTTCCAACGAGTGTGCGATGAATATACCAGATAGCGTGTCCATGATCTCTCGCTGGCACGTATCATGGACGATTTGTTGATCATGTGCTTGATGCAGGAGCCCGTGGGGCCATTTACTACCAGTAGTCACACCATGACGAACTTCAGGATATCGTGGTACATATGATGATGACGATATTCCAAGGTGTGCACCGTTAAGTATTCCCCGGCATCGAGAACTTCATGAGGTATCCCACGATGCATACCATGCTGTAATCCACAGATAGATACATGTATGGTGTGATCCGAGTGGTTTTCCATGTGGAAAGAATTGTCTAACCCTAACGATAACCTCAGGCGTGAGGTACGTGGTGGTGTGTTGGATGGTGACGCCATGTAAACGACCACGGGTCTGGGATAACCATAGCGCCCATCACGCTTAACCGTGGCGTACACAATGGGCGTAGAGCGCCCACTGATTAGCGCGCTGTCCCTAGCCTGTTTTGTTCTTGTTTTTAGTCACAGCAGCATAAACCTCTCCGCACAAGAATGTAGATGCTATTCGTAGACGCCCCTGCTCTAACTGAGCGTCGTCATGTTCCTGCAAACACTATCCCGTCGACGCCACAGTCGGGGGGTAGGTTTGCCTCGTCTTGTGTGTGTTGTTGAAGAGAACGCGGTCGATACGGGCATGCTAGTCCAATCCGGTGTGAATCTGTGTTTCGTCGCGGAAGAATTTCCAGTTTATTTTAGAAACCAACCCATGCTGGTCGACGCTATGGTAGCTATCTGATCCGCGGCCCCTCCATAACAGCGGTGTTATCCTTTCTACGACTCGTGGTGCTCTCGCAACAGGCGGGTATGGCTCATGTTGTCTCGAGCATAGTGTTTCAGCCTCCTGGTTGTTCGTGAAAGACAGACTCCATCTCTTTCAAACTTCCGTGCGTTCGAGTGGAATACGAGTACAAATAAACTTGGGTTATGCTTATGGCAGGTAGGCCGAATATAATTGCGGAAGTTATAGCCCCGCACACCGCCGAACGTAGGCAACTTAGCCTTCTTGTGCTACTACTGTAGTGCCGCCACCGCACTATGGGGGGAGGGGTACTCATGTTGTGCACGGCCGTAGTCATATGTGTATAGACCCTCGCATCCCTACAATGCCGGGACGGAGCGCGTTGGGTTTTCACCAGCCAGGCAGACATTGCTTGCACCAAGCGCGAAACGCCGTGAGGTATTGGGCGAGTCGCATGGAGGGTGAGCTGCATACTGCTAAGACCCGTCTCTGAGGCGGACTTGCATATGGACGACAGCTGCAATGAGTTTATTTTATTTCTGGTGTGGCCACTTCCGGAGACAGCAATGGGTTTTACTATATAACTGCCTCGCGGACGCCTTACCATATTTACACGACGTGATACGACCATTCCCCTTGTGCGGAACAAAGGTTCTCCACCCCGCACAAATGATCTACTCGACCACCAGCTTTGGTGACCGCCAAAAACAAATGAAAAAAAAACGGCACCCTGGTTGTCTACTGTAGCCCACGCAGCGAGTGGCGTGTTGACAGCGTCGTTGCCAACCAACGCCAACCCAAACAATAAATATATCATATATTTATAGGGGGTATGTATAGCCACGCCCGGTGTTTGGTGCTTTGACCAGCGTTGTGCTTTGAAAACAAATGTGGTTCCTATCTGTAGCTCGTGATCTCGGATGTTTTCTCTGCACCTGCTTGCTACGAGTGCGTACGTAATCATAGCCGATAGGTGGTTTTGTGAACAGCTCGTAACGGTGGTTGAAATCGGAGGTTTACGACAAATATTTGTGTTGGGCATTTGTACAAGCGAAACCATTTACTATACGAAGCACTGATGGGGTGTCGGAAAATAGATACTAACAGCTTAACCTTCAGGAGGTAGTTGACGTTGTCGATACAAGACTTAACAGCCGGAAATAAGACCCATGCCCCCGTAGCTGTTGCAGCTATGAGGGGGACGTGCGGTCCGGAGGTAAGTTAAATTGACGTGTGTATATACAATTGAAAGGAAACCAATCGATGCTCGTATATATACCAGAAAATGCTGAAGAAACGGTCCATCGGTGCCATGTAGATAACGATTCCCGTTGGTCTTCCGAACATCATGCTTCTTGCTCGTCGACGACAAAGCTATGCCAGTGCACGCCAACGAAGACAAGCATGTTCAGTACATAGACCATATTTCTCGTGGACGCCGGAACCACCCGTGCACAAGGTGTAGGTAAAACCCTTGGAACAATCGGCGGGCATCCCAGCCATGGTGGTATCTGTACAATACACAGCTATGGGGCTACAACAATAATGTCAGCACCCAAAAGACGTAAGGAGGACAGCGAAGCGCGGGAAAGAAGTACCGCAGTGAAATGTGTAACACTCTGTAATGTTCGAGTCTGATTTGACAATTTGTGGTGGTTTCGACTTTTAGACCCATTCATGCAGGACTAGTGTGTGGCGATTCCAGAAGCAACACACGACATGAGTATAAAAGTGAGGTCGATGGAGTGTGAGCTAACATAACCGGGAGGCCAGGAGATGCGCAGATGTATCAAACGCACTCACTGTGCAATGCTTTACATTAGCTTACACGATGGCGGAGCCCCTTTTCGTTGGCTCGCTGTCACTATTTCACATAAACAGAATGGTTAGTTTGTCCGGCAATGGCGAACTGGCTCCATTGTAACCCCCCAAGCAGACCCGGCCATATGTTTTACTCAGACTCCATGAAATGACGCCGAACGGGTGGTTTCCGACATGCGAAGTTCCACTGCTGCATAGTGAGACTCTGCTGAACAATGTATAATACGTTGACGAAAGCGTGGATACGGGATTTGTAGAGATAGCAACGCAATCACCGTCGTACACGGGGCGAAAAAAAACGTTCACAACGAGGGTTAATATTGAAAACAGGACCGTAGAAGTGCCGATCAGATTATAATCGATAACCAAAATCGCCCTTGGGTCACTTATGTCCACCAGCGGACCCTCTACCGGGGGAACGCGTTGGTAGATGACCTGGTCGAGTTAAATAATCCGAAAAACCCACCAAACGAACAATCAATAATACACGAAGTACAGTCCGTTCCCAGCCAATCACCAAGCTGTCGACTCTGTACTTTGCATTATCTGCTGTCCACAGCTGGGTTTGACTTCTTGGTTGTCACTGCCCAACTCCAAGGACCTACCCACATATCAATTTCCATGTGTAAAGGACTCATTTGCCTGGTTCAAAAACAGTTGCAGCTACTACATGCCGGGGTGTTGATCTAACACTATGATAGGGGAAATGGAGGAAGTCGTTTGGGAAATTATACAAAAACTTAAAAATAGTCTCCCACCGCAGTTAGCGGCTTCGACGGTACATTGTGCTTTGGATCGATTACCCCCAATCGAAAAAACGCGCACCTTCGATGTTGCATACAATATCCACCCATCGGGTTCCCGGACAGTTTACTTATGATGTGGAGAAACACCCGAGTGAATGTCGGCCGTGAAATTTGTTGTTAATATCGGGTACATTAATGTTGTATACATTGTTTCATTTACACGACCTGGTTTTGGTTCGGTTCCAGAATGATATCCCCCTCCGCTACAAAGGTGTACCAATTGTATACCATTTTGGTGGAAGGATATATGTATTTCGGCAGCAAACGGCCTCGTTGTAACCAGATAACACACGTGATAGTTGAGGCGAAAATGCGATAGGTGGTAGCCTTGCCCTACGGCACCATTGCAGCAGAGGAAAGTATAAGAGTGAATTGCGTCCGTATGCACGAGCTCTGTAAATTAATTTATGCTTTTGTAGTGTCTGTGTATACCATTTTGGCCATTGCCTTAAAAAGGGTTCCACGAGGAGTCAGCGTTTAGCCCTTGCCAGCCTCTAGAATGCAGCGCATTTGAAGGTGACATTTGGCGCGTTCGACAAGTGCGGAACCACCGCTATATCCCATATCGTACAAACTCAATCAGTAGGTATCATGGAGATCAAGCTGCTCTCGGGCTCATAACATTCTACATGTGCCAGGCAATATCGTGTGTTTGATTGACATTCTGTAGGAAGCCAAAACGTAGTCGTAGCCTTGAAGAATGTCAGTATGACTCTTCACCTCAGCAGGGTCTATACCATGAAATCGAGCCAGCACATATTTACGACACAATTTGTGTCCATACAATATGTACGCTGTGTGTGGTCGGTGGGGTATTGGGAGCGGCGCCGGTGAGTGGGGTTTTATAGCCAGATGATGCTGGTGAACGTTTGGTCGTGAGCGTGATCTTGCGGTCCACGTTTTCCCACTTTTCGACACACGGGTAGCCCTGGCTCGTGCCAGCGCCATCTAGCGGGTGAATCTCCTAGCAAGCCGACTGCCGGGACAAATTCGCTATTGTCCTGCTTTGGCACATCCTTTGGTTAGGTCAATTATCTAGGCCGATGTCCTAATCTTCCCGTGTAGCATACCGGTGAAACGACCCGAAACGCACAATCGGCCGAACTTTGCACTTGTAGGCACGACTAAATTGACACTCGTACATACAGTGCCAGGTATTCAGTCTTGTCGATCGCAATACTGGTTTTATAGAACTGTCCACTTTTTGTCGAGACTATGTTTCATTTGCTTTACCAAAATATATATTGTAGGCACGACTAAATTGATACTCGTACA
>MEHQ01000036.1:130216-254322 GCA_008828725.1 Saccharina japonica | reverse complement strand
ACGGTATTGCGGTGGGGTGGTATATTCTGTTCGTGGCGGTTGTCCAGCGTGTGTTGCACGGGAAAACGCTTTTTCTATTTTAATTGTTTTGTCGATTTCTCGATTTGTTAGGCGGTTGACTGTCGTGTGCAGCACGGGAAATCGTTTTCGATTTATCCCACGGTAGTAGCGGATGAGTGGAATATTCCATTCGTGGCATTCGTGGATTTTTCATGGCTTTGGCTTTTTGGGCACCATTGCCGGACACGAGAGCGTAGATGGATGTGGCGTTGGTCTAGCGTGTGTTTCATGGTGTTGCATGGTGTTGCACGGAAAAACACCCTATATTTTGATGTTTTGTGCTTTTTTACATGGATGGGTTGGGCTTCTTTCGCGTCACTCCTTTAGTTGTCTGTCGTGCGTTGTGGGATAGTGGCTTGGGGATACCATATTTTAGAGTCCGTCGATTTTATTCCATGGTTTGGCTTTGCTTGCCTCATTGCGTTGCTTTGTGTGTTTTCTTGCTGGAGAGTGTGCCTTTGATTGGGGCTCATTTATTGCGTCAGGGATCAATAATTGACATTTTAACGGGACTTATTTCGATGTTATGGGCCTTTTTTGCATCATTCATTACGTCAGGAATCAACAATACAAACTGGGTCTCTTCAACGGTCCCTTGGCATCGTAAACTGGAGCCTTAGCCTCTCGGCCCCTTGGCATCGTAAACTACCTGATGTATTGCGGGCCTTATTCCTTCTTCGCTTCGCGGATGGCCTGGGCCGGCGGCGAAGCCCCCTTGTATACATATATATTTGACTATATTGTATTGTTGAAGCTTTGAAGGTGTTGTGAGTGTTTAATATTCCCTTTAGAACTGGACCTGCATATTTAGGGAGACATTGCTGGGGTTCTGCGTGTGTGCCCGTGTTATGTTTCAGTAGTAAACCGGTTAAGGCATGAAGCCGTTAGGCTGCGTACTTACGGGTAAAAGGATGAACAAATTATCAATTGCAAATTATCACCCAATTTTAGCCTTATGACACTACCCCCTCGCCCCTTCTGAACAGCGGGGAATTTGGTCTTCGTATGGGGCCGTACGTGCCTAGTCCGATGTTCTTAACAATATCTGGGGATCAGGAAGAAGAGTGCTTTTTAAGATTATGACATGAGGAAATTATTAGCATTTGTATAATTTAGTTTTTGGCGTCTTCATGGTATCACGGTCGTGAGATTCGAACTCGCCACCACCTCAACCCATGTCCCATTAGGGCGTTGATGCCACTTGTTAAGGCACTGGCCTGTTAGGCTGCTGGTTTATGGTTACGCAATTACCTACACCCAATATACGCCTTACAACACTCTCGCCCCCTTTCTTAGCAGAGGGATATTTGGTCTTCGAACCTTTTCAAAGTACTGTAGGGGTATTAGGGGTAAAGGATCGATCGATTACCCAGCCCAAGGTAATCCTTATAACACTCTCCCCCCCTCTGAACGGCGGGATATTTGGGACGTCGGTACCGTATACGGCCGTACGTTGACCTACCCGCTTCGTTTCAATACCTGGGGAACCAGGGAGACGTGTTTTTTGGGGACGCACGCGCAAGCGTTTCTGAAAAAAGAAACGTTCGAAGTGAGATTCGAACCCGTGTCCTGCCGACGACGCCAAATGTGGGGGTACTACCGCTGAGCTATAGGGGTAAAAGATCGATCGATTACCCAGCCCAAGGTAATCCTTATAACAGTACCCCGACGGGAAGATAATATCGTCGGCAGGACTCGAGTTGAATAGTGGTCGTAAAGTCGAATCTCACGAAAAACTTGAAAACTCAAGGCGTATTTCCGTATTTGTATTTCCTCATGTCAAGAATCTGGTAAACACTCTCTTCCTGGGTCCCCAGATATTGCAAAGTGAACCTTGGACCAGGCACGTACGGCCCCGTACGAAGACCACATATTCCGCCGTCCAGAAGAGGGGGGGGGCGGGGCTCGTATCGCGGACGGCCGTAGTCGTATAGCCACAGACACTCGCATCCCTACAATGCCCTGACGAAGCATGTTGGGTATGGATATTCATCAACCAGGAACACATTGCTTGCACCATGCGCGTAACACCGTGAGGTATTGGGCGGGTCGCATGGAGGGTGAACTGCATCCTACAGGGGGAGGGGGGGGGGGTGAGGAGTTACAAGGTTTCGATTAGGTAGGTAATCGGTTCACCTTTTACTGTAGCCCGATGGCCTACTTGCTGTTTGATTGCCGAAACATGATACAGAAACGTAGTTCGTATAGTGTTTCCGACGCGTGCTACGATAGCGAGAGATAGGAGAGGAAGTAAGTGCTTTCTTGTTTGATTTTTTTTCTCGGCACGACGGGGCTCCTTTAGACTTATCCCACGGTAAGGGCGCAGCAGAATTTTCTGAGCTCCTCACATGAGGAGCTCAATATCCCACCCGAAACATGACTTCGGAAACATTCGTTCGCGCAACCCGACCAAACCTTTCAATGTAGTAGTCCAAAAACAAACATACCAGTAACATATTAATAGCATCCGGTGGTTACTCACGTGAGGAGCTCAACCGGTCAGAAAAAATGGAACCAAAAAGTGGTACCCTTACCGTGGGATTGCTATTTACCCCAAATCATCGGAATGAAATCCTTTTTGTAATGCTAAATTGTTCGTTGTGCACTTTTAGGCTATGTGATTGATCATCGTGTAGCACGTTGCCCCCCCCCCCCTTCCCAACACAGTTTTGTGCTCCGTCCCGAAAGCGATGCGTGGTCAATGGTCAAATGCCTAAGGCAAGCAACAAATGAGTACGCCCCCCCCCCCCAAAGCAGTTTTCGACTTACTATTAGTGTAGAGTTCCTCAGTAGATAAACCTCCGAAACAAAATGTGTCGCACCTCTACCATACGAAGCATGCGTCTACTATCCGTGAGTACGTATTATCCCCTTGATGCAAACATAGCCGTATACACTATACCGGCCCCTCTCATAATAAGAAAGTGCCCCACAAGAAAACTCAGCCTAAACATTACGGGGGAAATAAGAAAGGCGACAACTATTATACTGAAGTTAGTGTGGAACACGCCCCTTTCTCAAATAATAAAGTCAGCCCCTACTAAGCCCGATTTCTGGTTTCTTATGAGCGGGCCGGTACTGTATTCGACACGAAAAAGCGAACAACCGTCAGCCGAATCACTCCGTAGCATTTTGAAGAGATATTTCAAGACAGCTGTGTCCGTGAGTATGTAGCACGCTTCCCTTGACTCTTTTGTTTTGTTGTTTTGTCCATCCCATGTATTAGCTTCGCATTTCTTTCCCTCTCCCCTTCCTTTTAGTAGTTGTAACTCATATCCGGGGTCACTGAGTAGGCTCTACTTCCCCCTCCCCACTACGGAACGTGCCTTGCACTTTTATCGCGAATTTTTTTCAGCACTTTCTTTCCTCGTCGACTGGCCACGTCAGATTCCGCCTATCCAAGCCACCAAGGCACTCTCAGCAATTGGTCCCCATTTTTGTTTTTGAAAATAAAGTAAAACTCTCACCACGGGTGGGATTTAATCTCGGGTGCCAATCAATGCTAGTAGCCTTTGAAGCTGACCACTAGATAGTCTGCTTCAGAACAAATACAATATCGCCATCACAGAGAAGTGCTGATGGGTGTGCTGACGGTAGTGTATTTGTAGTCCGGTTTTGGTATCTACTACTACTGCTGTACCGCCGCGTCCATGAGCCCTCCAGCTCGTATGCAGGCACCAAAGTTGTAGCGCACTAATAATATAGCAAGAGGGGGTCCACACTCACTCATATCGTTTGTATACCGGGCGCATGCCCACAACTATTTGCTCGAGAGGGGGCGAGTCACACAGGACACATGACACAGAACAGTTGCCGACTAGATAGAGCGTGTGCCATTCTACAGTCCTGCAGGCAGTGGCACCGCTGCTGTAGCATGGTACAGCAGTATGGGCCCGCCCGCCCGCCAGCCCGGCTGCAAGAAACGTCTCATCTGAGCAAGCCTTAGACCAGTATGGTAACACCTCCCTTGAGAAACGCACGACGCTACGATTACAAACCACCACAGGTATGTCGCAAAAGAAAAGTAGTGCTAAAATATAAATACTATATACCTATAGTCCGTCCGGCTCCAAATATCCGAAATTCCTCCATCACCAAGGAACACTTATCTCGGGTATGGGTGGGTTGTTGAAAAAAACAGAGATACCCTTGGATACCCTTGAAACGGCTCGAGACGGAGATCATGACACGTCGATTTTTTTTATTTATTATTATTTTGCCTGATGTTTCCAAAACACGTGAATTTCTGGTCCAAGCTTAGGTGGATTGTAATGTTGCCACACAATATTTAGACTGCGTATTTAGCTAGCTCGTCACATTTGCGCCTGGGCTTTTTTTCTGTTAGAAAAAAACGATAAACTGACGGAGATATCGGCAAAAATGCGGATTTTGGAGGTCGTTTTGTTCAAGTTTACATTAAATAATTGTGCGTGTAATTTTATTTTAGAGGGCGTCAGACGATGAATTGAAGCCCTACGCGCAGTTTTTTTTTAATGTTTTCCTGGAAAGCAAAAAATCGTTAGATATTGAGGATTTATCCCAAAACGACTGATTTTGGCCAATTTTGGCCGGTCTTGGTGTTTTTTTACGATGCTGTGTTGCATAATTACTTGTTATTAGTGTGAAAAATTGTTTCCGTTCAAAATCTCAGCATCGATTCGTCTTGTCTTTGCGATCACGAATATAAAATTTTCGATGTTCAACTTTGTTTTTTGAACTCGGTATAGTGTAAAACGTTAATGGAAATAATGTCCCGGATGGACCATGATACTTATATTGTCGTACAGAGTTGTATATTTAGTACCTGGTACCAGGTATATTTTGATGTAGCACTCGCCCTACGTATAATACATGTTATTACTCCAATTTTCTTCGTAGGAATTTTCTCTGTGTCCCTAAAAAACTGACCCATCTATGATATATATATCTCCTTATTTCAGTAGGCTCTTTCTTCTTCGTGCGTACATCAGTACTACAGTAGTACGCGTATGCGTACATGGTATACAGTATACCTCTCTCCACAGGCGTTCCAGAGGTACTGAATAGGTTTATTTGTTTATTTAGCACTTGGCGCCGAAATAGAGAAGCAGAGAGCAGCACTTTTCTGGGGACACGACGACGACAGCAAAGAACAGCCGATTTTCCTAATTGAGAATTGCCTTTCCGACGAGAATTCAAATCGAGTTTAGTACTTTGCTACTGTTTAAGAGTTGTATTTCGCTCACGATCAAAATTTGACCTAGAAAATATATTCCTCGATGGTAGGTATCGATCCCCGAAAAAAAAAACTGAAATCGGCCTTGACAGGCTCGAAAAATCAAGGATTTAAGGGAATTTGAATTTATGAGCGAGGTCCCTCGTCCATAAATACAGATTTTCTGGGATCCTCGATATCTTGAGACTGCCGATGCCGATTTCGGTATTTTTTTGTCGTCGACGGGTGTCACAACTGACAATAGTTTACAGTGAAAAAAATGACTGTAAGGCAAGTACATCTCGTACAATTAAAAAAACAATATTTTCGATTTTCATTCTCATCGGAAAGGCAATTCTCCATTAGGAAAATCGGCTGTTAAAGGGAGATAGTCCCTACGTATTGCTCCGATACATGCTGCTGCTGTGTATTATGTTTGCTGTGCCGTTGGAACGCGAGCACCGCTCTGAAGCGACCGTACGAGTTGTCCTCGTACTCGTCTCTCGTCACAGATCACAGATAGACGCACGGATCGGTTCTACTCCCTGGGGGGAGAAAATGCTATATACTCTATACTATACAAAATACTACTTGGTATTACTTAAACAAAACATAGATAAGTGCTATTATTAGACCTTGCAGTGCCACCCGATTTTGCTGGATGCTTCGAAGAAATATCGAAGGATTTTCCTTGCGTCAACGGCGACATCTTCGTCATCAAATAATGGCGTACCACAACCACCGAGTTTTTTTATTCCGTATTTCAGGTCGCACAGACGGGCTGTTTCACATGAGTTTAATGTTTGTCACGTGGCCCACAGCCTGACAGAAAACCTACTAAAGATAATTACATAAATTTAATATGTACGATCTGTCGGCTACCACAAAAATGATAAAAACGATACCTGGTATTATTTCGTTAGCGAGCGCGTGCAGTAACTCGCGAAAATAAAATGTTGAAAATATTCCACAACGAAAACAGAAGTGATAATGCCGGAATAAGGTTGGGCACAGCCGCACAGCAGGTACGATACAGCGTGTCCCCCTTGTGTCAAAATGAATGAACCAGGTATACGCATGTATTTGCAAAACGATCATAAATACATATATATACATATTATATATATATATACAACTGTGAGGTCGAGGATTTCGGCGAAACTCATCTTTGTTGGTTCGCATAATAGCTGATTGTGAGACTGCGATAGCGCGTACTTACGGGTTTTATATGTATGTCGTCATACAGACTGTATATATATGCCCCTTACGATGCGTCAATTTGGTGTCCAGGCCCAATGTATCACATGAAAAAATATATACAATAACATGTTTTAGGTAGGTTGGGGGGGTATCATTAATTAATTTAGCGAATGAGGGAGAAGAGTATGTAATAAGTACCCTTGTTCTACAAGACCCCCAATTTAAACCTGTACTCCCGGACAATTTAAAAAAAAAAAAAAAAAACAATGGCAATCCTTTCTCGGTCGGTCCCCTCTCGTCATTCGGGAATATCTTTGCCAAAGCGTATATGGATATAAGGGCTCCGCTTCGCCTGCAGCTAACGCCGCTGGCTATGCCCGCGCAAGAAGAGAACAAAACAAGATGGACGTGAGAAAGTGGCACGAGTAAGCGCAACTCGCGACCTTAAAATACCAAAAGCGCTCCCTGTGTATGACGGCCAAGGGCAGCAACGATGGCGGTCAATTCTTCTCTATGTTTGGCACGCTATATGTCGCTGGCAAGTGTGTCCGAAAGAGAAACGGAAAAAACATCAGAACGGCAAAAAAGCAAGGCACTGCACTGGTGGGTGTGATTTGTGCCTTTTTCGTGAATATCTGTGGCACTTCGTACTTCGTACTTTATGTACCTAATACACATATAATACGAAATAGAAAAACTTAAAAATACCTAAACTTAAGGAGAACAACAGCAATTTGATAATGATGACGAGTAACTGCTGAGTACAATAAAATCGCCAACTATTCTACGGAATACTGTTCGTGGTATGCGGTAGCTTGGTACAACACGTTTTCCGGTCTAGGGGGTTTTATGTATTGTGGGGTTGCGTATTTTGTATGGGGGCATTGTTTAGTATGCCTCGTTGATGGAGAGATGGAGCTGCCCCAAGAGGCAGTCCGTGATGTTAATTATACGACCCGGGCTTTGATGACAAGATACTGCCCATATATATGTGAGGGTGGAGCGTGACGGAAAGGTACGGCTCACTCCTGTGTGGTGTTCATGGTGGGCCTTCGACGACAGGTACTGGCTCTACTTGTGTGTGTATATTTTGATATCCGGGTGTACGAGTGCACATTATCTACTACCTTCTCCTTGACGACCCACGGTATAGGCACGCGGTTACAAAGAACGTGTTTGACAGCGACGTACATAAACACGATTATCGTATTGCTTCGGGCCCGGAGGCCGCTGGGGTGCTATACTGTGTTAGAGGGGGAGTGGTATAAGGGGGAATTGACCGAAGAGATGGTTGTTGATTTTGAGAATTTCGGGCGTCTGCAGCAGCAGCAGCAGCGGCAGCAGTATGGATGCGCCTGGCCGCATCAGCGGCAACAGCAGCTGCGTTGGGGTGGAGGTCATAGTCAACAGCAGCAGTATGCCTTTGGTGGACAGCAGCACCAGCTGCAGTACGGTGGCGCCGCGCAGCAGCAGCAACTGCAGCAGCGGCGGCGCCAGCACCAGGGCACTGGTTGTGCACGTATCACGGGACATGGGTGGTACCAGCCGGAGTCCCCTCCACGTCCAGGACCGTCTATGAGCGGTTTTGTCACGTGCGAACGTTGTGGCGCTCGAGGGCAGGAGGCAGCGATTTGTTTTGCACCAAACAGCGTGTGCGATGGGTTTGTGGCCTATGGTTACATGCTCAGGCAGTGCACTGCCCAGCCCACTATCGTCTACGCGCCGGACTACAGCAACGTACCGCAGGCTGGAACGCCGGCGCTCCAGCAGCCGCAGGTACAGCCGGCAGTAGTGCCGAGGTCGACGACTACGAGGGGTAGTGCTATGCCAGGGGAGAGCGAACTGCTTCGGCAGCAGATTATAAAGGACCTGATGTTGGAGCTGGATGTCGTCAACAAGGAAAGAGATGCCCGTAGAGCGGCTACGCGCGAGGATCTGTGGAACATGTATCATGGACCTCGACCGCGTACCTTCCTGCAAAAGCAAGCCTGGTGGGAGAGGTTGCAGTCCGCCAAGCGACGAGCTGGAGGAATTGGTGTTCCGTACCGGAGGTTCGACGAGCTTGGTGTGACTGCGTCCGAGGCGCACGAGCTCGATGGTGCGCGTGAGCCGCTAGCGGCGTTTGTACAGCAGCAGCCTGAGCCTGAGGTGGAAAAGCTCGCTGATGCCGTCCAGCAGCAGCACGAGGCTGAGGAGGAAGAGCTCTGTTTTGCTGAGGCTAACATGTTGGAGCTTGATGTTGTTGCACCTGAGGTGGAGGGGCCTTGGTGGTGCTGGCGTAACGCCCCCGCCGCTTTCGTCGTTGGTGAAGCCGCAGCAGCTGCGTGGGCATGAGAGCGTGTTGATGCAGCAGCAATGGGATGGGGACGGTGTGGGCGGAGGAGTGCCGCAGGTGGGCTTGGGCCAGAGGGGTTCAACATGCCCGTTCGACCCAGGCAAACGGGATGGGCCTGACGCGGTTAGGGAGGGGTACGGTGATGGACGAGGGGTGGAGCTGGTAGGAGAGGAGACCAGCAGCAGCAGCAGCAGCAACAACAGCAGCAGCAGCGGCGGCGGCGGGACGCGATCTTTCCCATTTGATCCGGGGAAGCAGGCATGTTTTATTTCCCAACTTTCTTGTTGGTGGATCGAGTGGAATAGATTTTCTTGGTCTGTTGTTTTGTTTTTGTGCTTCTCTGTGTCTTGCCCGGCAGATTTGAGCAATGACTGCTGTAGTTGTGGTGAGCTTGAACCCTAGTATGGTGGATCGCAGCTATGTGTGTGGTTGGATGGGAACTGGGTATGAGTGCAGCGCATGATCTTATTGTGTAGGAAAATTACTGCTGATTATTGGCTTGATTTTACAGCCATGTTATATAATGTGTTGGGGAAACTACTGCTAATTTTGGCTTGATTGTTCAATGCATGATCAATGCGTTGGAAAATTACTGCTGATTTAAGCTTGGTACATGATATGTATGTGTGAAAATCTGTGCTGATGCGTTGTAATGGTAAACGTTATTTTTTGTGGTCATGGAGTTGAAAGAGCAACCAGAAGTCGGTACTGACGTTGTTTTTGTCACGATTGTTGTGTTGGCAAGAATAACGAGGGGGGGTTGATGGCATGATTTTACCCACAGACATAGTGCATAATGATGTGGTTCGTTATATAACGATTTGACTTGGTTCCTGGCGCTTAAACTAACCACCCGATGCACCCTTTGCTCAACGAGTCAAACTGCACCCTCACTCTGCGGATTTATGAGATGTAGTCCATGCCGCGGTGACGTTGAGCCGCGGCGGAAGACAAGCGTCGAGTCCGTGGGGCAGGGAGCAGGAGACGGGGGTTGAGCGCGTGGGGTTGGGGTCGTTTAGTAGCAATGGCCTAAAGTGGATTAAATGTTTTCGAGTCGTTTTGTTTCAGTAGGCATTGACGAGCCGAAATATTTATGACGCTTGAATTGTAAAATGCTTGCATTGGATATACGAGGATAGTGATATGCACCTGCTATACTGGTACCTTATATTTGGCATTCTGAATTGCGTACTACTACCTCTCAGGTACGATGTCAGAATACTATAAACTAACAGCATCAACAGCTGTAAATTGTCACCTATCCGGTTATGGCAGTCCATTTATCATGACCTGGGATATGATTGAAAGACGATGCTTTACCTGGTATATCGAGGGCCTAAATGCTTGTTTTACTAGGAGGATAGTTGAATTATAACGCTGGACCGAGCAGTCTTGTACGTGAGTGCATGCATACAACGACAACGACGTTCTGTTTGTTTCGTTGTCTGCGGCGCTTATTTGATACAGATCGCTGATGTTTATGGTTTGTGGGTGTGGAGTTGAGTTTGGTTTTGATTTGATGGTTGAGGGATTTTAGAGTCACAATGCCATCGCAGCATTTTACTATCATCCATGCGATGAATGTTTTGTCGTCTACCGAGCAGGGGGGAGATAGTATCTGTACTCGGTAACACGACGAAGACTTTCCATCGCAGATAGTCGAGTCCAGTTGGGGTTTTATCATACGTGGATGCGGATGCACGCAAGGCTACTGACCGGACGTCTGTCTCTGGTGGAGCAGTTATGCGCGCTGGTGTCTGTGTATGGTTTGATTTTAGGACGTAGATGTCTAGAGCATGTGTCCAACGGATAGTTTGAGATTAACATGTACGGTCGGCAGAGCAGTATGCCGACTTTCTCATCAAACCGTTGCATGCTGAGACGTTTCGCTTCACCGTGACTCTGTGATGAACTTGTTGTGATTTCATCCACTGGTTCGTATGTTTGTTTGTTGTTCTTGGAGTTTTGGGGTATTTGGCTTTGGGGGATAATAGTAGGAGTTTTCGATGTGCATGGAATGTTTTTCGAAAGTACTTGAAGAATAAACGTGCAACCTCAGGAGTTCGTAAGGAAATGGAGAAAGTGTTGGGAGGTACCCATACGTTGAATAAGGTTATTACGCCAATAGAGGATGCCGATGGTCTTGTAAATCGTGCCGTATGCTTTGGCTATTGGTTAATTGCGCACAACGTACAGGGGAACCAATTACTGATACCTGTAGTACTTTTGGATTCAGATGCAGATTGTTGTGTTCTTGTATACTTCCGAGGGGAGTGTCAAGCAGGGGGGCTGCTATGATTTGATTTGAGGTGTTTTATATCAGAGATGTTCTGTTGTTGTGCTCTTACAGGGTACACAACAGGAGGGCCGATGTTATCGGGCGGTACGGCATTTATGTGAAGACGGCGTTATTGATTTTGTTTGATGGTTTCACCAGCATACTCACGTTTGTTGGATTTGCTCTTTCCCGTAGTTACTGTCTCGCTATAGTTTAGGAAATATATACTGGAATCGAGATTGAAAGATCTGGTATCGGGATTGCCGTTTTACGTTGGCAATTCTTGAGGATGGAATTTGGGATTGCCGTTTTACCTTGGCAATGATGAAGGATGGAAAAGGGGGTTGCCGTTTTACCTTGGTAATTATCTATCATAGAATTTGGGACTTGCCGTTTTACCTGGCGATTGGTGATAAGTTATTCGGGACCTATCGTATCGCGCACCGAATAGGGGGGTTGTTCGTGGTATGCGGTAGCCTGGTACAACACGTTTTCCGGTCTTGGGGATTTCATGTATTGTGGGGTTTCGTATTATGTATCGGGGCATTATTTAGTATGGCTTGTTGATGGAGAGATGGAGCTGCCCCGAGACGCAGTCCGTGATGTTAATGATACGATCCGAGCTTTGATGACAATATACTGCCCGTATATATGTGAGGGTGGAGCGTGACGGAAAGGTACGGCTCACTCCTGTGTGGTATTCATGATGGGCCTTCGACGACAGGTACTGGCTCTACTTGTTTGTGTACATTTTGGTATCCGGGTGTACGAGTGTACATTATCTACTACCTTCTCCTTGACGACCCACAGTATAGGCACGCGGTTACAAATAACGCGTTTGACAGCGGCGTACGTAAACATATACAATTCATCGTGGTGAGTGTGTCACCAACCACCCCTAAAACACCTCGGGTGAGCCCACGAAATTCAACCGAGCACAATGGTGGTTTGGGTGTTTGAGCGCATAAAAGTACCAACTGGCGCACAGACCGGAAAAGTTGAACGGTAACACAGACATTATGTCCCGATTACCACTGCCCGCGACCGGGAAGGTACCACCAGTGCTAACCTACGCCTGTGTGACCCATAAAATGTTTCGGTATTGTTTTGCACTAGCCAGCGGAGCGCAGCCTCGATTGAGGCGACGAAGGGACATCAGCCTCAGTGGGAGCTCTGGAGTGTCAAACCGAAGGGAACGGCATCAGCCTGGGTGGGCCGGAGTATCCAACAGAGAGGAGGGGCATCAGCTTGGGTGGGCTGGAGTGTCAAGCCGACGAACCTTTTAAGGTGGGGGAGAAATAAGTAGAGGAGGGAAGAGCGCCGCGAGTAACCGATGCAGAGGCGACGCGATCATGGCCGTTGATGCAACAGCCGAGTACGGGATGAAAACCAGAAGAGGCAACCCGAAAGTCCACGCCAGTATGCAATACGTGACGAAAAACCGTTAAGCAAACCTGACGATAATTTACTAGTCAGCGACCAGCTGGAGGCTGGTGTATCTTACATGCATGTCCGATGACCGCGGCTAAAAAACATCGCTGCTGAGCGTTCTCATTTCGTGATGTAAACAAACACGGCAATGCCTGCCCTCCCTGGCAGGTCCAAGGGCCCCAACACCTCCTGAAGACCACAAGAAGAAGGCCATACTTTGGTCGGGAGCGGGTTGCAGCGTTCAATCGGGAGCTGTCCAAGGGTCTCCGAAAAAACAAAATGCGACACCACACTCCAAATTTTACTTTTGGGAAACAAAATCTAGGGGGGGGTGTCAAAAAATTGATTTAGGCACCCTCCGGCGTATAGGGGGGTACACATCATACTAAATCCTATGTATAAACGAAATCAGACCATCCATACACCGCAGTACCATACTCTGTTCTATGTAAACCAACTCTACACTAAAACCTATATAAACCTATAGCAGGGGACGTTGGTGAATCGTCCCCGCATTCCCAAGGGTAGGCAAGGCCTTCTAGATAATACAACACCACCCAGCGTTTCTGCTTTCTTAGGGTTATAAACGAAATCAGACCATCCATGAACCGCAGTACGATACTATTCCTATATACCAAATGCATACTAAAACCTATATAAACCGATAGCAGGGGTGTTGGTGAATCGTCCCCCTATTCCCAAGGGTATAGGCAAGGCCTACTAGACAATACAACACCACCGAGCGTTTCTGCGTAGGGTTATGAGTTATAAACGAAACCAGACCATCTCTAAACCGCAGTACTGTACCATACTATTTCCTATATAAACCAACTCTATACTGAAGCCTACATAAACCAATAGCAGCGAATGTTGTTGAATCGTCCCCCTATTGCCAGGAGTAGGCAAGGCCCTCTAGACAATACAACACCACTACTCGTAAGCGTTTCTGTTTTTCAATCTTGTTACGAGTGGCTGATGTTGCGAGTGTGGTGGCTGTTCCCCGTGTTTGTGATATGCGGGTGCTCGATACTGGTTTCCCGTACGTGGCGGTTTCATATATTGCGGGGTTTCGTAATATGTATCGAGGAACTATTTAGTATGCCTCGCGGATGTAAGTGTGTTGCTGTCTCCCTCCTGGGAGCAGTCGGTGATGATAATGATACGACCCGGGCTTTGATACAATGTTACTGCTCGTATATATGTGAGGGGTTCAGCCGGTGACCATCCTGGTGCGGCTTACCTCCTGTGTGTGATGTTTATGTGGTGTGGCCTCGGACAAGAACGGTATTGGCTCATCTGGTGTTTTTTCGGTTTCTGGTGTACGAGTATTTTTTTTCTTTCCTCCTCGACCCACGTCATAGACCAGTGCACAGTGCTTCGTGATTCGACTGTTGTACTATTTTCACCTATCTCCGGACGAGTTAGAATGGCCAAGCTAGAGTGGCCCAGACAAATATGGTATCCTGTCTGAGAAAGTACCTGCCTCTCGGTAAGGTATAAGTGATACCTTATGTTGCTCACATCGTGTTGTGTCCTACTTGTACACAAGTGTTTACATACCATATACTGTGTACATGGATAGCATAAACTTTGCAAGCATCACTATGTTCTCCGCAGGACGGAAGGTCCTACACGCTCAGATAATGAGACGCGAAACGTTTAGGCTCTCAATTCTGAGGGGAGAACGACCAACGACCAACATGCGCGAGTGGCCTATGCTTGTCGCGTTGTGACTTCAACGTCGCTGTTGTGTGGTGTATCGATACGTAGCCCTTCGATGTGATGCTGAGATGATCATCAACATACTGTAGTTACCGTTCACTGTATATATCGACGCCGTGTTCTCGCTTCAATATCGAATCCTGACCGCGCACGCGCACGTGTAGCGAACGTTGTTTCGCGGAGAGGGGGTGTAGGGGTTCGAAGGCACAACTGGCCTTATTGCAGCTGGTTCAAGGAGGGGTTAACGCGTTGAGTATGGTGACGGCTATACGCACCTTGCCGGGGATATGGCGCAGCTCCTATTCGTGCAAATTGTTGAGTTCTCCACGTTTTACGTAAAGCGGCGTTTTTTATAACGTGCACGGTTGACGTCAGCGTTAAACTTGGATGTGTCTGGAATAAAATATTGTTGGAACGCATGCTCCACGGTTAACCTTGCGAGCGCGATTCCAGTACTAAGACTGGGCGATGAACACACATAACCAGGACGAACAACCGAAACAAATGACTGTTCAGAAACAAAAAAAAACATATACCTGGTACGTACCGTATAAATAGTTTTTTTCGGGGCTAGGTATGTATTGCTTGCAAGGCCATAGCGAGCCATGACAAATGAACTGGTCAATATGACGTCAATACGGGCTTAACATTGTCCGGTTAAAATAACCAGGTTGGTATCATGCCCACGACCGTGATCGTCGATGGTGTGTGATTGATATCACTGAGTGAGCTATATACAGCACAAGGACAAACCTAAGCGCTAAACAATTCCATTGCGACTACAAGACCACCTGTGGGGAATCCAAGAGGAACGTTTACCAGCGCTTCCAGAGGAGTGGAAACACATAAAGGTAGTTCAGGTATCGTTGAGCTGACTGACCAGACACATAATAGGGCACGACAAATGTACGCCAGGTGCGCAGCAAGCCGGAGCATGTGGCTCCACGTATCTGGAAGCTACGGAAGAGCGCGGCCGCTTCGTCCTGAATGCCCACGATAGCGAGAGACCTGAAGCGCCAGTACAACGGCTTCGATAACGGATAAGAGTTCGGCTGTGAGTTGTACTTGATTGGCAGAAATCATCATCGGCCATCACATCACAAAGCCCCCCTTCAGGATATAGTGCCCGGTTACCCCCTAACTTGTTACCTAGATCATAATCTGTCGCAATACATACATCCAAAGCATTATCATGATATATGAGAAATTGACAGGTACTCGTTTGTCTATGTAAACTGGGGTACTAAGCGTACGTGCCGAAGGCATTGAGCGTGTAATGTGGCGCCAACTGAAGACCATGATTTTTCCGCAACATGAAATTCTGGGAAGCAAGACCATGAGAGCCCCCCTATTCGTCTACGGCGCTACATTAAGGGGAAACGGATGGCATCGTACTGACCTACGGAGTATAGCGGACGACAGCCACACAATCAGATGCACCGGCGTAATCATTTATAGTATGGTTTCGGTTCTCTCACTCCCGTTAGATACTTGATCGTGTCTGTGGAGTCCAACCGAGACTCGCCCCACGTGGGGATTACACTGTACGACTCATGGTTTTTAAGACCGCTTGAGTTCATCGAGTCCGCAACTCCTTAGGACGATACGTTTGCGGGTAGGTTTGATTTATAACTAAAGTACTGTAGTGCGTAGACAGGGTCGTCGGGATGCACGAACAATCGTATTCGACACTGTGTTTCGCCTTAGATAACGAGGTATTCATATTAGGAGCTCAAATATATCAGCTACCATCTACACAGTGGCACTGATCTAAACACAGCCAAACCTCCACCCGTCTCTTCGCCCAAACACCCGATTTGTGAAGTATCCTTGTTCAGATTACGATTTTGGCAAGAGGGAGAAGAACGATATCGTGACACGTGCGACGCAAAAGGAGTACATCCTATTTACCGAGGCGTCTGATGTGAGGAGCGCGCAGGTCTCGCCTAATCGCTGTCTTGAAGACATAAAGATGCCGATCTTGACGTGCAATCGACCAGCCTGTATATTGAACACAAACGGTATATGCAGAACATACGGGTGGTGAGCACTTCGTCCGATAAAGAAGCCAACACGAATCATAACGAATTGAGCCGAAAGGTACCGCCCTTATTGCAGAAGATCTACATGCTTCATCGCTCGGGCTGTGCTCCATATAAAACAATGACAGATACACCGACCTTGAGCCCGCCCCTATCCGGTCATTCCTGTCAATATGACGAGCGTGTAAAATTCACCACCAATCATACCGGGGTATCACTCAACAAAAAGCGTGATGCAACCTACTCCCAGCCCTACGCGTCGATTCTTAAGAGTCATCCCACGGTAGGGGCGCAGCAGAATTTCTGAGCTCCGCGCATGAGGAGCTCGATATCTCACCCGAAACATAACTTCGGAAACATTCGTTTGCGTAATCCGACCAAACCTTCCAATGCGGTAGTCCAAAAACAAATACACCAGTAAAGTATTTAATATTATCCGGTGGTTACTCACGTGAGAAGCTCAACAGGTCAGCACATATTGAGCCTACAAGTGGTACGCCTACCGTGGGGTTGCTCTTAATATATCCGTGTATTCACCGAACCATTCACCTACTGATGGAGTCAAACATAGACAGTACTCCAGTTTCAATGCGTGCGGGGGTTGTAGATGTGTCAACCCTGAGCGGACCCGAAATGGTATAACAACACTCCCTACGGCTCTAGTAAGACGATTGGAAGACAACCCCATCACAGGAGAAGAGAGTGCAGGCGGGTCGCCGTTGCAGCACGCAGTGTCAACGACCCGGGACGAAACCAGGGGCTTTGACGATGAAGCAGCTAAAACCTCGTCCACACCAACAGCATCCAATAATGCACACATTATCAATAGCGCGGGCACAATTCAACGGGCATGAACATCTACCGAGCCAGTGCGAAGGCATGTGCGGTTTTCAAAGAACACCTTGGATGCCACCCCCTCGTCAACCTGACAGAGTGCATTATAAAAACAATGCCCTGGTTCATGCTGAGGTCTGTTAACGAACGCTTTGTCGTGTATAGCACCCGATGATGTGTTTGGCCAAAGACGGTCAGCTATCATCATTATCACTTCAATATCCAACGTACATGACTATCGGAGAAGGTACGTACACGACCGCCCAACGAGAAACCGCAGCCGTGTTGCCGTGTTCAGTGATAATGTCGGCATACGCCACGGTTATAAGCTAGGTTGCACTGAGGTTTGTGCTAAGCCGCTGCGAAGGAAACTCAAACACCGTGAGGCTCTTACTGTCGCTTTATACCTTGGCAACCGCTGAGAGAGGGAAAAACTAGTAACGTTTTTAATCACTCTGATTTCAAAGCAAGCACACCTCCGTATCATTAACAGAGGCTTTCAAGCACGCAGTTAGGGAGCAACATCCCCATCCCGGGGGACAGCGAGCCTGACACGGAATGTGGCGTTTCCACCATACATGGTGGGTGAGCATTCCACGACGACAGCAGCACGCCCCCCTCCTTCCGTGTTCGCACTGGACGAAAAGGACGGGGCGGCCATGAGCCAATGGGCCTGCTTGATGACCTCACGCAAAGTGTTGGCGAGGTACACCACGGAAGAAGTCCCCGTTGCGTCCGCGCGAGCCTTGACCTGTCGAGCGTAGTGTGTAGATCAAGATTGGACACAGTGCATATTACTCTGAGAGAGGCGTAGGTACGATATACTATTACTATATGTGGCTGTGTACTATAGTAGGTCTCGATCGATGTCATGCTACTACGTTTAGACGGGTAGGTGATGCCTCTACGCTCAAATTGTTTTTATTCAGAATGCAAACATGTTTATTTACTTTTTATGCTAACTCAACCATCCTCATTGAACACAAGTTGTCGAACGCCGGAGTAGAACGGAAATGGCCATCGCTACGGACGACAGCAGTCTCGACCGCCACGCAAGCTTGCAGCAACTGTTTGCTCAAACCGTATAGGCAGGGGAAGCATACAATGTGCACCTTGTCGATGTCAAGTACCTGCACGTGGTCGAAAGTACCACGGTTGTGTAGACCAAGCACGAGCTTGTGAGATCCTCCCAGTGCCATTTGCCAGTAGAAGTCCTTCCAGTTGATGGCGTCGACGTGCCTTCGTGGTCGTTATACGATAGAGACAACGCAATTAATACAACATAGTATAAAACTTAAATTCATTGGGAAACACACCACCAACTGGTAGCGCATATTCATCTGGGGCAACTCGAAGTAGTACGTTTCGGACCATCATCAAACCTTCCATTACAAAAACGCGTTGTGAAGACAGCATCCACGATCATGGGTAGCCAAAAAAAAGATACATAAACAGATCGGTTTCTTCCGGATGTAAAGTACTTGTTCACGACGCATGCTACGATAGAGGTTCACCATGTTTTTTCTGAGCTCCTCACTTAAGGAGCGTCATACGACCTCACCGAAAAAAAGCATTTTGGAGGAAAATAAAAGTGCTGCCGGATGAAAAATATCATAACCGAAGTATAGTCTGAAACAACATTATTCGTCCCACAAACCAAAGTCCGACGAATTTGGGTTAAGGAGCCCGATCGTTCAGCAAACAATTCAGCCCAAAACGTGCTACATCTCCCGTAGCACGCATCTGTTCACCTCGAGTTTTGTGTCTTCATCTCCACGATCTGCGCGTCGTCGTCGAGAAGACATCCGACTAAAAACGTGGACGCTAGCCCAGACCTTGGCGAAGACGAGGGCTTGCTCCGGGTAGAATATAGAGGTTTCGTCGAGGAGGTTGATCTTCCCGCGTAAGACTGAACAACAGGGGCATTCAGTGAGTACACGTAAAGGTGATTTTTGCTTCGCACGGTCAGTTGAAAAGTCGGTCACACATCGTTTAAGTAATCGATTGTGAACGAGTACCAAGAAGGGGTCGAGTCGGCATAAAAACAAAACACAGCTACGCACCGTTCCAGACCACGATCGAGTCATTTGCTAGCATCTGAGACTCGACCGGCCGGTAGACGACCGTCCTCCTTTAGTTGTGGCGACATCCACCTCCATGGGGTTGGTTGTGACGCTGAGTCCACATTTATGAAGTGACGCATGCTACGGTATAGGTGCACCATGTTTTGTATGAGGTCCGCACTTAAGGAGCGGCATACCTCACCGAAAACATGATTTTGGAGGAAAATAGACGCGCTGCCGGATGATAAATCTCATGACCGAAGTATACTCTGAAACATTATTCGTCACCAAAATGTACGTCTGACGAATTTGGGTGAAGGAGCCCGATCGTTCAATAACCGATTCGGCCAAACGTTGCTACCTCTACCTTAGCACGTGTCAAGCACGTGCTCTCTCGTGCGGGTGGCCTACACACAAAACATAATATATGGGGCAATCGCCCCCACCTATTGTTGCACCTGTATAGAGGCGTTGAAATCCATTGTAGAATAGTCTACTATGAAAAGGGCCACGTATAACTTATGATGCGAATACCCACCAGATGCTTCTCTCCAGACGAAATAGCCAGGCTCTTCAGTTTCGCGTTCAGCTTGTCGTCGCTGGTGCTCTTGCCTCGGCAACAAGACCTCGCTGGACCGGTGTCGCAAGCGTCGACCTCAGAGCGCACGAGGAGCGACATGCCGTTCAAGTTCATTTCCCGGCCGTTTCAAGAGCAGTAGTTGTGATAAAAAACGGTAATTTGTGTTTGATAAGGTTGAGGGTTGAAGGGTGGTCGAAATAGACGGCAGACGCATGCTACGATAGAGGTGCAGCATGTTTTTTCTGAGCTCCTCACTTAAGGAGCGTCATACCTCACCGAACAAAATATTTCGGGGGATAATGAAAGTGCTGCCGGATGATACCTATCATGACCGAAGTATACTCTGAAACATGTTTCGTCACAAACATGAACGTCCGACGAATTTGGGTTAAGGAGTCCGATCGTTCAGAAAACCATTCAGCCAAAAGTGCTACCTCTACCGTAGCACGCGTCGGCAGGACCCAGAAATTGTAGGGGGGGTATATATTGTTTTTGATGAGGACACTGTAGGTGCGTACGGCAGAGTTCTAGATGACAAACGTATATGTTTAAATGTATCCATTGAAAGTTGCGGTAACTCACTTCAAACCAGTTTAAATTGGGCATCTAGCTGACATCGACGAACTGAAAAAGGAGGTGAAAATCTTGTAGCCTTGCGATAATTGTTACTATCGAATCGTGGCGAGCACAAACCTTGACAAGCACGCGGAAACTTCCTGCGTCAGAAGGGGCTCGATGGTTTTACACCGTGAGGTTCTTCTCGAAGTTGTGACCGTATCCAGGATAGTGCACCTCTGTGCTTGTTGTCACGCGTGTAAACACCAGGGTCGGCCCTTTCTCGCGGTCCTCGCCGATCCCATGGATGAAAAACTTGAACGGCTCACGACGGGTGTTACCGGGCGTAGAGCCTGGCGTCCTGCAACATACGCAACGAGGCACAAGCAGAGGCGGGTCCAATACCACCCGATACATTTACGACCAAAACTTGTCTAGTTCTCGGTTTTATTACTACTTCCAACTGTGGTCGGTATTAGGAGTTTGCGGCTGAGCCATCTCGATTTACCGCTGGGGACGTTGAGTCAGCAAGTCAGCCATTCTACGATAGAGGTGCCTCATGTTGTTTCTACGAGCTCCTCACTTGAGGAGCTCCGTACCTCACCCAAAAAACGTTTTTGGAGTAAATTGAAAGTACTACCCGATGAAGAACTCCATGACCTACAGTGAGTCTACTATAAAAAAATGCAACATTAGACTGAAAGTCCGCCGATTTTGGGTTAAGGAGCTATTCATAGATCTTTCAGAAAACGTTTCAACCAAAAAGTGTCACTGGGACCTTTATCGTAGCACGCGTCAAGCCCGATACCTAGCTGACGTTCAAAAGGCTATCTGGTGACAACACCCTCTGCCTTAGACAACACATTTTTCTCCGTAGTGCAGGTGGCGACGTACAACCGACGACCGAGACCGTGGTTTCCGAATAATTATTTAGCCATTCGTTACGTTGTAGGACGATTCATGGCAAGGTCGAGGCATTACAAGCTGGCGTGACATTGGCTAACTATTGACGGGAAACACTTCATGCGTTAAGATACCTGAGGTGCAGATGTCTCGGGGCTACACTTTCAACAGGTTTTATTGCATTGAAATATTGTACAGGCGGATAAAAAACGTACAGTACCTGATACCTGGCATACATTCAGACATCTGCATTGACGTGCGGAGGCGTGGGCGCTATACCTTCAACAGGTGATAACATTGACACGTTGCACGGGCGGATATGGAATTTGGTTGGTAATCGTAGCGGAGGGCGTTTGTCAGGTGCAACACACAATACAGCCTATCATATGGAGCTTTCTTGAACTCAAGATCGTCTTTGTGCTGTTGGTTTGTAAATGGAACGAATAGTGAATTGCTTCGTGTAAAGGTGTGTGGCGCTAACAGATACGTTGCAATTCAACCGTTTACACAAGTTTTAGCTGAGTAGCAGAGAGGAGTTCAAAACGTCAGGAATGATAGCAGATGCAATTGTGCTCTCTAGTTTGTTTTTAAGGATGCTCTGTTGTTGTGAAGTTCAGGACGGCTTGATTTACTTGTTTGTTTTGGCCGTTGCCGCCCGTTCTCGAACAAAAACTTGGCCAACGTCATGTCGGTATATATGCGAAGACACGACGGTATCGCGATTGTAAAGGCTTGCTCGGGATCGGCACACAGCGGTGCTTTCATTGGGTCGACACAATAATACCCACGCAACCTGTAGCAGTCAGGCGACAAGAGAGCGAAACTTTATGTTGAAACAATTTCGCCTAACGGGACTCCTAACGTAAGCACCCACGAAATATCGTGTGTGGATGCCATTATTTTTCTTGCGGTATCTTTGTGTACCAACGCAAATTAGGTTTTTCAAATTTCGATTTTACATTCGGTCAGCTTGGGTGAGATATAAGCTCAAAACTATTTGGCATTTATCGCTACCGTAGCATGCTTAACCTATTTAGGACTGCAGTCCCGTTATGGGGACAAAACACTTGGAATTAGAGCCAAAAGTATGGTTCTGTGCACTGGAATACTAAAAGGGTTACGAACTCGTGGTCGACGGACTTGTTACATTTAGATAGCGACACACATACATGTTGGTTTTGCTCGGCATCGAGGCTCCTCTTATCAACAAATATTTACACTGTGATGGAAGAAAGGCACCACGGCGGTAACCACTACATGTTTAGTTGAATAGAAGCTGCGGAAGACGTGAACACTTTGAAGGTTTGGAATCTGACGGTACAACTTAAACGTAAACGGTAAAAGCATGCGAATACATCTTGCAACAATACTACACCATGTTAACCGCGTTGGTACGACCTTTCCCTCGGTATTTTGACCGTATCAATCGAGAAACAAATATGACAGCAGTGTATTTATTTTATAATAGGGGTGTACGAAGACAATATATAAACTGTTAAATTAGGAGCAAACACGGTCTGGAGGGTCGTTACTGCATACCTACCATGCGCGTTGATACTGTGGTTCCATGTTTGATGTGTAAACCCTCTAAGTAATGTTATACGTTCTAGTGACGATGAGCCAGGCACTCAGTTGGCGTCACCCGTACTGATGACCGAAGCGGGGCTCAGAGACCAACGGTTTGTTTTTTTGGTGGTCTGAAAGCAGAGACTATGTAGACGAAGTGAGGATGGTGTGGGACAGCGGATTACGCGTGGTTGATTGAACAAGAGTGAGAGACGAAAACAAAACTAAAACAAATTAATACGCATGAGGTATTCGATACAAAAGTAAGGACAAAAGCTTTGAATCATCAGGGAAAATGGTAACACTCCAGGGGGTTGAGAGTATGCGAGCATCACGTGTGAGAGAGTGGGCGACGTGCGGTCCATTGAGCAGGAACGATAAAGAAAAACCAGTATATCAGGTAGCGCATTACGTCGTCAGTACAACAGGAAGGAAAAAAACATATAATCCTTGGCAACACTCGCAAACGACAGGGGGTATTGCAGTTCCTACGAACCCTTGCAGGTTGACCCGGCCAGTGATTACCCAATGAAACTAATGGGGCTACAGTAGCGAGTTCTTCGCGACACGCAAAACTACTTGACACCGAGTAAAACAAGAGTATATCTCTTATTTATTCAAGGCATCGGTAGGTACTGTAGGATATTCAGCATGTGGCCAAGAGCGGATGTGAGGGTCCGTAAGCAGGAGACAGGCTCAAAACTACGTTAGTGGAGTATTAACGGAGGGTATACCTTACTTGATCCACACGTCATGGCACACATATTACGGTAGTATTTGTGGGCATTGTAACCTGCCACCTCTATCGTAGCACGCGTCTATCCAGGTTATATTCGGTAGGGTTTGTGGATTTAGGGTACGGGTATTGGGGTGTTACAGAAAAAAACAGAAATTCCCGGCACGGGTATGAAAATATTTTACAGAGCTCACAGAAGTTCTGGGTATTTTGACACGGACGTACAGAACCCACAGATGTTATGTGCGAATATAAAATAGTTGTACCCTTACCCCGGGTATATTGTAGCCCCACGGGGCATGCAGAACGTACATAAGTTTCGGGTACGGGTATGTATATCCTACAGAACTTACAGAAGTTCCAGGTACGGGTAAGAAAGTGTTACAGAACTCACAGCAGTTCCGTACAGGCATAAAAACGTTGTACCCGTACCCCGGATATCGTGCCAAGGGCGGACAGAATTTACAGAAATTCCGGGTACGGGTATGAGTGTCGCACAGAACTCAGTTATTTGTAAGGTAATAATACCCGGGGAAAACCCCGGGTGTGGTTATTTACTTACCCTACAGAAACAATCTTGCAAAGTTTGCATACCAGTAGAGCAGTAGTACAGGACACCTTACTTGAAACACGAAAGCTGGCCAAGGCTGCATTTCGTATTTTAGATATGGTGCTCTTAACGCTAGAACTTCAATATGAAACGACTATCGAATTGTGTGTTTCCTCTTAATATCAGACGGCCTTTTTCCACTATAAAAACCCTGTTCCTAATTTCGTGCCCTGTACTGTTCTCGTGAAAGGGCTAGTGAACCGACAAACATATTTCACCAAGAACAGTTACAGGGTAGTTAATAAACCACACCAAACACACCGAGCGAGCACCAGGACACCCGTGCTCTGTTTTTACACCGTGGCGAAACACACATTACTTTCCCGTCTTCTTCAAGGTTGGTGTATGGTTTTACTGTTCAGATGAGTATTTCTCTTGTTTGATTTTTATTTCCAGTACGTAGTACATACAGTTTAAGTATGATCGACAGCTCGTTTCGTTGCGATGATTTTTTTCCTTCTGAGCATGTCGGGCGTTCCGTTCAAGATTTCAGGTAGACATGAGCAGAATGCTGGATATTTTGTATCATGGGACACCAACGGTGCATACTGGTATATACTGACGTGACCGTCCCCCCTCTTCGTGCAAATATTAGGGGGAGCGATCGGCCAAGCTCAGAGTGGCGCGGCCGCCCAGGCTGAGGGTGGCGCGGGGGGTGGTCCGGGGGGTGCCGCGGCCGCCCAGGCTGGGGGTAGCGCCGCCAGCCGGGGGCTGGTCGTTGCTGAAACAGAGAAGCAATGAACCGCCACGTCCGTATACTAGTCGCGGTGTTTTATCTCCAGGTACTGAATCGTGAAGACGGTGCGTGTAGCTCGTCATTGATTTATAGGTGCCGCTGTGTGGTGTTGAGCATGATCTGGTTGGTTTCACGCAGACTTTGACGTTTTTCCAGGGGGCGTATGACATATGGATGCGTGTTTCTTTCATAAAAACTACGTTGGCGATCTCCGGTACTGTGCGGTACTGTGTGCCTGATAGTGTACGGGGGCTCTAAGTAAAAATGATCAGGTAGCTAGCAGGCGCACGGAATCACAGAGATTGTCGCACTACATATGTGGCCGAGAGGGGGGTTTTGATGGTGCGCGTTTTTAAGTGGACGGACGGAAGTGGCGTCGTTGAGTTGCGCTTATGTATGGGGACGGGTACATTATACCATGTCGGGGAGGCGTGGGCGTTCGTAGCTTCAGCGACGTCCAGTCGTATGACATACCAAGTGCCATGTTGATTTGTTTACACGGAATTCAGAGATTCTCCGAGTCAGCGTGGGATTCCAGGTGTTTGAGTATATTTGTGAAGGATATCAGGTGTAAAGTGGCGTGTTCAGGGGGCGGATGGACGTTTTGTTTGATAGTTTCCATGGACGCGATCGTCCGGCGGTTCCGCGGTATTCGAATTTAAACTCTGACCTATAAGGCAGGGTCTTTCAATCGACGGATGGATGTAGCGTGCCTGTCGTTGAGTTTTTGTTTTTTCAGGGGACGGATAGATGGGACCGTGTCGTGGACGCGTGTGTGTTTATAGCGTCGGCTACTTCTAGGTATCATACGGTATACCATGTTAGCATTTTTATCGCGGGGTTTCGCGATTATTCGGTTCGGCGTTGGACGCCACGTTTTAGTGCAAAATCTGTAAAGGATATATCAGTTGTGTTCAGGGGACGGATATATGTCGTGTGGGATAGTTTTCATGAAATCGACCGTGTGTGTTGGTATCCTCGGAAACCAGTTTTCTACTTCCTCCCGCACTCCCGCCACAAATTCTAGTAGTTACGTAACACGTCGATATAGTTTCCTTGAGAGCTGTGTAGGGTATAACAGGTGTATCGTATCACGCAGGGGTTTGGCGTTTATCTTCGGAGCTGTTGTGGTTTTTCGAACATGTGATCGTGTGTTGATACAGTACCGGCCCGCTCATGAGAAACTAGAAATCGGGCTTAGGCTGACTTTCTTATTTGAGAAAGGGGTGTGTCCTACACTAACTTCAGTATAATAGCTGTCGACTTTCTTATTTCCCCCGTAATGTTTAGGCTGAGTTTCTTGTGGGGCACTTTCTTATGGGAGGGCCGGTAGTGTATATAGCCTCGTGTCCGTTGTGTTCGGCACTGCCGCCGCAACTTTTTAACAGTTTATGTTTGTTTTGAACGTGGGTGTACTGCGTATGCAGTCCCACAAACATTGCTAATACAATACATTTTTGCATGATCCATCTGGTATTTTAGTGGTCGGGGAACGCAAATATTGTTTTCGTGGGTTGGGAAAACATATATTGCATGAAGCAGTACAGTACTACAACTCGAGTATCTCCTGTTAATACCGAAGAGGCGTCGTGCTTAAATTCGTTGTAACGGTGATAACAACGCCAATGCCACCACTCTTACGGATATATAAAAAACAATATCGATAAGGTTCACAATCTTCAGGTTACCAAACCCGCTTATTGTAGTCATATCCAGGGTACCAACATCGCTAAGGTCCATACGCCGCTACCCGTAGTCATGGCGCTAGGTCCGACCTAGACTAAGGCACTGATCTCGGGAACGTTGCGATGATTACGACCTTTCAGGAAAAATAGATAAGCCAGAGGGGTACCTGTTGAAGTGTAGACCTTCCGGAAGGTCGAAATATTTTCGTCTGGAAGGTCGCAAAATTTTCAACCTTGGCGAAGAGCCGAAAGGCCACATGTGCACGTCCCTTTGTTAGGCCCCATAACCTAGACAAGTGTTACCCGAGCGTTACGTTATCCGAGGTGTGCTTATTTGTAAACAAAAAAAAGGAACCAATCGCTGAGAGCGCCTCCGCAGCGTGGATACGCGGAATTCTACGTGAGTCGACGAGGGAAGAAAGCGCTGAAACCTTCACGCGATAAAAATGCAAGGCACCTACCGTAGTGGGGAGGGAGGGGAAGAGCCTACTTTTAGGGAGAAGAGCTTATACTTGTTACCGCCGATCTGAGTTTCGACTAAAGAGGGAGACACCAAAAACGGGGGAAGATAACACATGGGCCGGCGTCCTCGGTGGGATGGCAGGTGAATATCGTCCCTATTGGTGTCAGGATCGTGGGTTCGAGCCCCCCCGAGTGCATGCTCGTAGGGATTTTTTCTCTCTAAAACAATATCTTGACTAGCGGAAAGCGAGAGAGCGTGAGTCAGCAAAATTCGATGAAAATCGACGAGCGTTGGGAAGGAAGAACCCTCTGCGCGATGAAAATCAAGGCAAGGACCGCAGTAGGGGGCAAGGGAGAGGAACCTACGTTGTGATCCCGGGTGTAAGTTATGACTATTAACCAGGAAAGAGAGAGGCAGAACTGCTCGGAAAATAATTGTGATGGGAAAAAAAAAAAAATGGGCTGGAAAAATAAAGAAAAAAAAGCATTGCCTCTGTTCTCGAACTTCGTCTGCGTATGGCAGAAACATAACGCAGACAGTCTAGCCGCACCCACGCGGAATGACCTGGTGATCTTATTCCCTGTGCAATACATGCAACGCCCGTATAACACTATTAATAATACGGTATGATGACGAAGTGATGAAGGTTGGAAGTATCCGCCCTTTTCATCCTATTGATAATATAAAGCGCTGAAGGATCGATGATATGTGTGCGTCAATAGCACGACTAATTCGGAAACTTGATTTGATTGAGCTTCCCGCAAGCAATACACTACCAGTACCTAAAATCAAGGTTCATTTTGCGACGGAGTTGCCGGGAGGATACGGAGTCAGTGTTGGTTGCGTTGTCAGGTATTGAGTGTCAATACCCCTCAGTTAGCTTGATTTATGAACAGCAGCAGTATAGTAGTTGGGTACTGTAATGTGTTAAGTGTCACAGGCCAACTTAAATAATCAAGCGTATTCCGACACAGCACCCATGTCGGGAGAATAAATCACATTAATAAAAGTCTGGGCGGGGCTAGGGTTTAGATCATTGTTCGGCTTTAGGCTCCAAGCACCAAATATCGGCAATGAACCAATGTGCAACCACTTGAAATCACATCGGGAACAACGCAAAAATACGGCCATTTAATGTACCGATGTGCCGATGGTATATACCAACGTTTATATATAGTATACGAGTATTAAGATTGAAAATATATTATCTTCTTGTGACCACGGGAATCGACCGTGTCAAGTGTTGGATTAGTACGGACAGATGGAGGTACTGGATAGAGAGACCGGCACGGTTTTTAATGTGAAGACAACAACAACAACAACAACAACAACACAACAACAAGCACAGATCTCCGTGTTGTGCTGGATGGCGTATGATAGGAAATACAATGTTGTCAATCAATACGTACGGACCCTCTGGACATACGGAATGCCGTTGGCTGTTGGGCAGAAAAACATACCGGTAAATATTGTGGATGAAACACAAAGAATACACGTGTGTCAATATACGTACAGAACTATATTCTACAGCAGGTTTCGATACGACACAGATTTTTCAGGTGAATCTACAAATCCGCGGGTAAATAACCGGGCATCGCATATACATCTCACACCTGAGACCCGGGCTCTCTAAAGAAAACCCGGGGGAACGACTGCTGTGAAGCAAATCCCAAAAATGAACTCCGTAAATACCTTAACTGCGCGCGATGAAAATATATTTATTTCCGACGTCGTCGGATTGCTTCCCAACATAATCATGCCGAGAGAGTAAAACCCCGAACCGATCACGCCTCCAGTACAAACGCTTCCCTTATCGTCCGAGCCGCGACGGCACGCCTTCACTCACACTACAGTCACCCCTTCGATCGTCTCTACCGGGTTACCCTTTTCCCGCCGCGGCCAACGCACTGCCCGTACCCGATCTACATCGACGGAAACAGAGCTAAGCTCGCGACGCCGCGGAGAGCCGAAGTTGTATTTATCAATTCCAGGTGAAGGCTACTAACAGCTTTTAATTTTTCACGCAACAAAGAACGGCCTTCTTGAAGTATACATGGCATGTCTGTTTTTCTAGAGAGACGGCTGATGGGGCAGTTTTCGCTGTCTGATGAGTAAACTCATAGGAGTATAGACGGAACCAAATTCCAAAAGCGTGCGATAAATGGTTCAAGGATGGCGTTGTAGCGCCATCAGTTATGTAGACCCCGGGCATCCGGCACGTTCCGAAGAAGAATCAAGCCCAATTTTTGCATTCAGGTCTGGTTGGCTGTTGATTTGACGCGTGCTACGAGAAGGATAGCACTGTTTGGCTGAAGTGATTTCTGGATGATCGAGCTACTTAACCCAATATCGGCGGACCTGTCATTATTGTCATTATTTCGTTGCAATATTGTTGCTTGTTTGCTTCGTCCATGGGATTTTAAATCGGATAGCACTTTCGCTTTCCTCCCGTAATGATCACTTTGGGGTGAGGATGCAGAGCTCTTCAAAGTAACCACCCTTCCAAGGCAAAAACATGGTGCACCTCTATCGTAGCATGCGTCATTTGGTTTTTGGTTGGAACGTACATCTTCACCAATTAGCAGGCTCGACGCGGACAAAGTCTCGGGTTTGATTGGGATGTACTGCCGAGATCGAAGGCGTCTCCATTATTTGCTTAGCAATCCGCTCCTGCCTAATGTCGTCTCTATACGAACCAGGGGGTTGTGATTTAGTACCGTGTAAGGGTCGTTCTTGTCGGAGCCATACATTTCCAAACTTTCTCTTTTTTTTTCTCGCAGTTTTTTTCTAGATTTCCGTTTTTTTCCATTGTGTTTTGCCATTTATTGGAACGTGAACCCTTCCAAACATTTTGCTCCCTGCAGAATTTCCGATATTTCCAAGATTTCCTTTTTTTTTTTACATGAAAATATCGGAAATTATGGAGAAAAGCTGTTCGATAAGAACGACCCTAACACCCGAATTGACCCACACCGTGAGACGAACTTGGCACAACGATTTTGTGCCAACCATGAGAGGCCCACACAATGGAAATAGTGGCCTTCCGTTCGTGCTACGTACAGAGGCAAGGGGTGCGCGTGAAACATTTTGAGGTTCCTGGATTGAGGCACTCAGCATGTGTGTCATCCAAGAGCCGGCTTTATTCAGGCATGGCAGCCTAGCCCAACCAACAATCCCATGATCCAGGTCTAGAACGAAAAGTATTAGAAATGATGAACGACATTGGGTAGTAGTCCTTCGGGTTAGAAGCTCCATATGTCCGAACTACTTCGGGACGCGTGCTACGATAGAGGTGACAATTTTGGCTGGAATGCTTTCTGAACGATCGGACTCCTTAACCGAAGCTCGTCGTGTTTTTATCCGTGTGTTGCAAATAGTTTTCATTGCATAGTCAGGCTATTTTATTAGGCATCGGGTGCCACTTTTTACTTCCTCCAACATCAGGTTTTGGGTGAGGGTATAAGGCTCCTCGCGTGACCACCCTCAAAAAGAGCATCGTGAATCTCGACCGTGGCATGCGTCTCGGCTCAAAACATGTTGCCTCTATCGTAGTCTCCGCGAAATTCTCCATTGATACATCTTCACTAACTCCGTGCACGATGTATGCTCGTTTTCCACTGTTGGACGTTCGACGTTAAAGCTCGTCCCAGACCGGGCGCTATCACTCATGTTGTACGATAGTTTGGTAGTGGGGTGATGCATTTGGTCCTTTTTCGTACGTAGCTGTGGGGGCTGTGAGTCGGTTTAATTTCACGACTAATAACTAGTCGCTAGTCGGCGAAGCCGACTAGCTGACTTTAGTCGTTAAGTCGGCTGGCGAAGCCAGCCGACTTGCCGACGAAAGTCAGGCGAGCGAAGCGAGCCAACAAAGCCCCCCCCAGCCGAGGGGGCCCCGCTGGAGGCGCCCCCGGAGGGCCCGCCGGAGGCCAAAAATACGCTATTTGGCTTCATTTTACGCAAGAAGAGCGCAAACAATATGACCTAGATTCACATACATAAGTTAAAACACAAAAAAGCTTCAGGTTACACAAGAACTTCACAAAAAACGAGAAGTAGAAAGCATGTACCAGGTAGATCTACCCCGGACTAGAGGAACGTGACAGCAATTGTTTGAGTCGCAATACTACCTGGCGGGGATACGAGCGAAAAAGCGAACTCATCACCAAGATAGCGGTGCAAACAATATCCCCAGAGGAAAAGGTCTTGGATACCTCCGGGATGTTATTCGTTTATTAACGTCTCTCCCAACCTTGCGCGAAACGCGCGCGTCGATGACGACGGCAAGTCCTAAAAACTTCCACAACGGGTTGTTGGATCTGAGCGGCTTGGTGCGCCTCTGCTCATGCTTCACGCGAGCCGCCTTTACCGCAATGTTGAATTATTATGTAGGATAAAGTATAGAAATCGGGGACTTGGCTGTAGCCCGCGTGTGGTTCCAGTGCTATGAGACCGAATATTAAAAAAAACGCCGAAAACACTACTTTAGACACCCTAACCCCAACCCCGACCCATATATACGAGCTTTGTCTCGAAATAATCAGTTTTTGTTTTGTTTGAAAAATTGGGACCACACTAAAAGGTATATAAAACTTCCCTGATTTCCATACTGTATCCTAGATAATAATTCAGTAGTGCGGTTATGGCTACTGCTTCACGCGGTAGAGCACCGTTTCGGGGTCGCGTGCACTCGCCAAGGTGGTCCACGAGCCGATAATGGCCACGACTTCACCGACGGCATCTCCGCCCTCAGCGTTGGCAGTGGGTGCGCCAGGGCTGACACCGTCGGCACCGTTGAGAGAGATGGGCTGTTCCGCCATGTGTGTGCGTGTGTGTGTGTGGATCTCCCGCTGTGCGCTGCAGTGTCACAGGGCATGTGAGGGTATCCGCAGCCCGCAGCAATTCATGTTAAAAGCTGTACCCGCATTAAAAAAGCCTTCCTACAGTTAAGGAAACCCAATAAGTCGGAAAGTCGGCACCTCCATTTCACGACTGACTATTAGTCCGACTAATAACTAGCCGGCGACTTAAGTCGTGCCGACTCACAGCCCTAGCAACTCACACTTTGGTGACGATTGCCTGCAAGATAGCCCGCACCAACCACACCGTGATATTTGCATGGACGTTGCTGGCATCGGTGGGTAAACTAACCGCCACGCGACGGGTCTTTGGAACGGTACTCTATGTTGCTCGCTTTACGTGCTTAACCCAACACTGTGTCTGCATATATAAGCTGCATGCATATATCTGGTAGAGTTGTGATAAAGTTGGCAGCCGAATTGTTCCCAATCTATTTGTTCGCATCTTGGGATAAGGGTATTCAAGTATGTAGACTGTACCGTCGACCATAAATATTCCGTTAATATTGCATCACCGACGGGTTCTCGGGAGTACTATTATAGTGGAACGTATATCTTGGTTTCCTCCGCCGTAAAGCAAATTGGACACAACGACCTCCACCAATACCCGGCATATATAAAGCCTTCAATACGTGTGATTTTGCTTTTGTAAACAAGGGGAATGTGCAACTGACAATTTCATGATTCGTAGCGCAGACATATGTGAGACACCTATCGACAAATGCCACGGAATTAACGGTCGTTTCAAACGAAAAATCACAAAATCACTAAGCCACAACTACAGTAATTTAGCGGGAACCTTGAACCCAGTGATGGAGATTGCCTCCGGCAACAATGCTGATCAATTCTTGAAAAAGATTGCCCCCAAAAAGGCAATCTTGATATTTTCGGCAATCTTGCCAAAAAGAGGCAATCTCGAACTCGATCTTCAATATTGGTATTAATCTTGCCAAAATAAGCTTTATTTTCGTTCGTATACATATATACGTGCCTCCATTTATTTTTTCATGTACGACTACTTCGAGTATTTTGGTACCCGCATTTTTGTCGTACATATTTATACGTACCAGCTGATTGGTACACTACAGCAGTATCATACACACACCAATTATTAATGATCAGACACAGGACAAGCTGGACCAGGCTCGATTTCTTATTCGAGAATGGGATAATTTCTTCACTAACGTCAATACAGTACCGGCCCGTTCAGAAAAAAGTATTTAAGAAAGAAGTCAGCGCGAAAAATTGAAAATAAAAAATCTCAGCCTATACTCGTAGTCAGAGCCTAAGAATTAATAAAGTTCACAACAAAAAAGCTTGTGGTGCACTAAAATAATACCTGGTACTACTTACTGTAAAAAGACGATACAGGACACCTAATAAGAAACTGGAAAATTATAAGAACACGATAAGATTTGGAGGAAAATATGAAATTCGGTAGTCGTTTTCTTGAAATTTGTGAGGAAAGAACCCTCTCCCGAATAACAAATCCAGCCTGGACCAGACTTCCTGCTTCTCATTAGGTGTCCTGTACTGTATTAATGGTGAAACATGTCTTGTCGGGGATCGAAATTAGAAAGTGCAACATGAGGAAGTGAGCTTTCGCGCGCGCCCACAAAAAGACAAGCAGCCTGAGCCCGAGTTAAGGTTTCTTGTGAGAGGGCCAGTAGTGTATAACGGCATTTTAATTAGGTGTTGCGAGGTTGCGCTGGCGCAACATTTGGTCAAAATAACATTTTTGCGCAACAGTCGCCGCAAGGCTGGTTGCGCGCAGCGCAACACGCGTATTTGGGCGCGCAACATTTTTCGCCGCAGGCGAAAGTTTTTGTTGCGTTTATTTCTCGCCGGAGGCGAGAAACATTTTTTTTGTTTTTTCTTCTTAATAATTTGCCGTAATTGAACATATTTTAGGCCCCTTGTCCTATTCGCCATAGTCGAAAACACACATTAGGCACCTTTTGCTATTCGCCGTAAGCTCTTATTCTTTTTGAGGCCCTTTTTTATATTTGCCGTAGCCAAAAATTATTTAAAAGGTTGTTTACTTAGTTTTGAGGCGTATATTCACGCATCGATTGCTGCGCGCAACACACCTTGCGTCGCATGTTGTGCGCAGCGCAACATACGCCGAACCACGAATATATATTAATGCCCTACATTATAACGACTCCAGATTTTCTAATTATATTTTTAATCCGAGCCTGCCTTTCCTAGTGTGCGTTTTGTTCTGATGTGCCCTGTGCTGTACCCCAAACAACTTCGTATATTATACTGGCTGACCACTTCCCATACATAAAACACAACAAGCCAAATCTTTACAGCAAGGAGGCATCTATATCTACATAAATATCTGGTGTCGAAGCACTGGGCGCGAAGCTCAGACTATCAGCCGCGTCGAGAGACCTTCGAAGGCCATCATGTCCGAGGTAGACCGTAGATGTGTGCCGGCGTGCGGTATACCTGGTATAAAGTATGGGCCTGCATAAAAGAAACACCTAATCTGAGAGCCTTAGAACCTTAACACTATCTTAGCATACAGACAGGCTAATGCGTACCAGTAGGATTTAATGAGCACTCGCCGCAGAGCACGATTCATTATTCCAAATTTATTAACGTCCTCCCCAACGTGAGCCTTATTTTCTTATCAGGTTGTTTCTTATTCGTGAGTCCTATTTTCTTAGCAGGTTGTTTCTTGTTCGGCGGCAAATGTTTGCCTTTGGTTGATGTGTGTGCTTGTCAGTTGGTTTGTGTGGGGTGTAGAGCGTGAGGGTACGTTATATATGGTTTTCAGGTGATATGACAAGGCGATATTTGCGCGGGATCCATAATATCGAGATTGAAAGATTGAAGCAATTGATCTCTGATTCTCAATCTAGATTGGAAGATCGGCTGCGAAAACCACCAATCCAATCTTGAGATTTTCCAAACGATCGCGATCTTTTCAGGGCAATTCAATTCCGATCTCCAGCACTACTTGAACAGTTCTATTAATAGCAAGCACGCGTATTGTCGAACTTGGAAAAACGACTGCAATTTAAACAATCGACAGACGTCCCGAAGAAGCCCCTCAAACTGACTAGAAATACTATACTATGTACCCCTGCTGGGCCAAAAACAATGTCGACACCTAGTTTTTTTTATCATGTTACGATATTATAGTTTATATAACCCAGGTCCTTGACAAAACGAATCCGATGGTAATCCACGATGACACGAGAAACCCTTGAGGTAATGCTGTTCCAAACACTGGAGCCAAAGCCAGATGCTACTCACTACAACTACCACACCACACGTAAACTTTGTTCAAACTTACTGCTGAATGAAGTGTACGTGCCCCCTCGCTCCCTTCCTTACGTCATACCACTCTGTACAGAAATATAAGCACCGTTACCACTGAAAATGTATCTACAAACGGTGCTTATATTTCTGTACATAGTCATAGTATATATATGGCGACGACAGCTGTTGACGCTCTCCGAGTAATTGGAGCATGATAAATATCTCAAATCACATATACGAAACACCTTGGCATACATACATACGAAGGATGTGTTTAGGCGTCAAATACACATCACATGTTTTGAATTGGACTGAGGAGTAGAGCCTCAACAATACTATTCCACTCGGCTCTCCACTAACGCTGAAACTTGGCATTTAATCGGAGTATTCTCTTGCCACCTGGCGTCTAGTGTGCATCACTATTCAAATGTTCTGAAGCATCGTATATACGAATGATGATATGTTCAGGGCGACACGGGGCTTACCACCATTCGCAAATGTTTAGTCTACCTACCCATGATTATCAACGCTATGTGTTTACGAAGGGTGTTCTTCAGCAACGAAAGTGAGAGCTTGCAGAGCTTTAAATCGACACCCTATTCACGAGGTCTAGGAAATCCAAGAACGACCTCACTTCCACGAAAGCGAATCCAATTCGAAAAGTATCTTCTGAGCAAACAACAAAATTATATCATGCCCATCAACGGCACGGTATTCTTCCCGTTATCACAGCCCCACTACAAGCAGAGTGATACCACAAGATTACAATAGCTCAGTGCACCGTGCCAGCTACACACACTTGCTTGGATGTATACGGAGTACACACGTATAGAGGATGGGCAGTGTGTACACTGGATAACGTAGATTAATTTCATTGATGCCTGGTATGTTGCAGGAGTTGTGTATAGCATCCGACACAGTTTTTTCCTCCTTTCAGGGTAGTCCGGAGAAGCCCATGACCGATTGCATGCGTCTCCCTTGTAGCATGCATCATTACCAGGGTTGACATATGCGCATCAGAGCGTCGTGCGCGCAGCGTACCACGGGTTGTATGCCGTGGTGTGCGTAAAGCACCCCGAGCCAGAGACAAATCCCACGGGAGGGGTACCATTGTTTGGCTCAATATTATCTGACCGGCTGAGCTCATCACGTGAGTAACCACTGGATACAAAATATCCTTTTACTGGTACGTTTGTTTTTAGACTGCCGCATTGGAGGTTTTGATCGGGTTGCGCGAACGACTTTCTCCGAGATCATGTTTCGGGTGAGATATTGAGCTCCTCGTGTGAGGAGCTAAAAAAACTCTGGTACGCCCCTACCGTGAGATGAGTCCAGAGGCGATGTGAACGCCCCCGGCGGGCCACCGGAGTCGAAACCTTTGGACGTACGTGCGTAGATCTACTCAAGACGTGCATCTCATTCGCTCGTCTTGCAACTAACAAATAAACGAGCACAGGCATTACTATCACGGCGACCAAGGGTTTCCGTGAATCGTAGAGGTATTGTTATCATGGGGCTACTTATTCAAGCGTTTTTGTTCCTCAGTGTATCGTAGATGGATTGATAGGACACCATTCGAATCATTGAAATAACCTATTCCTCTGTCCGTGTGAGACTTTGAAGCCTTGTTTCACGCTCGGACAGAGATACCCGGCATAAGTTTGAACTTAATTCCCTCAAAAAGGAAATGCACAAGAAATTCAGCCTAAAGGTTCAGAAATACTGAAAATAAAATGGGCCCAGAAGTGTTTTAGCCTGCGGCAAAAAACGGAAGCCGCACATGTACGTCTTTTAGTGATGCCCTGAGCCGACTTCTCAGGAAAATGGTGCAACTACACACAGTTTCATTACATAATTTAAACCCTGACAAGTACCGTGTTTTGGTATTTGTCCATGAAATGTTCGCGATAATCTAACTTCGTGGTGGATAATTGTAAATATATACAACAGAACGATGAAGAGAAGGTTGGCTGAACACGTGGAGTTGAGTGCCCAAGCGAGTCATATCAGGATTACCCTCAATAGTTGTGGGCTAGGATTGCTATTTTGTGGGCTGGGATGAAACAGATCATTCAAGGTACAGAGTCAAGTGGTTTCCAACGTAACTGTTTCGCGAGCACAGTAGGATCTCACTCTCCCCTTTCACACAAAATGCACTCACGTTCCGAGCAGGCTTCAGTGAGTTGTATCTCTGACAACCCCCGTATTTTATTTTGTACGACACGTTCAGCCTTATACTCGCCTTTTCATAAATTGCGCCCACTACTCGCGCCGTAGAAAAGTAATAGCTGAGTGGGCCGGCATCGAACGCTCCATGAAAGCAACTAGCGGAGTGGCTTGGGGTTGAAGAATTTTCCTGGGGAACATACAGGCCAACGTTTGACGTATCTGGCAGACGCTATCAGACAAAATGCTTTCGTTCGGATCACTGATGTCAATAGATTGTGAATATACGGTAGTTGCGTAGACGCGGGCACTGGGTTCGCCCTAAGGGACAATTACAAAACCATGTCTAAGAGGTTGACGAGTAATACTATTTTACTGCAGCGGGCAAGCTTGAGATCACGGCATAGTCACAATGCCACTGGAATATATTCATGAAATTTATAAACAGTCTTGCCACCGTGGAGCTGACTGCTGAAGTACAGCTACGGTCAAGAGATACAATGTTATAACTGTAGCTATGTTGCGTTGGGTCAAATGTTCGAACGTCTGCCGTGTACTCCATGTACACTATTTACAAGAATCACACCTTACACCATTATATTAACTCAGCAGACCGAACTCTAGTTTGTGTGACATACCGGCAAACTGTGCCAAATGAAGCCATGCAAAGCTGATATGTTATGCCCCGCTCGCATTAACGCACTTGAATGCGAGTTGTGAACACGGCGTTAATAATACACTAATCACGAAAACAGTGTAAATTGTTTTTTTTAACGCCCCCTCCAGCGAGGAAACATATTCAAAGCAGCCTTAACTTGTACCAGAGATATGTGGTATATTCCAGGCAGGTTTTAATATCTTGCAATATGTGTTTGAAATGGGAGGTTGCAATTCGAGATCAAAATCAACAAAACGGTGAAAGGCATGGAAGTAATGGCACAGACCCCCGTCACCGTTTTATCATGTTCTTCTTGGCCATTCATATTGTAGGGTGATGGATTTGACGAGGTGTGTGATTGATCGTGTCTTTGTTTCGTTAGGCCTGTGTTTACCATTCACCTGCATCGACATCAAAGAGGGTTTGGATCTATCATACGGGTTAAACGTGAACTCGGTCGACAAATGATGATCCTTTTGAGGTTTCTTGGATTTCTTGGGGAGACCGAGCGACAATATTGTTTGTTTTCAGGCCTGTACGCTATTCAGCTAGGGACATCCTTCATCAAAATATTAACTCGCGTCGATATCAACACTCCGGTTCGTAGCTGGCCCATCTCGTAGGCAACGCTGCTTCCTTACACTATACAGGGTATGTTCTACAGCAGTCACCCGTTCTTCACAGATATCCCCTGTGCGTACTTCGAAAACCGTCAGCATGTAGCGAAAGCATTTGGCATAAAACCATGGCCCATGATGCTGCACGTACCACACTTCGCGTACTCCCCGGTACAACGATGTATTCGTTCAGTCTTATACCGGAACGGGTGGAACGTGCATGATGCTTCTAGATATTGCTCCGCCTACTACGCAAGCCACTTACGCTGCTCAGACAGCACCCATGACGTGTACGGAGATGACCAAGTGATTGTTGTGGGGATCTACAGTATCTCGTAGCGCACCACTTCTCTGTCGGGATGTTCCGGCCTACGTTCGTGTTATTCTGTGCGCGAATATACCGACCAGCCTATGCACACGTCGAAGCTACTAATTCATACGTGTTCTATCTCAACGCTCTACTTAACGAAATCCCACGTTCGCACCAACACACGCCGCCAGGTTTTTCATGCTCTACGTTTGATGAACAGTCAGAGTCGAGCAGCACTATGATTTCGGTTAGCCTACTCAAAGTGACACCGGCTTCAACTTCGTTAGCGGGGGAAGAATCCTCGAGCCTTCAGGTTTCGTTTCCAGACGAGGCTCGTGCGTTCGTGGAGGCGATCTCCCCCGACAAGCCGATCAATCTGATCACGATCTGGGGGCCGGCCAGGACCGGCAAATCATTTTTCATGAACGCACTGGCAGGAGAAAACGGCGTCGACGTGTTCCCAGTCAGCGGTGGCGTTGACCCGTGCACGGTGGGAGTCTCCATGTCCACGATGGCTCGCAGCTTGGCGGGATTCTCGCAGCAACAGTACAATTCGGGCGAGCGGATGGAGGACTGTTCCGCAACTGGTGCGCCCATGGTTGGTTTTGTGGACGTGGAAGGCCAGGGAGACAAGCACCTCTCGTACGACATGCTGCTGGCAACGCATCTCCTTCTTATTTCGAAGGTCAGCCGAAACATGATGCATGGGATATCGTTGCATACTTCCCCGTTTTAGTTTGCGACAGCTGTTCGTAAAACGAAAAACGAGTCCCCGCTCTTAAACACAGGAACGAGTACCTTTTAAAAAATCCAGGTTGCGCGAACGTTCTACATAATGTAAGTGAAAATCCGTGGTGGCTGGCGTTGTGCACGAAACACCAGCGAACCCGTACACCAAGCGAACATATACTTGGCATGCGTGTACTCAGATGAATGGTATTGGCAAGTATCGAGAACACTGTTACAGCCAATACTCGAATATGACTATGAAATGGCATACATTGATGCATTATCGCATGCGTACCGAATTGTATTGGCCTCACGACACGGGCAGATGGACATGTGCGCATTTGAGTAACGATGGCATTGATATCAATCCTACAGCATCACTGTTTTGGGTTGTTGCAGGTTGTTTTGTTTAACTGGAAAGGACTCCCGAACAAATCTTCGATGCTCGACCATCTAGCTGTGAGAAATTGGTGGCTGTGAGAAATATTTTAGTCAGAATCTACAGGTACGGTAGGTTACGTCGTAGATGGTTTGGATTCAACTCGCACTGAACACTTGTGTTGAACAACTATAGTTTCACTTGGTGTGGGTTGGTTTATAAGGGCGTCGAACTTGTTTGTGGCGAAGAGGGTTTGCGGTAGCGGTGCACGGGTTTCAAACGGAGGCTTCGTATCCGACCCGCGATATTGCTGCTGTGGTATCCGATAAAAAACAGCGGGAACATGATCAAAAACCAATTTATACGTGCTCCAATACTCCTAATGAAACCTCTGAAAATTGTCAACCGTTGTAAGACTTGGAGATGCGGCAGAAGACCGAGGGTACTGCTCGGAGGAAGGTTCAGGATTTAAAGGAGCAGGTGGCTAGTTCAACCAGGGGACCCAAGGTAAGTGTTTTATTGGTGGTTTATGTGTCTCAACGTGGATTCACCCGACTCGAAACCATCGAAGACAATCTTGGCCGAGTTAAATTAAAGACTCCGCTCAAGGTTTTTGCCTCGATTTGTTCGCAACCGAGGATCTAAAATAAGAACCAAGGACCACCCATCAATTTTAGTTTTCAACCGAGTTCGTCAACCGGTTGTCTCGAGCATAGCTTCGAGGCTTGGTGTGGCGTTAATACTAGGGTTTTAGCCAAAATCAGGTACACCTGGTCACTTTGGTGCAAAAAACAAGTACTACACTAAAACCAAGGATAAATAAAACGCTGGGACACCTGTCATTGGCCAGCCTCACATCGTACTCAAGTTCGGCACGAAATGGTCAGGTACACCTGGATTCGTCTACTTTGTTTAGCTTTCATTTGATTTTGGCGAATTTCGAGCCAGTCAGAGGGCATACGTACACTGTCTCCTGTACGCCCGATCTCCTATACGCCCGACACGAAGACATCACCACACTATTAATAGGTACATACGACCCGCTACAACGACTACAGAACGTACAATACGCGCGAATATATCACAATGGGCCTGTTGTAACATATTACCTACTACTGCTGCTTGCTGACACGGTACGGAAAGCGAGCAGTTCAGTCTCAAAATAACTCGATGTTTGGTTCGTATGCTATCAATGTGGCTACGACTATCTACATACATATCTACCAGGTACAATATTACGGAAATACACGTCGTAGGAGTGGGTGTGATCACGAAAGCAATGAAAGCATACGACAGATATTAATACCCGTACTGAAAAAACATACAGCATTTATCAATAGTTTGGAGGACACACATTCGCTAGATTCTGCTGTTCATGCGCAAATTCGAAAGTATTTGTATTATTTCTCACAGCCACCAATTTCTGAAAAACCCCGTCCGTGGCGTGCGTTGTTTACTTGGTTTTAGTATATACCTGATTTTAGCTCTAGTGGATCAGGTATACCCGATTTTGGCATTGCCCTTAATATTACCCCATTTTCCACCAGGCGTATCACAGAAATGTCCAAACGATAAATTTCTTGCACACTCCTGGCGGATTCTACAGCATACGATATGACAGCTGTTTTCGCTCCCTTTGTGATGCCCTTGCACTTTGCTCCGCTCCCTCAAGCTGGCGGACTATCTCAATGGGCTTCAGGCGGTGGCCTTGGACATCATCACGTTCGGCAGTTGGCGTCACTGGTGATAACAGGGCTGTACGCCGCGACTGGTCCCGTAATATACACGATCAACCCACGATCGACGTGAAACGAGTACGCACGGCATCTATGACTTCACGGTCTGGGGTTGTATCGAGTGCGGAATTGGCCGTACCAGCGCCCAAGCTCAGCAGTTGTAATGTAGTAGTTGTCGAGCTAAGTTACCGCGGCCCCGGTAGTTTCATAGGCAGTTACTTACGACTGCACCATTGTTTAGGACTAACCGCAAAAACAAAAGTCGTCTAATCAACATATCGATGGATTTGACGATCTAGGTAACCAAGAGGATATCTTTATGTGGAGGTGGAGGGGTTTCGACACGTACGGAGTTACCTGGTTGTTACGCCCGATACACCAGATGGTGGGGAAATATTCACTGTCTAGGTCGTAAAGCAAGATCCCTTTATCGGTAAAGTTATGGTTTAGGGCTTGATGTTTCGGACATCGGTTCTGTCTAGTTGCTGAAAATATCTAAACGTTTCCGTCTTTTCGTCTTTGGGGTTTCGTCACTTTTTTCCGCGACGAAACGAAACACGTTTCCCGTAGGTTGGAGTTTCAACGAAGCGAAGTAACGGCTTGATAGTGGAAGGTGGCCGGGGTTGAATTAGTACAAATATGAGCACTATTTTGCTCTTCAGTCTGGGTCGCCAAATGCAGCACAGTAGGCGGTTCGGTAGTTAGTGCTGATGCATGCAAAAATAGAGGCGTGTATGATGCTACAATCCCCGAACGTATAATACTCTCTGCGCCGCAGTGTTTAGCGCTAGAAAAATCTCTCTGTAGGGTGATGGGAGGGAATGAAGTACAGGTAGCTGGTCGACGGTGACAACCATCCACATTGGGTTGGTGAGAAACACGGCAAAAATGGGGGAGTAAGGACTTTCAAACCCAATATTAATTTTGAATGTTATTTTGTCGTGACATTCAGTCCAGAACAATTCATACGGTGTCGGTGATCGGAATCAGTAACCCCGCCTCATGGTGTTTTTTGCAGAAATCTAAATATACTGCAATCCGTATATTAAATAGATTGCAATCCGTATATGGTGGTGTCAGCTCAAACAAGGACCGTCGTTGGAACAATACAATTTTCTTCTTTTGACTGGCTATCGTCCCATCAAATTGTATACCTCCTACGTCGTATGATGATATTTCGGAGTCTAAAACCTTGGAATACACCTGGTATTACATACGGACACTATAGTTTGAGATTTTGGAAATGGCAAGCATTGACAGCGTTCTAAGACGCATTGTAGCTTGGTGACTTCTTCGTATGTTGTATTTTCAATCATGCTTTGAGAAGTTTCAAATGTTAGGTTTCTGGCATATTTTTCTGGTTTGGTTGGAGGTTAGATATATACCTATACGAGAGGAGGATGATGCCCATTCATCGACATAGTACCTGGTATATGAGTGGAGTGCGGAACATTTGGTATGACAATCGCAACAGGAATAGCGAACGTCGACAACCACATGACTGCTTGTGGCGGGGGTAGCGTTTGGCAGCGTCTGACCCGGTGCATTCCAATGAGTTGTGCTGTACGGGAAATGACGAGCGACGCCCAAACTTAATACAGTATCAAAAGTAATACGCCATCATCTCGTTGTGCGGTGGCAACAACGGGTGGTCAATTGTGCACGTCTCACTTGTGTGGGTTTTATTCCAGGTTGATGGCAGGCAATATTTATTTAGGCGGGTGCTCGTCCGCAAAACCACCTGACGTGCTACCACGAGGGGGTCAAAAGTCTAAGCCACTTGCGTTTGGTACGTTACCTTCCACCAGCGGAAGTCTCGCCTGTCCATTAGTAGTGCTGAAAATAGTTTTATGTTTGAAGACGTCGAGGTATCGGGAAATAGACAGTCCGCATGGCCGTAATTTATTTAGTTCACGGGTACAAACTTCGTACACGAAGTACATATCTATGTACCGGAATTTCAGATTTTGCTACGTATGTGTCGTGAATCCAATACCTGGGCACCTATGTACCACATGCTTACTCGGAGAATAAATGATGTCATATGTACCAAAAGGCGATGCCATATAGCGAAACCCATTCGGTCTGGGGGGCGTGCCGCTGATCAAGATATACGACCAACGGACACGTCGGTTTCGGAATGTTCGCCTTGACCCTCTATGCTACAGTAGTTTCGACTCGGTCCCTTATGGCTCGGCCCCGCGACTTGCGCACCGAACATATTAAGTTGTTGAAAAAACAAGAGAACACGGGTCGAACAGTTACTGGGGAAGTGAACACTATCGACAGTCGTAATAATAAACACATTTATCAGATAATTGTCAATGTCAAACAACCCCACGTTAAACTTTGTAGACCATGCAGCCGAAGAATTCCAGAAATCTACACCCCGACACAGTACACATTTTCTAGAGGTGAGAGCACAGATAGTTCTGACCCCAAAATTAACTTCTGTAACGTACGTCTCCTCGCGAAGGAGAAGATGGATACTTTTTTATCTTGTTCTTCGACTCTTCCACCACCAATAAACCTGAAAACACGGATTCCATTCCCAGTAGGTGTACGTACTGTTTTCAGAAGCTATATGCGAGGGCGGATTTCCAGGGGTTTTGAATTCACATGTATACGTACGCGTAGTGGAATTTTTCCCCCTGGAAAAAAAAAACATTCGACCAAGACAGATGTAAAAAAACCGTGCCCAGGACGTCACATGCCGTCCATTAATACGTGAAAGCCACAGCCTGCCTCAGTAAAAAAACAGGTCGGGAAACGATTCCTCTCGTCCTTCTACGATGGGAACAGCATTTTCTTTTTTAAATAAAACGCATATTCATGGTTTTGTGAAAAGTAGCTGATCTTGGCTATATGGGCAAGCTGTAACTTACTTGACTATACTCGTAATGGCGAACGAAAAAACTGCCAAAGCAATATTTGTTCGTTCGGCCCTGGTGAACACGACTGTTCTATAGCATTATCGCCCACTTTGTCGTATTTGGAACGTTATTATCCGAAATATCAATGGTAAATTGTACAGCATGGGCCATATTTCATGCAAACTGCGCGTATAACACTCACTTGTCGGAGCTATATATAAACAGCAGAACATGCGTACAGCGGTAGGTAGTGCTCCGGCAATGGAGTCGTTGGATTCGGGAATCATGACGAGAGCTTGAATGGCTGCAGTCCCCACATTTATGGTGTGGCCTATTTTTTGTCGAGTTATCCGTCATGGATGCATGCCGTGCGGTGAACGACGCGACTTGAAAACCTGCCCGCACAAAAAGGCAGTCCGATTGTACTCCCTTTCAACTAAGAATATTGCGTTGTCTAAAATTTTGGCTTTCTGTACCTCTTGGCACGATAACGAACCGGATTGAAGCATTTATGCTCAAGTTAGATGTAAGATAAACCTCAAGCCTTGGCCGAAATACGTGTTTGTTGACTGCTGTCGCGTACTACTGCTGTATGATGCCAGATACAAGCTACGTATACAATTCCCTGTTCGTGCATTGTTCCTATTCAAAGACAACGGGAACCATAGTTAATAGGACCTACTGCTGACACTAAAACCAACATATTTGCCTGTTTTTACTTGACGTATTTGGCTCTATTTGTTATGCCCCCCCGTACTAATAGTGTCCGCAGAGTGGTATACCAGCATCTATAGTACACCTGGGAATCGAATTTATGACGCACGCTCTATCCTTAAGAGGCGTCCGCAACGGTTGCATAGCGCATCACCCGTACCTAGCAGAGAAACGTAGTCGAGCAAATGCCGAGTCGCCCGTGTTCTCCGACCAAGCCGGAGACATTCCAGAAGGACAAGATCGGAGATGCACCGCTGATATTCTCCGGATCTCTTGATCCGACCGAAAACAGTCGAGAGGAGACCACTTACGTCGGACAAAACCACCACCAGTTATAGATTCAAACGGTGACTAGACGGACATCAGCTGCAGCACATACAATAGCTGGTCATGGTGCGTGTGGTCGCTCCAGTCTTTGCAACCCAGAACAAGATTTCTAGGGGTTCATACATAAGAAATCCCTTCGAATATAACGCCACGAAAAATGATGGAACTCCTTCGGGGCAAAAACGGGTTGCCTAGGGCACACACCCCCAGAGCGCCATCCGCGGTGCACCTGGTGGTGGTATCACCTTTTATCTCCCGTGCTGGCCCTGATACACGTGAGTGGTTATGTTTGCAGTTCTATTTGTTCAAATAGAGCAGCACCAACCGTACATATCCTGATATGCACCGACTGGTATTTTCCGAGGCTCGGGTCGGGTCCCGTACGTAGAACACGCAAGTTTTCACCGCCTCGAACGAATTTCCAAGCTAGATTTCTCGACAGCGTGTAGAGTGCACATACCGAGCGATACCTCCAAGGCGAGACCTCGGCGAGATATTACGAAGGTCACTCTTCTGGTTACGTTTTCATTTCTTGCTGTGGAGAAAATAGGTTGGGAATTTCGTACCAGGTCTTGTTTTTTCGTGTGTGCGTGTATCCTGTCCTCGTACAGCAGTACTCGTACCGGTATATGGTAAACGGTACCTGGTATTCATACGTATGTACGGCACCCGAAAAAGTTGGACGACGCTGCTCCTACTACCGTACCCATGTTGGTGAGGCTGCACAATAACGATCGCAAGGATTCAAAGGGATCACTCTCGGACGTATACCCGTGACTACTTCTCCTTCGTCGATCAAATCGAATGGTCCTCCAGCACGGTTAGCTGCCACCCATGCACTATCGTATACATTTTCCGCCACTACTCGTATGAGTACTGCTGTTGTCTTACTGCTGTGCGAGTACCACTATTCGTATATAGTTCTGAACACGGCTACGACAGCGGTGCCGGTATATAGCAACGGCTGGCACGTCACACGACAACACCCACCAACCAAGAAGCGTACCCGAAACCCACTGACCTACCCACCCACTCAACTATTATTTGCTTCTATGAAGCTGCTGAGGCAGTGTATGACTGCGTGCCTGACAACATCATCCCAAATCGCTATTCCTGCGTTAGGCTTGCCTTGCGAACAGTACTCCAGCATTCAGAACCCTTTTTACGGCGAGCAGGAGTAATCGACGTACTGTATAGCAGCATAGCCGCGAAAAAAGCAGCACACACAGCGGTAGCAGAAGTACGCCTAAAGTACAGCAGCCGTACCTGCATTACATAAACAGCTAAAACCGTGTCATAAAATCACATATATTGGGTACGAAGTACCAGGTTGGTTTGCCAGCTTTCGTTGTTACAAACGCCAATTAATAGAGCACATGCCATGAAGGCCGACCCGGTCCCAGTTTGCCTCTTTTCTGTGTGTTTTTTCACCCTCGTTCGGTCGCGGGGAGGGCGTTCTTACCATCACAGCAGCAGCAGCAACAGCGGCAAGCAGCACCAGCAGCTTCAAGCTCAGTTGGTTTAAGGATTTTGTCGTCGTCGTCTTTGTTGGCCTCGTCTGCTTTGCTTGTACGTGTGCTCTTTTTGACGTACGAGTAGTCGTATGATACCTCGAGTACTTGCCACACACCGCTCACGGGGCCACGCTTTTTTACTCTGGTGTATATGGCAAGCCCTTGTCATACTCGTCAGAGGCTGGGTCCATCTGGACATGCTCCGTGCACACTGCTGCGAGCTGAGGGCGGGACTGGCCTCGTTACAAAAACGACACGTACCGGCGAACCTTTCATGATGCCCCCTGTTCCCTTATTGTTGGTGATCCAGGCGTATGAAACCATACTGGCATCAAGTCAAACCATGCGCAACACGAACCGACGGCGAGTCAAACTAGTTCGACGCGAGCCGACGGCCGTGCGCCGCCAGTAAAAAAATACCTCTCCCACCAAGCGGGAAGACGTAACACACAGCCACAGCCGAGCAGGACGGTGGAAACCCGAACACCCTATAATATGCTCAACTGCTGGCTGTTGGTTGCTGTACCATGTCTTATCACACTGTCCCCGAGTATTTCTTCTATGTGACAGCAACGGAACAATCAGCAATCGCACACATAGCTCGTCCTTTTGTTTCGGCCGCAGACGGTGTAGTTGTGTGTGCGTGTATGACGTGTGAACATATTTCACCTACGTCATATTGTTAGCGTACGGGGCAGAAGGTGAATACGAGTGCCCCTTTTTTCGGGATCCCAAAAATAACCCCCTTCGGGATTCCAAAAGTAACTGTGCAGCCACGGTACACACGACCCCATCATCAGCGGTACATCGTCAGTACAGCAGCAGAAGCGCTTCACACATTGCCCTATGTGACAGCCACGGTGCTTTTGTGTTCGTATGTGTGTGCAGTGTTCACCAGGAGATACATAAGGATCACATTTCCACTTTCAGTTTTCAAATGAAGAAATCGTTGTCGAACTTCATTCTGTCCCACAACATTATACAGCAGCAGTCCTCTGAGTGGATAGATACGCCTGATTTTGGAGATGCTGCCGCCTGTTGCCTTGCGACACCTCCGGGATTTCACGTCAAAATCACACCGAAGGGGAACCTTGCCGAAAGGGAACCTTATATTTTAATATTCGCATACTGTGGACATTGTTGATACCACGTACCGGGGAGCACATATAGTATCTGAAGTCCTGAGTGAGAGAATTTTGCAACTGCCAAACAAACTTTCACTTCTCCCCGCTCGTTCCCATAATAATGGCACGGGAATCCCCAAACCACGAGCACGGACGAACTAGAGGTTTTTCCTTGCGTCCAGACTGCAGTTATCCCATGCACCTACTGCAGAACATCAGTCATTAGGCCTCGCGCCTTGAGCCCGCCGGAGGCCACACAGCTCAGAGTATTTTGGCCATAATAGCCCTTTGCATGTGGTTCGGACCAAAGAGGGAATGTCGCTCTAGCTCAGGCGTCATCGTTCCGTCAATGGCATGAGCCACCAAACAGAAGACTTCGTGGGCTCTCCCTCTCCAAGTGCTGACCGGGTACCACTAGAAAGTGCGTGTTCCCTATGTTTGACGGGGTCGTATGTACGATGTCAGGCTCGTCTCCGTCGGTATTTTTTTTCATTGCGCGGTAAACGAAGGATTTTCTTGGGTTCAGCAAAGATACACGTGTTTTGTTTTTTCAGGCTTTTTCGTGAATGGTCCCTGTATCCGCAAACATGGTGTGTTCGTACGTGAGAAGCATAAGGCTGCGGTCATTGCTACTTCGAAGTATAGGAATGCTACGAAATATTAAACAGCCCATCTTCCCATTGGCGAATTGCCTTCGCGATGAGAATGTGATTCGATTTTAGTAATTTGTTGTTTTCCAAGAGTTGTATTTAGTCACAATAAAGATTTAACCCAGAATATATGCTCCTCGATGGTAGTTATCGATCCACAAGAAAAATAAATCGAAATCAACCTTGACAGGCTCGTAACACAGAGGATATAAGGGAATTGGCATTTCATGGGCGAGGTAACTCGCCCATACACCCTGCTTTTCTTGGATCTTCGATATCGTTTGACTGCCGATGCCGATTTTCATTTTCGGTTTTCGTTGTCGACGGCTGTCACAATTGACAATAGTTTACAGAATATATGCTGACTGTGAGGGGAGTATGTCTCTTACAATTCAAAGCCCAATATTTTTTTTTTCTTTCTCATCGGAAAGGAAATTATCATCTAGGAAAAGCGGCTGTTATCACAAAGCAGAAAAAAAAATATATATTGGGTGATTTCAAGAAGCAAAACAACTGTGCCGGAGGGACTCCAACCGTTGCTTTGGCCGTATAGCGCCCACCCGATATGGTACAATGCCCGGAATGAAAGCCCTTCCACGTGATTATAAATCGAAACGCAGCTATCCCATTTATATTCCACGGGGGATAAACGCCTCCATGCATGCTTGAACCCCTCTCTCTATTTGTGGATACCTCGGTGCATGTACATATTCACTGCACCCCCTCCCCACAGCACGCGCGTATGCTCTCATGTGTGTATCTTATGCTGTACTGCATATCGAGTGCCGTACCAACTACTGGTGTACATAAGCACCTGCAGTTGATCTAGATATACGCCCAGCTCTCCCTGAACGAGGCGGCCACAACCCTTCATTCACCGGCGACCCCGGGGGAGATCCGTGCGGGTCAGACATGGCGCGGTCGTGTCGCCGTGGGCGGTCAGTGTACCCTCGCGAGAGCCGATCTACCGTGTATCCTAACACATAATTGGTTTTCAACAGCCAAAACGACATCGTCACCATAATCAATACCACTTAGCGAAAAAAAATTTTAACGGTGACTGGTGTTCTTCATTGCCTTGAAAGTTCGTCGTTCACTACGTTCAGGCCGGCGTTGTGTCACGGAGAGTTTGAGGTACTGTGGTGGCCTCCAGAGATAGCCTCCAGAGATAGCAATACTTGTTTTGTTGTTTGTTTGCGCGAACCCTGTACAAAACAGGAGGGAAGCACAACAGGACGAGTAAAATTATGCTATGCTTGTTTCGCACGATGCCCCCTGGACCTAGCCCAGCCGCCGCAAACCAAGCTGTAACCACTGCTGCAACAACTGTCAGTCCTCGTCGTCCCCGCTTCTACTACTACAGTAGTAGACGTTTTCCCTGCAAAGTCCAACCATATTAGCTTGCATTATACGAATATATGGGGGACGAAAAGCAAAAAGGCGTGGACTATCGCAACCGCGCTGGAAGGGTGGTGAGACGAACTTCGAAAAACAGGTTTTGCGGCCTCGTTTTCGTGCCTGACGAACCCTACGATTGGGGCCCTCAAGCGACACCCGCCTCCCCCGCGCAAAATCTCCTGTGGCACACAATATGGCGGGTCCAACTGTGTTTTTTGTTTCTCGTACAGTACTCGTATATACAAGCCTTGCAGAAAGTAAACACAAGGGTAGGTTGTGAAGTAATAGAGCAACAGTCCACCTACCGCCGAAGTGCATAGCAGAGGATCTAAAACAGATACAGACTGGTTCAGGCATATCACCCAAAATTCATTCAGTGGCGAATGTCCACGCCGTTTTTTGGAGTTAGACCCTGAAATTTGGCACACGTGTTTTATGCGCCCTACCCGAGACTTTAACGGATGGGAATTTTTTTTATTTTTTTTTCGTCAGATATTGCTTGTTTTATATTTTTTTGGGAAATTTGGGTCGTAAGAGATCCAAAATTTCCGGCGAAAAAAAAAAAAAAAACATTCGTAAAAGGCTCGGGTAGGGCGCATAAAACACGTGTACCAAATGTCAGGGTCTATCTCCAAAAAGGACATTTGGACTTTTATGCGGTAAAAGTGCAAAAATAGGCGTCGCCTCGTAGTTACTTAGTTTTAGTATATAATCGATTTTGGGCGTTAAATATGACTTAATATGATCATACGCAGTCAGATTTTCGAATATTTGCGTGAAACTTTGCACAAACATGCCTTAGACCACCTGGAAGCGGCTCGTTCAGAAAAAAAAAATGGGGGAAAACAGGTTTTCCTACGGAAACGCCTGACTATTGTTGACCACTTTGAAGGCCTGTGATTGGCCGGGCCACATTTTCGGCCGTAGCGCCAGTTCTAGGTCCTTGAACAAAAAACTGGCGACGTCACCCTCTTCCACTGTTCATTGCGGTCAGTATGATACCAAATATGTGACATTGGAGTTGCTATTGCATGCGGCATTCGTGACTGACGAAATTTTGGGTGATATGCCTGAACCAGCTCGTACCACTCCCAGGATTTGTCTTGCGGAAAGAAGCCCCGTGATTGCTGCTATGGAGTTTTGAACGGGGGACCAACGTAACACCTCGCTAATGTGCCGGGAGACCTACCCCTCACCGCCCCCCCGGCTCTAATACGTGTAAAACGGGACATCGGCTTACAAAGGACATACTACGCGTGATTGGCGGAGGGCATGCCTGTCCACATTGCTAGTCCGCTGCTCTTGGCTGTCTTGATCGTAACTCCACTTACTCATACCCGCAGTTACCGCCTTGAACAACGTTGGCTGGGTCGGTTTTTCATGGTTTCGATTGTTTCGCACTTGCAACGTTTGTTTTCGGCGATTTATGTTTCGTTTTGTACGTTCTACCGAGTGAAATCCCTGCGATCCCCATCGCTCTAGTCACTCCCAGGGGTCTTGCCACCTCGACATCAAATTCCATGTATATGGTATGAATGAACTCCTTAAAGTTGATCGATTCCTTCGCTGGGTTGTCCGTGAGACCCACAGCGAGGTTTTGCTCGGGCAAGAGAGGGACTGTTCATATCAGAACAACGAGCGGTAGGTTCAAAGTCTGCACTCAGCGGCATGTTTTTTGTTTTTTTTAACCAGAACCTTTGCATTTGGTGTCGGATGTGTTAGCACCCCTCCCCCCCCCCCGTCGCGCGCCGTTTTTCCCTGCCAGTCATTTCATTGGCCCAAGGTTGGGTCGATCATGACTCGCTGTTCAAACCCTTTCTGCGAAACGCGGGCGTCTTACGGTGTGCCGGGCAGCAAGAAAGCGGCGTACTGCAAGAAGCATGCCGAGGACGGCACAACCAACGTCCACGTCAAGCGTTGCTCTCACGGTACTTGCACAGGGAGGTCTTCTTACTATTTCGAGGGTACGACGACGCCTTCGTACTGCAAACAGCATGCTGTGGATGGGATGACCAACGCAGGACGAAAGTGCTGCTCACATGATTCTTGCATGACCACACCTTCCTACAATACCGATGGCAAGAAGCCTGCAGTGTACTGCAAGAAGCATGCCAGGGACGGCATGTCCCACGTCTACGATAAGTGCTGTCTGCACCCCACGTGCAAGGCGAGACCTTCTTTCAATATTGAGGGTCACAAGGCAACGTATTGTAAGGTGCATGCCAAGCATGACATGGTCGACGTTCGACCCGTGGGATTGCATTCGAAGTGCTCGCATGGCGCGTGCACTCGGTGGCCTTCCTATAATATCGAGGGAAGCAAGAGGGCGGTTTTCTGCAAACGGCATGCCGCGGATGGTATGGTTGACGTCCAGTGCGCCCGTTGCTTGCACGAAACGTGCACAACAATGCCCTCCTTCAATATCGAGGGCGACAAGCCGGCGTACTGTAAGGTGCACGCCAAGCCCGGCATGTTCAACGTCCACCACAAACGTTGCGAACATGCCACTTGCACGAAGGTGCCTTCCTTCAATGTCAGGGGCAGCAAAAAGGCGGTTTACTGCAAAACGCATGCCGAGGCCGGCATGGTCGACGTCCGTCACAAACACTGCTCTCATGAAACCTGCACGAAGACTCCATGTTTCAATTTCGAGGGTAGCAAGGCAGCGGTGAGTTGCAAGAAGCACGCCAAGGACGGCATGATCATCGTCCTGTTCAGGAAGCGCTGCTCCCAGCTTCCCTGCACCAGGGTAGCGTCGTGGGGTGCACTGGCCGACGGTACGGGCTCTGTATGCGCGGATCATAAGAGCGCTGTCGTAGACGGTCCTGCAGTAAACTTCAGGTCAATGTGCACGGTGACGGGGTGTAGAGACTATTCAACATGGGGGATCAGCGGCAGGCAGCCATCTCACTGCCCAACTCACGGTCCCCGGACGGATGGCCTCGTCCTCACGGTGAAGGCCAATCAGACCAAGAGTGACGCTGGTCCCTCATCTGACAGTGCCTCTACGAGCCCCTCATTCCATGTTAAAACTGAGGGATACTTTTGAGAGGTATATATATGTACAGGTACTTATTTGTTTTGCAGTGGTTGTTGGGATATGCATGGAAATTCGTTCGAACTCCGAAGCAGATGGTTGCTCAGACAGCGTGCCTCGCTATGACCGTTTTAGGGGTATATTTTAAGCCTGTAGGAACTGTGGTCCCAATGTGGGGACAAACACTTGAAATTAGACTGAAATATTGGTTTATGTACAGTGCAGTACTAAAAGGGTTAATGTTGTTTTTTATAATGTCATCACCACAGCGCGGGGCTTCTGTTGGGATTCTGGTATCTCCACCCTAACGTTCCGAGAGGCAGTCAGTTAAAGACTTTTTCGATGCCTATTGTGCATGTGTTGTTGTTACATTAAAAACCGTGCCGGTCTCTCTATCCAGTACCTCCATCTGTCCGTCCTAATCCAACACTTGACACGGTCGATTCCCGTGGTCACAGGCTAACTTACCCAAAAAAAGCTATACTGAAATAAAAGTTGTACCCGAAGGGTCCGCAAATGTGTAGGAAAGGCAATATTTGATGGCTGAACCTCGCCGTGGTGAAGGGGTTGTGGGACTCGAACGATAGCCTCGTTTACCTGTAGGGTATTTTGCCATGAGGTCCCACCTGGGTAAGCCCTGGCCGTAAGGATGTTTCCTTTTTTACCAACCTGTCTGGGCCAGGACGAGGTATACCGTTTGGCCCTGAATATCTTGCTTGTCAGGGAAAATGCAGTCTGTGCCGTACGCTTAATTTGTTTGGTGCAGCATCTCTCATGTTTGGTCAAACGCGTTTCGCTTGACGCAGCTGACGGAAAAACGAGATAACTGTGATTTTTTGTTTTTTGGTAGGGGTGGTGTTCAGATCAGATACCGTAGATGACGACGCGATTCGGTTAAGCAAAAATGGACGCTGCCCAGGCTCGTTGAATGCAAGCCGATTAATCGGCGGACCACCTTTGTTTATGTGTAGGTTCGAGACTTTTGGCTTGTCACTGCTGTAGCTTTTCCGGTACACACATATTAGTATTAGACAATGCTACACGGACGTGGCGGCAAGTCACGGCGCTGTTTGAGCATATGTACCGGCATCCCTGTTACGAGCCACCAGTCCCTCAAAAGGACCGTTCAAGACGTTCGGCGTTGGGTGTTTAGCTGACAGAAACACTCCATATGCGCTGTGGTGTGGTTTCTGCGACGATTTTTGTCATGGCGAATTCGAACTATTCATACAAATATATGTATGTGGTCGTTTTTACGATTCTGTCTGTCTTGCATCTACAGAAACCCGTCATTCTTGTCTGGGCTTTTCGTAAGTTCGAAATGCATGGTGAATATTACAGTGGCCGCACCTTGAATCTCTTTTTGCATCGGGCTTCTGGCCTGTACGCCGTTAATTTCGTTTTCCCTTGGCGGTAAACGATTTCAGTTGACGTTTGGGCTAAAAGGCCAGGGGTCGTGGCTGTCGGGACTTCTATTCTCCAGTCTGTGACTGTAGTGGTCATTTGGAAATTCAAAACTCGTGACAGATTTCCCGTGAAAAAAGTGGTCGAGATATTCAAGCGAATAAATGACCCTCATAGATCACACCCCGGGTACCCCCTCGTCCGCTTGACCCTCAAAGCCCGTTCTTGGCGCACGGCAGCAGCGTCGCGCTAGTTTCTGCACGCCTCGACAGCCTAGCACAAACCATGCGCCTCTGCGGAGTATCAGCATCAGAGGTGGGGTGTGTGCGACACGCCGAGAACAGCAGCAAACACCAAGCAGATCAACACGCAACACACGCCGAGCACTGAATGACCTTTGGGAGTTCCACAAATATTGTTTGAACAGGGGGAAGGTGGGTTAGTTGTGATGGCCGGCTGCGGGCAAAGATGTCGGGAGACATGTCAAGCAAGGCAAAACGTGCGCTGTCAAGGGTGTAGGGCGGAAGTGTACCACACTAAAACATAGTAGTTTGGTGTCAGTCACGGCATGTCAAGGCAAACCTGCTGTCTGTCAAGGGTTGAAAGTCCTGTCTCCCGACATCTTTGGCTGCGGGTATGTACGAGACACATGCCACGTACCACGCCTCGTCAGCTCGCAACAGCAACGAACAGTGAACGGCGACTCTGGATCGGTATGCATCTGCCGTACGCAGTGTGTGTGCCATTGTGCCTTGGACTTCTCGCCGTTCGTAGTTCGGACATGGTCAACAACAGCAACAACAGCAGTAGGAGGTCAAATGCTGGCAGGGTGTCTACGTCAAATGCTGGCAGGGTACCCAAGATGGCCACGTGTGTGTGACTGCTGTACAGCTACAGTACTATACTGTACACTGTACTGCTGCTGCTGTAAAGTCTACGAGTACGAAGAGGCGCGCGCCGAGTGCGCTTCCCTTCGTCTCTAGGCCCGAGCCCGCGCCAGCCGACTGTAGTTTGGCGACAGAGAGGCCCACCGATCGTCGGCTGCGCTTCGGGCGCGAAGCAACGTCGCTGTGTCACCATCCAACTCATCGATCGTGCTGCTGCTGCTGCTTGCTTGCTGCATGGATGATATCTTGAATTTAGAGACCGTGCTTTTTTTCGATTTGAAAATCTGATGACCCAAGTCGTGGCCGAATCGAAAAAATTCCGGTCAGATTTTGTATAATCGGACTGCATAGGCTAATTCTTGTGCAGTCGGAAACGTGGATCGAAAAAGCCGGTTTCCGATTGGGGACCCAATCGGGCGTTGAAAAAAGAGCTTTTTCGATCCCAACTTTTTCGATTGAGAAATCCAATCCACGAATGAATCCCGTCGAAGTTTAGTTTTTCGACGGGATTCGTGGATTGGATTTCTCAATCGAAAAAGTTTTGAAGCTCACCGCATCTCTCTTCACCCCTCCAAACACACGGTCACACCACCCAGCGGCAGCCTAAACACCTCTCCGATGCTGGGTTGACTGCTCTACTGCTGCTGCTGCTCTCTACTGCTGCTGCTGCTGCTGCTCGCAGCGTAGCACCTCCTAGAACCCGCGAGTAGGACACGAAGCAGTTTTCAATTGTCGTATCAACCGCCCCCAGGAAGAGCACAAAAAACTGCAAAATCGGTCCGATTGACGATAGGGAAGGCATCCAGACACCCCCCGTCGAATTTACAGTGGATCGGAAAACGAGTTTTTCGATCCTCTCAATCCGACGGCATAAAAATTAGCCATAGGACGGTGCTTTCGTTTTTGAGATCGAAGAATACAAATCTGAAGCTTGAAATCGAACTGCATAGGAATCGACCTAACCAAAGGCCGTTTCCTATGCGGTTCGATTTCGAGCTTCAGATTTGTATTTTTCGATGCAAAAAACGAAAGCACCGTCCTATCTAATGCAGTCCGATTGTGCAAAATCTGACCGGAAAAATTCCGATTTGAGAATCAGATGCCCCAAGTCGTCAGAGTTTGGCCTCTCCGTATATATACCCACAGACTTTACAGCAGCAGCAGCCTTATTATTTTACGGTTGTTTATATACTGCTGTATTAGAAGAGTACTGGTGGCCTAAATACTCGGAGTACTTGGAGTATAAGCAGTACTGAAGGCCCAAATACTCCGAGTAAACTGGGAGGATGAGCAGTACTTATACTCGAATACAAGCAGTAGTACTCGGAGTAAAAACATGTAAATTGCTCGGAGTACTCCGAGAAATCGAGAGGATTGGACACCTAAATACTGCGAGTACACAAAGTACCTGAAGCATTTTTTCCCGAGAAAACTCTGACTATACTCCGAGGTAATGGGAGCATCGGTGAATTTTGAAATGCTATAAACGCCAGTCACATGCCCCCAGAACCTGGGAGCAATGACGGCCGAGAGTGTTAATGATGCAAAGATGCTCCTAACGTACTTCACACTCCGAGTATACTCCGAGTTCAAGTACACTTCGTACTGCGAGTTAGAGTACTGGCCGTCTGAATACTCGGATTACTTGGAGTATGAGCAGTACTGAAGCCCCAAAAACCCGACATACTCCAAGGACACGAAATATCGAGAGTGTTCATACCCGAAATACTCCGAGTACGAGCAGTATCCCGGAGTATCGAAGCCCGAAATAAATACTCCGAGTACACGAAGCACCTGAGATATTTTATCTCCAATATTATACTCCTTAATTTACTCCAAGGTACTCGGAGCATTTGTGCAACATTGAACACAACGAGGAACTACCCCTGAGCCCGCAGGAAAAACGCCGGACAGATACGAGTACTTGCATTTTTTTTCAAGACTGGAGACTAGCAACGCGAATGATACTCATTCGATTGCGATACAAGCACAATTGATACTAGGGGTGGAACTGGTGTGATCTCTCCTTGGAGATATTCGACCAGCGCCCCTGGTCAGCGGTGCGTAAGTTTGGGTAATGACGTCAAGGGGTATTGCATTCCTGCCTCGGCACGATACAGTGGAATCCAAACAAGATGACGATATTCATTGACCATGCCTTTGACCATGGCTGACACAGCCCATCGCCGGCTGGCTGTAACTACCATTCAATGTTGGAATCGCAATTCTATCATACGCAACTGATACCGAAATGAACGAATTATTGTGATAATAACTGCTTCTCTCCTTTTTCTAGGTCGCTGGTGGGTGAATTACGGTTCTGGGCAGTGTTGTTCGGTGCGGGAGAACATGTAAATCTAACAGACGTGTTTAATCGCCGCCTTTTAAACGTGATAACAGCGTAGCTTGTACCATGCATCCACAAGCAGCCGTGACATTCAGTACGCAGACTCGTTCCTGACCTCAGACCGTGGTGGTAAACTTCGTCCTGTCTAGCAAACGAAAATCGCGGAGACCGGTATCAGTAAGATGAAGCCACCAACCGTGACACCGAACCCCCCGTCACATACGATGGCCCGGTTTCCTGTCCACATACCAAGGATACTGTAGTGGCTGAGAGGGAGAACTCATAGTTTTGTTTCCGGGTGTCCCCAGCGTTGGTGCTCTCATCGCTCGACTATCGGACCGCGAATGATTAGCCGAATAGCCAAAAATATAGCATGTTGTCACAGTCAGGAGGGCAAATGGAGCTCGCTAGCCGCCATTGGTTGCAGTGCAATACAAATCCTATATGTCGTTAGTCTCGAAGAGCACCCTCTGTGGAATTTCACATAGTTGCCGCCAATCCGATCGTTCACTCCATGCAAGCCACGATGTAAGAACATGAAACGACTCCACCACATAGGTGAACGTCGTTTTGGAGGAAATCGGTACGTAAACATTTCTTCGAAACCTATTCGCGTGAGGTACTTGGGCACAAAATCTAGATGAATAATATTACCGTGGCTAGAGACGGAATAGGTGAAACTTGGTTTTCGACGGTTTTGACTGTGAATGTATCATGCTATTTATAGTTGACGTTGTATGGGTTGAAGACCGGGCAGTGTTTTCCTGGGCTGCCGTAAACCTGGCTCAAATCGGCCAGATATAACCGCCTTACCCAGTTGCAGACCGACAGACGGTTCCAATACCTTGTGTGGGTCCCAAGCGGGAACACCAAACACAAAATTGTCGGCACGCGCACAACTCGCGGGTCTTCCCATTTTTTCATCTCTAGACCTCGGCCCGCGGGTCTTCCCAGTTTCTCGACTTTAGACATTTAGCTTTGTTATGGAAATATTAGCCCATAGCCAATATGAGTCAATGTTCAGTAGTACTGCTCTTGTACATCGTATGTTTCGGTTCGTGAGTAACGCATATGTATGCGGAGGAATTACTGCTGTAGCCTTCTCTACTCGTAGGATCGTAGCCTTCTCAACTCGTAGGATCGTATCCTTTACTCTTCCATGTGGATCTCTCTGGATAGCCTCGGCTCTTAGCTTTCCTGGTCGTCTCTAGGATGGATCTCTCTGGATAGCCTCGGCTCTTAGCTTTCCTGGTTGTCTCTAGGAGGTGCCGTCATCTGGACTTCTGCGTTCTCTCTCTGTGGATCTGTGTGTGCTGTGTTGGCCACCTAAGCGCCAGTGTTCAACATATCTTCATATCTCTACCGCACCAAGCGGTCCATCTGCTTCTGGTCCACGACCACTCACGGTGCCAACAATCTCGACTAGCGTCGAGAGGCACAGCCTTGTGCACTTGCCAGGGTATCACCAACGATAATCCATAATAGGTTTATGAGCCCCAACTGTGAGTGAGTGGGGATCTGCGGCGGCTCATCTTGCTGACATCTTGCTGCCGTAGAACGCTGTGGAGTGCACACATATCTTCGAACTGGATATCCGCGGAGAGCTACTACTGCTGTAGGAGTTAGCTTTCTGCTGGAGGCCACGTTGAGTCAACCCGTTTGCTTACTGGGCCCGGACTGATCACCTGGGCTCTCGGCTGCACATTTCGGTACGCTACTGCTGTGTGTAGAGCATTCGGGAGCATAACTTCTAGGCGTTGATTTCGGTCGGCGAATAGGGTTGTGCGGGCTGTTGGTTTGCGTGCGGAGTGCCGTTCACGGTGTTCTGTGTGGTAAAACTGACTGCCAAATTCGCCTGCGCGTTTTAATTCCGCGAGGCGTAGTCTATCCAAGATATCTTCCACGTGCTGAGTGCCGACTTGGTAGCGTGTGTAGGGTGAGGATACGACTGCTACGCTGTGGTCGTCTGCTACTACAGCTACGCATACCTGCGCGTTGTAGTATACGCGAGGTAGGGCTGTCCAAGATACCTTGCGACCGTGTTTTATCGGTGCGTGTGTAGGTTGAGGATCTGACCCGGCCTGTTTGCATCCGTGCAGCAGCCGCAAGTCTACGCTGAAAGACGCGTAGCACCTCTCAGCAGTACATCTGACCCGTGTGTCTGCAGGAACGGGGCCGGAGCTGGCTACTCCGCCACCAAAAACACCGCAGCCTCGCCACCTGCGGTCGGTCACGCTGCGCTCGGCGGAACGCAGTGGTCCGGGCGGAAGCTGAGGAGCTTCTGACGGACGTGGGTCGCGAGCTACGAAGCTGCGATCTGTACTGAAGCCTACCCCCGGGTAGCACAGCACCGTTTTCTTAGCGCGTCGGACCTTCTGAGGTATTCGGGGCGTTTTACGTGTGCTTCAACTCTACGCGCCTCGCGTGTAACCAAAATCCCAGCATGGCGGACTCTACGACCTCCGGGTACAACCGCATGCTGGAGAACGTCGGGAAATGCTCCGGACCGGATTTTCGCGAGTGGAGCCTCAAGCTTCGGCAAGGTATCATCCTCTACGCGCCGGAGCTCCTTCCTATCCTCGAAGGCGAAGCGCGTCCTTCGGGCCCGGCGTCGACTCCGGAGGCAATCGCCGTCTGGGATAAGGCCAACGGTCGCATGTTCTCCCTTCTCTTCTTCACGACCTCCGGGTCCGCACAACTGACAGTCCGCGCACACGAGGGAGGGGGGACCCGTCGTATGGGAGACGGAGCGGCGGCCTGGAGGGCTCTCAACGAGCGCTTTGACGCTCAAAACCAGGAAGCTCGGCGTGCCTGCCACAACGAGCTCTTCAACCTCCGGCATCTCACCGGTGGGGATCCCATCGACTTCTTCACCAAGGCGTATGACCTGAAGGGTCGCCTCACGGTGCTGGGGGAGGACGTCTCCGACAACGTCTTCCTGGACATCATGCTCACGGGCCTCACCAAGGCCCCGGAGTTCAAATTCATCCGGGAAATGCACTACCGGGATGAGTTCACTACGGTGGACAAACTCCAACAGACGGCCAACCGGTTCTACATCGACCAGCAGGCGCGGAATGCTTCTGGGCCCGTGGTTGCGGGCCGTGGAGCCGCGATGGCGGCGTCCAGCACCGATCAGTGCCACCAGTGCAAGGAATACGGGCATTTCCAGCGCGATTGCCCCAAACAGGTGCAGAAGCAACGCCCTAAGCGTGGGAAGAAGCACTGGAAAAAGGGCAAGAAGGGCGGCGGCGGCGGTGGTCAACAAAAGTGGTGTTCGTACCACAACACCACCTCGCATGCCGACTCGGAGTGCAACAAGCAGAAGGAGCTGAAGGAGCTCAAAGGGTTGGCAGCGAATCTGGCGATGCTGCAGACTGCAGTCCAAGCTAACCCTTCCTTCGGGAACGCTCACCTGGCACAAGCACCTCAGCCCGAGCCGACCACGTTCGGCTTCTCCTTTAACGCTCTGGGTTCCTCCTTGCCTGAGGTTGGTTCGTCACCTACCGCTTCGGGTACACCTTCGGTGGCGTCCAACGCCAAACCGGCGGCGCCTTCGTCCGTTTCGTCAGAGACGCCAACAAAGAGCAACCACTTATCTCAAGGTCTCTTTGGTGCGTTCATGGCGACTCCTGCGGATGCGTCTCAGGAGCCTTTCCGTTCTGACGGATCATCTCTTCTGCTGTTGGTTGACAGTGGAGCGAGCGACAACTACCTCGACCCTGCGCTCACACCTGGGTTGCGGGCCTACATGAGTGACGTCCAGGACCTTCGGGTCCCTCACACGATCGTCGCCGCTGGCCAGCACCTACTACAAGGCGTTGCTACGGGTACCATCTCTGGCACTGTCAAAGACGACGGTGGGAACGACCTGCCCGTCTCCGTTCGCGCCATCTTGGTACCAGGGTTGGGGACCAACCTGTTCTCCGTGTCTGAGGCAATGCTGAAAGGGGTGGCGACGATATTCCACCCGGAGAACCCCAGGTTGGAGTCAGAAAAGGTGAAGGTTCCGATGCAGAACCTGGGAGTGGCCGCCGCGACGGGTAAGCTCATGTACACCATTCGGCTGAAGCTTGGGGGTGGTACTGGGGGCCAGCAGGTCCCCAGATGCGCCCCTGCCGGCTTGGTCTTGCGGACGGAAACGGCTGATCTCTGGCACCGGCGAATGGGGCATCTCAACCGGAAGAGCATGGATGTCCTGCGGAGGCAGCTGGAGAATGGCGTCGACTACGCTGGTGACGTGCAGGACTGCGGTCCTTGCCCTCTTGGGAAGAGCGCACAACAGCCTCACCCTAAGCAGGCCACCTACAACGTCAAACGCCCTTTCCAGACCGTGCTCGTCGACACCCTCGGCCCGTTCTCACCTCTGGCACTGGGAAACTACAGGTACGCCACCAAGTTTGTCGACCTACATACCAAGTGGAAGGAGGTGGTTCTCATGAAGGACAAGACTTGCTCCGTCGACTCCCTCGCGTTGTTCAACAGAGGTACCGTAACCCCTACCGGAGAGCGCATTCAGTGTGTCCGGGGCGACCAGGGGACCGAGTTTACGAGTGCGGATTTCCGTCAGTACTGCCTCGACAACGGTATCAAGCTGGAGTTCGCCTCGCCGAATACCCCTCAGCAGATTGGAGCGAACGAGCGTGCAGGCCGGACGATCCTAAACATTGTGCGTTGTCTATTCGCTGACTCTAACCTACCGAAGTTCCTTTGGGGGGAGCTGCTGAACACTGCGGTCTACCTGAGCAATCGCTCTCCGCACGCGGCTCTCAACAACGGGACGCCGTACAAAGCGCTCTACGGCAAGGATGCCTTCCTCGGGGACCTTCGGGTTATCGGGTGCAGGGCGTTCGTGCACGAAGAGACTTTTATCAAGAAGCTGGAGAGTCGTGCTTGGGAAGGGCGGCTTGTCGGATACAGCATGGACAGCAAGTCGTACCGAGTCTACAACTCTCAAACGCGTCGCGTACGGGAAAGCCGCAACGTCACCTTCATCGAGACGCCTGCCCGCATCCCTTCGACGAATGACGCTGATTTCGACGGTGGGGAGTTCACCTACGACGACCACGACGACCTGGTGAGAGATGTGCGAAACTATACGTTCAATCACTCGATTGACTCGCTCTCTCCCGACCATGCCGTCGGGGACCAGCCGGTGATCGACCTCCTCGAGCAAATCCGTGAGACTACTGCCCGAGACCTAAATCTAGCTGACCCATCTTCACCGGACGGAGGCGTTCCAGAACCCTCCGGAGATGAGTCTGGGGGAGTTGTTTCCCCGGCTCCTGCTACGTCTGGTACTACAAGCGGGCCTGCCGCGTCCCGGGGTGGCCGGGGTGCGCGCGGCGGTTCTTCGCGCGGTGGCATCACGACACGCAGTGGGCGAGGTTATACTGGTGGTCGCGGTTCCAGTGGTGGACGGGGTGCCGCTTCGGCTCCGACACGCCCAACCACGCGATCTTCATCCAGTCAGCCTTCAACGACCCAATCTGCACCCAGCCAACCTAGCGCGCGGACAATCAGCGAACTGCGTCGTCTGTCGTACGCATTCACCGTGAAGGGGGAGTTTCCTGACGTCGCTCACAGAGACGGCTCCTTCGGCTTCACGGAGTATGCGTATGCAACTGGGACATCTCAGCCAGGTGTTCCAAGGACGATCCAGGAAGCGAGATCTATGCCGGACGCTGCCATGTGGAACGCAGCCGCTGAACGCGAAATGGCGAGCCTCAAAGAACGCAAAGTCTTCAAGCTCGTCCCGCGTAGCGCAGTTCCTTTCGGTCGGAGGCGCATCAACTCCAAGTGGGTGTTCAAGCGCAAGGCCGACGGCACCTACAAGGGGCGCCTGGTAGCTCAAGGCTGGAACCAAGTGCCTGGTGTTGACTGCGGCAGCACATTCGCGCCTGTGTGCAAGCTACAAGCCATCCGTGTGACCCTGTGTATCAGCGTGCAATTCGGCTGGAAAATACACCAAATGGACATTTCAACAGCCTTTCTGCACGCGGGCCTACAGGAAATAGTGTTCGTGGAGCAGGCACCAGGCTTTGAAGTCAAAGACAAGGATGGAGGCGAGCTAGTAATGCAGCTAGAGAAGAGCCTTTACGGACTCGCCCAAAGTCCTGGGAACTGGTTTCGCACCATCGACCCCGTCCTCGTCGAGATCGGGTTTGTTCCGCTAAAGTCCGACACCTGCGTCTACGTGTACGACCACGACGGCGCTAAGATCATCCTGACACTTTACGTGGACGACTTGCTACTGACGGGAAACAGTGAGGACACCATTGTTAAGGTCAAAAGCCAGCTGAAGGAACGTTTCAAGATGACTGACATGGGCGAGGCATCGCTCGCGCTGGGCATCGAGATCAAGAGAGACTATAAGCTGGGCACACTGACCATTTCCCAGAAGGAGTACACCAAGTCTGTTCTCGAGAAGTTCGGGTTTTCGGACTGCAAACCTACACCCACACCTGGCTACGGTCCGGAGCTTTCAAACGAGCAACCGGAGGACACCGTACTGAGCGCGGAAGACAAGAAGACCTATCAGAGCATCGTGGGGTGTCTGATGTACCTCACAAATCTGCGCTATGACACCATGTACGCCACGGGACAACTCACCCGTGCGATGGCCAAGCCATCTCAAGTCCACTTAGTGGCGGCGAAGCGTCTTCTTCGCTACCTAGCTGGAACGACGGACTTCTCTATCATCTACAAGAAAGGAGGGTTTAAGCTCGTCGTCTTCTCTGACTCGAACTGGGCAAACAACCCTGACAACGGGAAATCGACTTCATGCTACGTGACAATGCTGGCCAATGCACCGATAAGTTCCAGGTCGGGGCTACAGGGTCTCACTGCCATGTCGACCATGGAGGCGGAGCTGGTTGCGTCGTCCTTGGCGATGAAGGAAGCAGTGTTCTGCTCGAACATGCTGACCGAGCTAGGATTCGGCAAGGAGTTCGCGAAAGTGCCGCTGTACTGCGACAATACGGCAACGCTACACGCACTCGGAAACCGCTCGCACAGCTCAAGGACGAAGCACATCGCTCTTCGCTACTTCTACATCCGAGAGCTCGTGTCCGAGGGAAGGATTTCCATTCACTACATTCGGTCGAACGACAACATCGCCGACATCGGGACCAAGCATCTGAACCAGCACCAGTTTCGACACCTACTTTCGTTGATCGAGAACTTCAACGTCGTGGACTTCATCAACAAAACGACCTACTAAACGTGTTGTATGTTTGTGTGTTGGGGAATCTCTGTTGTTTGTGGAAATCAGCTTCAGTATCGACATTAGGCCTCGCAGCATTTCTGGTTGATCGAGCCATGTAGGATTGGTCGGTTTTGACAATAAACAATAGCACGAATTCTTTGCAAGGGCATGAATGTCTGTAGCACGTACACAAATTCAAATACTAGAACGAAATGGATTGAAATGAATTCGAATGTATCTTTGTAATCACAAGTTTGGTACAATTCAGAGCAACTTTCATTGAGGGGGAGTGTCATGGAAATATTAGCACATAGCCAATATGAGTCAATGTTCAGTAGTACTGCTCTTGTACATCGTATGTTTCGGTTCGTGAGTAACGCATATGTATGCGGAGGAATTACTGCTGTAGCCTTCTCTACTCGTAGGATCGTAGCCTTCTCTACTCGTAGGATCGTATCCTTTACTCTTCCATGTGGATCTCTCTGGATAGCCTCGGCTCTTAGCTTTCCTGGTCGTCTCTAGGATGGATCTCTCTGGATAGCCTCGGCTCTTAGCTTTCCTGGTTGTCTCTAGGAGGTGCCGTCATCTGGACTTCTGCGTTCTCTGTCTGTGGATCTGTGTGTGCTGTGTTGGCCACCTAAGCGCCAGTGTTCAACATATCTTCATATCTCTACCGCACCAAGCAGTCCATCTGCTTCTGGTCCACGACCACTCACGGTGCCAACCATCTCGACTAGCGTCGAGAGGCACAGCCTTGTGCACTTGCCAGGGTATCACCAACGATAATCCATAATAAGCTTAAACGGTGTAAACCTCTGCCGACAGGTAAAAGTACATCGGCGTGCCTGCCTTGGGGATAAGCTATGTCAGGTAGGTTTCCAGCCGACACTAATATTCTTCGTTTATTTGACAGTTTTAATGTGCGACATGTTCAAGTCTGTTTGTGTATATATCGACCGTGCCCTCTTAAGCACGGCCTCGTATTTCCTTGACGGAGCCGGCGTCCAATGTTCCTGCTGCTGTAAGCGTCTGTCGCTTTCTCCAACTACTGCCGCGTCAATAATATTCAGCTACTGTAATCATGGTCCCTTCTGCGGAACCCTAGTAGAGAGAATGGTCGGCGTCGTCTCCATCCGTGCTGTAACATCAACTGAATATATCGAACATCGCCGGCCTCTGTGGTGGGGGGAGCACATATTGCTAATTATGCTCCTGGACGGGACCGGTGTGTGCTGCACCCAGTAACTGATCGTGAGACGGAATATAGGATAAGCGTGAAACACAACCCCACGGCCTAACCTTCGAACAGAAAATAACGTGGCTAACGCATTGGATCCATGTATACTGGGTAACTCCTCCGCGAAGTAACTTTGTCTAACGCTAAATAAATGTATGCTGAAACGAAAACACCTACTAGTACCGTATCGAAGCTGGGCTCCGGCTGAAACGCGGACAGTGGGTGTGTGCGCACGCCATGCAACACCGATATACGACAGGTATATACATCCATTTTGATGAAATCAAAGTTTTTCGTGATGACAAGCTCTAACCAACTACACAACCGTAGTGATGCCTTTTGCCTGTCGAGTACAGAAGGCCCACAACCTCTCCTGCAAAGAAGCCAACTCATATAACTCACGTTTACATGTAAAATAACGTATCTTGTGACTACACCAGCCTAAACCTCAAGAGTTATAAGCTACGAATAATCCCCGTAACTTGGTTTGTTCACTGAAACGACCTGACTAGTACATATTTTGGCCAAATCAATACTTCTTCCGCCATATTCGGTTGAAACTCCTAACGGCAGAATGGAGATCACTATGTTGAGGTATTTCGGGATGATCAAGCACGTGCCAAGTTCATGACGAAGCTGAAACCTCGTTCGTAAATTTCTCTTCAGCACCATGTGTACGGCGTTCCTACAGGGCTATATTATCGACTTCAATTGCACACTCCGCCATTTCCAAGGGGGTGTAACCTAAGCGGCAGGTTTACTATGAAAAAGCACCCCTCCGCGACATGACTTGATGACCTCTTCCCCACACGAGGGTATCATCGCTAAGAGCGTCAACGTCAACCAGTGTATGTGCATTATCACGCTTACGCCCCTCTACCCTGATCATATAAATGCATCCGTATATGACGGGAAAAATCTATATGATGTCCCTCTGCTCAAACTAAAAGTCACAAATAACACTCCACTTTGTCATGGGGCGACAGACTAAGAGAAACATGTGCGAATCGGTTGGGTCGGGCAGTGAGGACATGGCAATTCTTGAATGGGCCGTGATCGCGGCAGTGGCAAGGTTGAACTTCGCGAAGCCTCCCTGTACAAATAATTGTATATATATGTACCTTGTCCCCCACCTGCAAAACCCCACAATTGGAATTAGAAACAAGACACGATATGCCTGAGTTTGTCATCCATTACACACTATGAGACCCCACTATAATCGATGACGATGACATAGGCAATTTATAACCGAACCTGCGGCGTAGACAAGCGCGCGTGCGATAATGGCGTCCAGGAAAACATAAAGAGAAAGCCTCCCACAACACAGGTGAGTTGTTGTACGGAGAGACGCGTATTTGCTTTCTCCATTGAAACACTCCCGAATTTACAGATTTATATGAATCGCATAAAACATGAGTCGCAGGTTCGTACGCATTGCGACAGAGATGTGAATACGAACGGCGCAAACTTCAAAAATCGCACTCAACCTTCATGTTGACTGAAGGCCTACCTACCGCGACGCTCGACGATGTACGAACCGCCCTGCTGGTTCGCTTGACCTGTATAGTGAGGACAAGACCGTTCGTGAGCGGACCGTGAACACTGCAGAGTGTGTAGGTTGTTCGCCAACCAGTTCCCACGTCGAATGCAACCGACAACCGGCCTCCTTGCACTGTGCGCTCAAGTGGACAACCGGACCGTCCAAGATATCGCCCATATGGCCGGTGCATGTAGTCCGGGCACCGTCATCCAGTGAACCCCAACACGGCTTCTTCGCGCCCTTGTCACGTGAGCACCGTCTCCTGGCAGCGTTCACCATGCCGCCCTCAGCATGCTCCTTGCAGAACGCATCACCCACACCTCTGCCTACGATGCGGAAGGACGCTATCCTCTCACATGTTGCACAAGAGCAGCGCCTGCGAAGGGGCGTTCTTATCGAACAGTTTTTTTTCCATCATTTCCATTTTTTTTTTCCCAAAACGAAAAGAAACGTTGGACATAATGGAAATATTGGAAATATTGAAAATTCTTTAGAGGGCAAAATGTTTGGAAGGCTTCACGTTCCAATAAATGGGGAAACAAAAAAATGGAAAAAATGGAAATCTAGGAAATTGCGCGAAAACAAATGTTGGAAATGTTACCAAAATTTAGGAAATATATGGCTCCGACAAGAATGGCCCTAATAAGGTTGACCATGCCGTCTTCAGCATGCTGCCTGCAGTATGCCGCCGCCTTGCTGCCCTCGACATTGAACGCCTGTCTCCTCGTACAGGAGCCCTGCGAAAAGCGCTTGTGGCAGACGCTGACCATACCCTCTTCCAAGCATGTGTCCCACAGAAAAACGCCTCCTTGATACCCTTGACACTTGAAGGAACCTCTTCTCAAGCAGGTTTCGTGAGAGCAACGCTTTGTTGCGGACGTCAATCATGCCGCCTACGTAGAGCGTGCTGTTTGCAGTACTCTGGCATCGTCTTGCCCGGGACGCTAACGCTCGCGAATGTTGTCCAAATATTTATTGAACACACCGCCCCATTTCGAGCTGAGGAAGAGAAAAGTACGGGAAGCGGGTGAACGTGCGCAGTGGGGCTGTTAGACGCCAACATCAGATGCGTGCTACGATAGAGATGTCACGTTTCGGCCGAAATGGTTTCTGAATGGTCGAGCTTCTTGACCCAAAATCGGCGAACTGCCATGATTTTGTTGAAATATTGTTCCTTGTTTGCTTCGGCCATGGGATTGTCAATCGAATATCATTTTTACTTTCCTCCCTTAATGATCACTTTGGGGTGAGGTGTAGAGCTCTTCAAGTAACCACCCTTAGAAGGCAAAAACATGGCGCACTTCTATCGTACCATGCGTCCTCACTGGCGCGGTGTGCAGACGAGCCACGGAATATAGCATGCTGTTCGCAGCCTGTACGATATCCATGCGATATTTTGAGTAGGAGGAGAGGGGGTCCAATACTGCCGCAAAATCCGGCGACCCTCGTCGTCAAACCCCACTGAGGCCTTGGTTTCGAATTTCGGTGTTGGGCGTTTCGTGAGTAAGAGGTCGGCTGTGAGCAAACGAGGTGGCTTTCGAGGGGGTGAAAACGTGGGAGTTCGTACGAGGTGGTGCGCACACACCACCCGGAAGTTCGTCGGCCATGAATGCCGATTGAAATATCTACGCAAATAAAACATAACGCGGTACTACCATCAACAGAAGACGAGGGTGGCCAACGTTGAACTTTGGCGAAGGGTATTGCGCTTGCGGTAAGATTTGACACAATGTGTCTCGACCGAACAAAGCTTCTTGAAAAGCTAAACAACAGGCGAGTGTTACCGTAGGAAGAACACATTGTGGAATATACTATTTTCCAGAAAAGACCGGTTACAATGTACTCAAAAGGCATGTCTAGACATAATGCTTTTGGAAAAATACATGAAATCCGGGTTGGTTACTTTGTATTACCAAGATCACGCCTACAATAATGTCAACAATGGACATTGTAAAAACAGGAAACTACGCAAATTTCACATAGTTTACCAACGCTAACTTGTACAGGGGTGCATTCATGTTGTTTTAGATAGACCTTGAACGTTTAGCACAGGTGTTATATCAACCATTGCCGACATCGTAGCGAACGGGTCACATTTTGACGGTAGACGCGGGGGCACCATGTTTGTTTCTGTGGTGGCTACTACAGGATCTTTATACCTCACAAAAAAAGGACTTAGGGACGCATGCTACGATAGAGGTGCACCACGATTTTTCTGAGATCTTCACTTCGGGAGCGTCATACCTCACCGAAAAAATGGTTTTGGAAGAAAATAAAAGTGCTACCGGGTGAGAAATCCCATTTCCGAAGTGTACTCTGAAAAATTACTCGTCTCAAAAATGGAAGTCCGACGAATTTGGGTTAAGGAGCCCGATCGTTCAGAAACGATTCAGCCAAAAAGTGCCACCTCTACCGTAGCATGCGTCTAGGATGGAATAAAAAGGTCTACCCGATAAACAATGGTATGACCTAAGTACACAATGAAACAGGTTGCAACACATAAACCAAATTTCGACGAGTTTGGGTTAAGGAGCCCCGTCGTACAGCAAACGTTCCAGCCAAAATAAGGTATACCTCTATCGTAGCACGCGTCGTGAATTTAGCTCAAACTATTTCCGAAGGCAATTCGCCCCCCCCCTAGCACCCAAATATCAACCGAAACCAACATTTCCCGCGAAAAAAAGGAGGCCAGCAGAAACGGTTTGTCAACTACATGGCAGGCGCTGAAAGGACACGTGTGCACATATGGAGCAACCTATTAATCACGAATACAACTAGCACCCACCCACGCGATGTGTGCAAGAACAGAGGGAAGACACAGCGTGTGCGATTTAATACCGACGTCGATCTCTGGCTTTGTTGAAAACACTGTTCGTATACGACCAATTTTGTTCGCCAAAGGCCGCATGGATCGGGGTTAGGCCCGATTGTTTCGAAGGAATACATACACTTAACCACATGCAGGCAACCAGACGCAGAACACAAAAATCATTATACGAGTTTGCGGCGGGTTGTGGAGACTGACACATCCAAATGGTAGGGGTTGCAAATATTAGCTCCCAATATGTCTGGCCTGTTGAGCTCCTCGAGTTAGCAGCTCAAGTTAGTACGATAATTATACTTGTAAAGTCGTTGTGGCACCAGTGCGTATCAATATTGGAGAATTTGCCGATTCGAGCACATTTCACGTCGTGTGTTGGGTGAGATAATAACGCTCTCATGTGAGGACAAGCAAAAGCGACACCCATACACGGTCGCATTGCTCTACTGACGGCGATTCGCTCACGTTACAGATAATGCACAAGCATCAGGCATTGCGATCGCGCCAGCGCCTCGGATTAGACGTGCCCATACTCAACACCTAGTAATTATCTGCGGTTACTAGGGGTAGACCGCGGGCCCACGCTCGCAACACCTAGGTATTGTTGGTGGAGAATACTACATAGCAAAACATATATTGTTTGGTTTTCAGGGGGACGGATGGAATTCGAGAATAACGTGCTGACATCCACTGCTTGCTGCCATGGGTATTTGTCCTGCCTTTGACATTACGGGTTACTGCGATCGAAACACTGCAAACATTCAGGGATACGCAAAGTGACACCTTTGCGAACAACAGAGGGGATATGTGAACGAGCGAATTTCGTGCCGAAAGCCAAGACACATTGTCAGGTCATGGGGTAGGTTTATCCAGCTATCAGAAGAGAGCCGGTGGATTATTCACCACTACTTCAAAGATCGTGGCGGGCTATCTCACGACAAATACTACTGGTAAACTCAATATGTGTACCTCGTTATATTGCTGTGGCAGCATATATATATATAAAAGCCTTGTGGCGCCCTGCTTTGATAGCTACGAGTACTGCCAGCCCTAGGTATTGCTGTTCCAAATAACACGGGTAGGAAGCCCATTGCGTACCACAGAAGAGCTCGGCGCAAGCGGACGAAGTACGAGGAGATATACCCGGTAACGTTGTGATCGGGTGTTTAATGGGTGGCAGGTGAAATAAAATATGGTCTAAACTGGACATGAAACACGGGTTTTGAGATCAAGGCCAAAGACTTGCAGTAGGACTGACGCTGAACACAATACTCAAAATGAAGTAGGGGACCTAGGGCGGCCTGCGTAGTGGCCACCAATATGATGGACAACAAAACCATCGAGTTGTGGCGACGCCAGTTAATATCAGTAAAACAAAAACACCATACGACTTCACTACAACGCAGAAATTAGAAAAGATGCACAAAATTCGAAATCCGCCACTACATATATTACACAAGCAAGCCGCCCGTTCCTTGCGTAATCTCAGTATCACAAGTAGGCTCAAGCGAGGAGACGCTGTCCCTTCTTTGGCCGATCGAACTCTTGCCCCGGTATCAAGCACGCTTGTCTCGAACTAATATATCACCGGCAGGCAATACTCAACCCTAGTCGTACTCCGCATGTCACGTCCAAATGCTTGCGATCGCACATATTGTTTTAGACCTCTCGAGTTTCAGTAATGTTGTTTTTTGGAGTGCGGTACGCGCATATCGTTTATGGTTTGGCTGGTACGTCCTCGCGCTTGCTTGGCGTTCCTTTCGGGTGTTTGTTCACATCCGGTGACCTCTCGGCCAAGCCCCAATAGGTGGTGTTACCTCTCGCCCCCCTCGTACATAGCATGTCTTAGGTCGCGCGGATGGTTTGACATTCCTATTACATACCAGTTCCCACTGAAGAGCACTATCGGTATAAAGGTCGAATGTTATGAGTGCCGCTGCTGGTTGGGTACGTGGGCGCTCAGATTCCACGACAAAACACTATCCCGTCACCCACGGCTGCCTGTGGATGGGCATCGTTAAAGGATACAAACAATAGCAAAACCTCTTGCCACACTATTTAAGGACACCTTGGCCGCCGGTAAAAAGGTTGTGCTATATGTCACGTACGATATGCGTGATCGTCCCGATCCGTTGTGGATATGAATCAGCAGGAAATACTGTCAGGCACGTTAACGATAGCGACATTATGTAATTCCAGGAACACTGAATGTTTGTGTGTTTCGTTACAGGGAGGTAAGACAGAGGGGGGCAAGACAGTTGAAATAGGCCAGACGGCGTAACGACACGGGCACACCAGGATCCTCGATATTCTGCAGTGCTCTCGCCCTTCTTGTAATCGGTTAGTACGACCAGACACAAAGAGTCTGCGTCGCCATCAACGGATTCTAAAAATATTCACGAAACGGATCGTTAGCCCTAACACCGTGTGCTAGTGTAAATAACAGATACCCCCAGTCAAGCGAAGTAAAGCAAACGACTCCGGTTAAACAAACTAGAGGTACGTCGAGGGCTGGCCTTATTTCGCGGGTATACGCTGAGATTACTCGCAGTATTCTGACTGTTGGCACTGCTGTGATTTCCAACACTCACGGTGTTCGAGGATCTAACACTGAGAGGTGCGGTAGAACCGACAGTTGTGCGAGGGTTTCGTACTCCCAGGTATTGTCGGAACACATGTAATCGGCAGCATTTTACTCGAATGCTGCAGTACACCCCGAGTTCTATGCTGTGGATACTCCTGAACACTTCATGTAGTTCTGATTTTTCCGTGCATACTACCATGGATGCAGCTTGTACTCGAGGATCTATACTACTACACCTACCAATACTCCCAGAATTAGGATGCAAGTACGGTGCAAACTCCCAGTACTCTCAGTGTTTCGGACGCCGGCACTGTAACACTCTAATCGCTCGAAGTACAAACAGTACTCCGTGCTCCAAGTGTGCCTGACGTGTCGCCCACTACTTCGTGAAGGAGAAACCACGACAAGCCCTGAGCACGAAGGCAGTCAGAGGCCAATGGTCGGCCAGCGCCTTATTAGCAGTGCGTCGGATCAGGCGCAGGAGTTACGATTCCATCATTTGTTTTGAGAAGGTCAACGCCAAAGACTGTATTTCTCGGGTGCGGTGATAGTAGCGATTTTTGGTGGCGACTCCGGCTGCTGTTTTTTCTGCTGCTCCTCTACTAAGAGTATTGTTTTGGGACACTCTCCAGCAGCACAGAAGGATGCGCCAAGATTGGCAGGTTATGCAACCAGCTGCAGACTCGCACGGTCTGCCATGTGTATTGGATTATATTCAAAAACATATATACGGTGCTGTAGGTACTGTAAATGCGCTTATGACGGTAGCGTGTCGGTGATGTATGCTGTCCTGTGGCGCGGATGTACGACGTGCGGGGTCGGTACCCAAGAAGTTCGGGGTTCGATAGTCTGGAAAGTGCTTGTGCTGTAGGAGTATTTATTATGGGTTTCGATTATCTGGATACTGCCTGTGCTACTTCAAGTACTTCTGAATCCTGTACTGGGTATTACAGGTACAGACGTACCAGTCACTTAGAACACTTAGAGGAGCAATTTCGGCAATTACCAGGTAAGTACCTTTCAAATTACTCGCAGTATATCAAGGTTGAACACTGCGAGGTCCAGTAGTACTGGCACTGTACGCACCTTTCAAATTACACGCAGTTTATCAAGGTTAACACTGCGAGGTCCAGTAGTACTGGCACTTATTCAGGGGCGATGCTGCGAGGTACAACAGTGGGTACACGTATTACTACTAGCAGTGTTTTGCTCGGATGCTACAAGTAGTGTGCACCGCGTAAGTACTCTCGAATTATCTTGAGTACTGCCAAAAGGTACTTCAGATGCTTGAAGTGCTGTTTGTACTCTGGGTTCAGGACCGCTCGTGCTCCCAATACTCGATGTGTTTGCGCCTTCGGTACTGATCACAGTACTGTAGTGCTTGCCTTGTTTCGGCCGCCCACGACTAGTAATACAATACATACTCACATAAACTGCAGTATACTGGGAGTATGTGTGCAGTACTGCTGTACTTCGTGTAACCGGTGTACGAAGTACAGAGCAGGACACCTGACAATAAACAGGCTAACACGCAAGGCAGGCTAAGGGCCGTTTTTAACGACGTGTATTTAGCAAATAAATTGCCAAATTTCCATTTTTTGGCAAGTTTTACTTGCCAAAATAGCAAAAAACTTGCCAAGTTTTTTTCCGGATATTTCCGTAGCTGTTCGTTGGCAAGTTTTTGGAAAGTCAAATTTGCTATTTCACTTGCCATTTGCGACCAATCACGCCTACCCAAGACCATGCAAACCACACGCCGTTGCGCTAGACGCACGAGCTGCAGCAACACAGGAAGATACCGAGGGTTAGATGGTGGTGCTGACAGCAGATGACGGTGGCTGACGGCACTGCTAAAGGGGTTGCTGGCGCGGGTGACGAACAGCGTGTAGGCGTGGCACTGGTACCGTCTGGGGCTGATGCTCAAGTCGATCCCAATCAAACAGTCGCTCCAGCTTTCCCAAGACAACGAACAACGTGACTATGATCGCCCTGGAGGGCTGTCCACCTCTGGGATCTACGAGATATGCTTGGATCCGTCTCCAGGCCACCCATGCCTCGACGAGGGTGTCGTCTAGCTGCCCGATCCTTGCTGTACGGGGTTTGATAAAACAACTGAAGGCGTTACGTGGCTCAAATAGCAAGTTTCTTGGCATTTCATCGTGTTTGTCGATAGAAAGTATTTTCTAATACTTGCCAATTTGTTGTTGCCAAAATAGCAAGTTTTTTGCTATTTGCTCGTGTCGTTAAAAACGGCCCTAAATACTTAAAGGCACAATAAGGAATTCGGGAGTCTTTATCTTGAAATTAGTGCAGAAAGCACCCCCAGAAAACACCCCCTGAAATATCGAGCCTGAACCGGAATTCCTGTACGAGTACTCTAGGTGTAAATTCACGAGCAAGGTCATTTTGCGCGAGGGCAACACATTTTTCCACACGAGGGTACAGCAGCGGCGGGAAATCGCGAACTTGTCGTACTGTCAAGGGGTCGATAGTAGAACGTCCAGACTGTAGTTTTACTTGTAGATAGCCGGGGGATACAAGTGGTGTATTGGGTCGTCCGGTGTATAAAATTCAGAAGAGCTTCCGGAAACATTTTTGGGAGGACGTTCGGAGATACCCGTTTGGTACGCTGCTGTTGATCTCAAAATCAAAGGAAGAGTGGAACTGTATATGCTCACCTGAATGTGGAATACCAAAGACAAAACCAGAGCGATGCGATGAGCAGAGCAGAAGGATCGCAGCTACACTCTGATTGCGCGCCTCTGGGTCTCTGCAGCCCTCTCCGATCCTCTGAAAGACCACCCTCTGACGGCAACGTAGGAGTTCCAAGACGTTTCTGAAGCATTATGTACACGGGGTAAAACGTTCCTAGCCTTGCTCAAAGGGGTCACAGCAGTGCCGGTGTATCACGTCACGCGCCCACCCTGTCTGCTGTGTCGTCTGCTGTTTCTGGTGTGTGCATTTGCTGTTCATCTGAGCCATCAGGTCGCATCAATACATAAGTTTCAGTGGCGTTCTCGCCAAGGTGAGTTGTGTATTATCCCGTGTGCTGTTTGCAATCAGAGTAACATAACATCAAGAGTACCTACTGTACCCGAGGAAGTTTATGACCGAGGGTGGTCTAGAGGTAAATGCAGCAGAAGGCAGTGATCCATATCTGTACAACAAGTGCTGCACATCACTTGTGCAAGCACCTGGGGCTCCAGTCTTGATCGGAAGCTCGACCGAACGCTTGTGCGCTGCTGCTGTATGTACCCTCCTGTCGAACGTTGAGCCAGTCTCGGTCAATATTGGCTTTCAGACGTTCCCTTATGCCGCTTTATCCGTTCTTCGATTCCACGACCAAATGCTGCTTCCCGTAATAGCAAGCAGCCAGAGGCAGGGATCAATGATACCCCTCTTCACTAGTAATAGAATGCCTCAAAGTCGTTGGGTGTACCATAACAGTCACTCAGAGTCCATCGTTGACTCGCGAGTCGGAGTCGTTACATGCAGTGAAAAGTCCGCGGGGTACAGCAGTAGCCCATACCGTGTTTTTTACCCACAAATCGTACCAGATAAAATACCAAAAATAGTACCCCGGTCACGATTTTATGGGGTGATCTGCCTTTTTTTTTACAGTAGATTATCTAAAGCTCTCGGCAAGGCCACGGTCGTGCCGAGCCTTACAGTAGTCTGTACTACCGTTGATGTTAGGGTTGGATTGTGTCGACGCCTTCTCGTGATTTGTTTTATATAAAAGGCCAGAAACACGTACCAGGGGTATCACCACCAACAAAGTATATATCTTGTAAAATACAAGGCTACGCATGCATGTGTGCCCAAGGGGTGAAAGGGGTTGACGGGTTGAGAGAACACTTGGGGCCACCAATAGAGTAGATGCTGTTGCTGGTGTTAAGAGTAATGACAATGCCAAGAGTTGGAAAGTCGATGGCACACATGCTTCGGAAAGGAGGGTGGGGGTACTTGGCAGAAAATTATCAACTTCCATGTTATTGTGACATGCATGATGTTGATGTCGCAAGTAAGTGTATGTTTGCTGGCAAAGCATGTGCATGGTGCATTCGTCTGAAGTTGCGGCTATATAATACTTGGTATTTGATTGGTGTTCCACGCAGCAGCGAATAACCATGTGTGTGCGCGCACTGGTCCTTTCTTTGTGGTCTGCCAGGCAGTCCCAGCAGCTGTTGCTGGCCCGCCGTTTCTACTCGTGGTTTGGCGCCTATTATCGTCTCGCAGTCGGTCTGTCAACTTATGGTCTCATGCAGCAGTAGTGTGACATCAACAGGCAGCAAGTAATTTTCGGTTTTGCTTAGGAAAACAAACTACTCAAAGGACAGAATGTCGACAGCAAAAAATAAAAATACATATGATGTAACCCAGGGCACTGCTGTTGTTGGTGGCTTTTTGGTAGAGCTGGGCCTTACTGCTTCGACTTGGGTCGAAGCAAAATGAGCGACCCCTCCGTGACACCAGCACGTGGCGAGCTCGTGATTGTTTCTGACCCACAATATGTTCACGGTTTTCACTCTACAGCCAGGGGTGTGGGGCGGGCGACGCGCTTGTACTAATAGAAAAAATCAAACACCAAGCAGACCCGAACCCAAACGAGACAGCGAGTGAGTGTTTGTTCGTGCGTACGTACGTACGTACGGGTACAGCAGTACGGGACACCTACTTTAATATGAAAAAGTAGAAAAGAAAAGGCTGGCTGAGATTTACACGAAATTAGGCAATTCGAGAGTCGTTATACTGGAATTTGTGTAGAACGCGACCATTTTCAAACCTAAAATCCAGCCTGTTCCTGCTTTTCTTGTTTCTTGTTATAACGCCTCCTGTGCTCCATACTCGTGGAGGAAAAAAGCAAGGACACAGCCTGGAAACACAAAACGAGAAAGACGCAGTTTTCCTTTTCAATCGTGGGTATTTTAGAGGACCGAATCGGAAAACTCGGTTTGTGGGTTAGAAACGTAGACGGAAGAGGCCCGATCCAACCATCGGCGCGTACACAAGTCGCAGGTAATGTGTGTTTTTATTGACTCCTGCGGAGGGGGTGAGGGGAGGAGGATGAGGAAGGGGGATGTCGAAGCGGGAGAAATAGACGTAACATAGAAGTGCTGAGGCAATCCTGCCCGAGTCTCATTTTCATATCGTGCAACAACAGACGCGTATGTGGATATGCTGTTAATTATGGCGTTACCTTACTTACGGTACCATACATTATGCTTCCAATACGTATAATACGTGCGAGATCATTCACTGCCTAACGAACTAAGGAAACCGGCATCCACTGGCATACGCATGTACCACACAAGACGTCCCAGCTTCGTAGCCGTTGGTATAATATGTATTGTATATGTGTACCACAATGATATGGGAATGTGGGCCTGCGGAACATCCGCCAAATACACCTCCGTACGAGTAGATCATACCAGGTGTAGAGCAACAACCAAATAAATATTTCACCCACTACAATCGTACATATAAATATGTATATGTATGTTATTGTTAAGTTTGCCATCTGAAAATGTGGAGCTCTTATTTCAGGTATACCATTCGCATATTTACATATATCCCAATCAATCATCCCTGAATACTAGACAAACGTATACCAATAATAATGCCGTCCCCCAAATTAATGGCTTTATACCAACTCCTCGTATAGACGAGATGCAATAATCTTCCATATGCCATACGACAGTGATGGCATTATATTATCACAAGACCTACGTATGGAATTAACATCGGACGCATGCTATGATAGAGGTGCACCATGTTTTTTCTGAGCTCCCCACTAAGGAGCGTCATACCTCACCGAAATAATGATTTTGGAGGAAAATAAAATTGCTGCCAGATTTAAAATCTCATGACCGAAGTATATTCTAAAAGATTATTCGTCACAAAAATGAAAGTCCGACGAATTTGGGTTAAGGAGCCCGATCGTTCAGAAAACGATTCGTCCAAAATGTGCTACCTCTACCTCAACACGCGTCATCGCTACTGCCGCTGACTGAAGCAGGCTAACAACTAGAAAGCCCTGCCGTGTAGGTCGCGGTAACCATCTGATTGCTGCTGCCTGCAGTCTGACGGCTCTAAAACACCGTGCTGTCTTCACACGCAGACACACATACACGACGCATTATTTTGTCTCTACAGTCTGCAGAAGGAGCAGTTTCGTCTCGTGTCCTCGGTCCTCGATACGTCGTAGTATTTCCTGTCCGGGAAGATTTGACCACCTGCGTACCTGCATGATAGATTCCGTACAGGTATCATGAGGCCACCTTTAAGTTGTAATTCCGCTGTCGGGGCGTAACCCTCAGTGGTTACACGCCTCGGGTTTCCGGTCAATTTTAAACCTCGAAAGCTCCCCACGCGCGACTCGCCTTGGGGTATGGGCTCCGCCCCCGCCCCCCACGTGAATCCACTGGTAAGGCGAGCGGAGGCTCAACTTCCCGCGACATATCTCGCCGATATCTTAAGTCTCCACTCGGTTCGAGACCAAATGTTCGCGAAGGGGTCCTCCCGTTCGTCGACGATGAAAATATCTACGTCTATTTGGTACTTTACATGGTATGCTTTAGGTGGTAAAAACGCGGGTAATGTCGAAATAACCGAGTGCTCGCGAGTCCCCAGGGTTCCAGAAACTGAACGGGCCGAGTCCTCGTAAGTATCCTGCCCACAGGGAGCTAAACGGACTGAGTACTGGGGACTTCAAAGTGTACCAGGAACGGAAATGAATGGAACCCACTGGTACTGATGTTCTGACGACCGTTGGATTGTTTGATCCTTTGGAGCTTAAATTTTCTCTGACTGCAGCCCTATCAAACTTGACAGTTTCGCTCAAACGGCGATCTTTGGTGATATTGGCTTACGGCGCGGCGATGGGAGTTACTAGTGCAATCAGCGTCTGTATTTGTGACTGCTGCAAGTAGTTTTGGGTTTGTTTTGGGAGTCAAATTGATATCATTTCGCCACCCCCTGCTGTAGAATGGACCTCGTACACTGACCACCTTTCGGCCCTCAACGAACGCCACAATACCGGGTGTTGGAGCAACCCATACGCCCGATATGTCACGTGCCACCAGCGTATCTCGCTGGCAGGCTTGTTGACCGAAGTATCTCATCTCGTATACCCACATATACAATTGTTATCATGCTGTCCTGGTTCCCAATACATGCCGTTTGGCAGGAGGTAGTATCCTCAACTTTGTTCAGTGATATTTTGTACACAGTCAAAGGTCGACGTACGCTTTGAGATTTCCCAACAACTCGATCCCACAGCCGCCACCATCCCATGGAATAAATCCTACATACCACCACGACGCCCCCCCCACGATTATATGCGTATTGTTTGGGAGGGGTGTGGTACTGAAATCGACGGCAGTTGGTGGATCTAAACGGATATGAACGTTACAAGTTTTGTGTAGCGTTTGCCGAGAAAGTCCGTTGTTCCCTGTGTTGCCTTACATTGAATCTCTGTATTTGAAATGGCACAGTCCCGAGTGAGCAACCTCCTATGGGCTGACCGATTGCAAGCGTTGGCTGGTGCCTGTATGCGATTTGTCAGTGTCACTTGACAAACGCCACGACCATCTCAGCTGGCCGTGTACCTGCTGTACTCGAGAAATGACACCAATCCCGCAGTTGACCACATTGATTTGGCGTACAATGTTGTACGAGTATAGGATATGCTCGTACGGCCGTCTTGTAGCTATATATGTACCTACAGTAGTACGTATATTTCTGGTTATTTATACCGCGGTACGAAAATCGCAACATCATTGCCATGCATGTTTACAGTTTGTAACCCAAAGTCGAAACGTCTCTACCATGCTGTGCTCCTTTTCGATTACACCCTGGCTTTAAACTGAATATTTGTTCGTGATCTTTCGGGACCCAGAAACGGCGACCAAGGACTTGGTAGGTTTTTTCGTTTTGCCGTACTAACAATCGAAAATGTGAGCGCTCAGCAGGACCAGTTAACTTACGACGAATCCCCAATCGTACGACCCGTAGCATTTTAGACCGTACATCCGATTAGCCGTCTCCCAACCAAGCAAGGACAGTGCTGAAAGCGTTAATTGATTAGTGTTTGTGGGTAGTGTTGGTCCTTCTAAAATGAAACAGTTCGTACGAGTTTGGTGGGGTGGCTGTCACTATAGACCCGCAGCGTGGGGTCAGGAGCTGTATTAGTATGCCTGTGATAGTGCTCAGGCGCAGCTGAATTTTCGATCACTGCCGCCGTCAGCGCTATGTTCCCCACGGTCTCTTTGTACCCTGGTCTGCGCCGCCGCTCTTCCCCGTGCTGCCCGTACGTGTTCCATGCGTTGGCTCGGAACCACAATCGCCGCGACATCGTGCACTATAAGTGATTATGCAGCGTATCTTTACTCGTTGTCCGGACATGTCGTACTGTTGCGTTTTTGTTCAAGCGCGTTATGTCCGGCCTAAGCCTCCCCCCCCGACGCGATGTTCCCCTTGACAGTGCTACCGTCGTTTTGCTCTGCTAGAGTGGTGGCACTTGAAGGCTAGCATCTGATGAAAAACCCCGAAAAACGTTTCAGGTAGGGTTCGCTGAAAACTACGGAGCGGACGGCATTTCGTATTTGGTGCGACCCAATAACAGTAGGATTAGCCGCAGGAGGAGTAGACGCATGCTATGGTAGAGGTGCACAGTGATTAATTGTGAGGGTGGTCACTTGAGGAGCTATATGTCTCACCAAAAACTGATTTAGGACGAACATAAAAGTGCTACCGGGTAAACAATCCCACGGCAAAAATGTTGAAATGAACTGTAATAGAACTAACGAAATGAAAGTCCGACGATTTTAAGTTGAGGTGCCCGATCATTCGGAAAATAATTCGGCCAAAAACGAGCTACCTCTATCGAAGTAGGCGTCAGCAACCGGAACTATGCACATGACAAGCTGTGCAGCAGTCGCCGCCCGCACCTGACAGGGCATCAGCTGTACGTGATTTCATCCTTTCAAGTGTGGGTGTGATTGGGAAAGCAATGACAGTACTACTCCGATTGCGTTACGTGTGTGCCGCGAAGTATCGATAGCTATATACGACAAAAACAAACAACAGAGCCTGCGCCCACTCGTGTATAGGAGATCAGTATCGGTACAGCTGTCAGTCCCTTGCAGGCACAAGTGCAGCAGTAGCGACAGCACGAGTAGCGTTACAGTGCCCGTAAACTATGCTGATTTATGTTGTCAAGTATACCAAACACTTGCTGCTTGTGGTTGTCACAGTCGACACGAAGCGACAAATACAGCTGGTCTGCCGTTCAGCAGTGGATGCGATAGGCAAGCAACACTCGTACGAACGAGCACCGGTAAAAACAGCAGTCCAATGATGGATGTTGCCGTGTTTCTTCGTCCTCTCAGTATGCACAGAGTGTCGAGAGGATTTGGCCATGCGAGTGCTCAGAGTATTCAAGTGCTGATCGCATCGATACTGCGAGTACGGACAGTACGATCAGTAGCGGTAGTTCTGAAAGAAATACTGCAAATGTGCTGGCATTATGATCAGAACCAATTCGGACTACGACAGGCCTTGCTTACGAGCATGGAAAGCTTTGATGTACTGTTAGCACTCGCACTAAATACACGATCAAACCTTTATATTGTCGTTCATGATCTGAGTATACCGGAGTAATTGAGAATAGTTCTCACAGGCGTACTTGCCGTTGAGGCTCTACTAACGGCCGAGATATACTGCAAACACATGTACCCCCATATATATACTGCGAGTACAGGGGTGTTTGGCGATATCCAACCCGAAATTTCTCAAGTACAGCCTGTATTTAACTCAAACCACTCAAGTACTTCGAGTATCTCCAATGCATCCAGCACCACCCCCGCCCCCTTCGCCCTCCCCTGTAGATAATATACTTTACTCCCGAAGACTCAGAGTACCTGTACGGCAGTTCGTCTCATTCGGTGGGCGGTATGTAGATCGCATTCAATTATCGGCTCTGTCTGGCCTCATGAGTTCGCCTCACAGCTGCTAATTGTTTAACAACCAAACAAATTGGTGTATCAGCGGCTGTCCAGGCCCCCAACGAAGCCACGCTGTGTAATATTACTCGATGCAGGTCCGTAGCACATGCAGCCAGATTTCGTCAAAACATTGCCCCCGTGATTATCACTATAATGCTGCCCACTACAAACAATGCGGGGATGCGGGGTCGACTGATGTACTCGTCTGAAACCGCATGTTTGTCGCCGTCCCAACTGTGATACCCCCCCTGTTGTATGCGCAGCAGCCGTAGTGCAAATGAGAGCGCCTATATGTACCTGGCGGGTTGCAACACATATTGTATATCGCGTACATGAACAATAAGAGAGGCAAACCCCGACCCTAACCCCAACTCGAACCCTAATGGTGTACACCCGCTCTATGGTCTGCCTCTCATGCCGACTCACGTCTTAGATAGCTGCGCAGAGCATTGGTGTCGATTCCAAACTTGAGTACCAACCACTCAATCGGTCTAACTAACATCTTTTTTATAAAGTATTGTATGATATCTAAGTGTTATAACACACTATGCGGTTTTCCGAGGGCATGATTCGAGCGCCCCTCTAAACGCCTTGCATGAACGCATAATCGTGTAGATGAGGTCTTAGACGGCCCTGTTGGGGAGTTGCATTGGGTTTCGTTCTGATGAAGCCATCTGCTAATCTCGAAAACGCGAAAGAAAGACAGAGTTTGTTCACCACCGAAATCGTTTATTTTATGTTCTGCCACTCTTGTTTTGCGCGCCACGTCGGCTGACGTTATTGAGGTCCCTGCCCCCCACCCTTGTTTCACCCTTGTTTCACGCTGGCAGGGGGCTCACTCCCTCGACCTGCAACAATAATGGGGCGTTGCTCAAACCACGTTTGCACATCACGGGCATTTTATAACACCAAAGGCAGCAAGACGGCGTTGTACTGTAAGAGGCACGCTGAGGATGGCATGCTCAACATTAACGTAAAACGGTGCGAACACCCCCCATGCATGAAGGCTTCCTCCTTCAACTTCAAGGAATGGAAGGTGCCGGCGTACTGTAGGGAGCATCGCATGACCGGCATGGTGAATGTTGTCACAAAGCACTGCGCCCACGACGCATGCTCGACGTCGCCTTCGTTCAACTTCAGAGGCCTTGCTGCGGTATACTGCAAGCATCATTCCCAGGAGGGTATGGTCAACGTCCACAGCAAAGAATGCTGGCACGCGTCCTGCACGACGACACCATTCTTCAATGTCGAGGGCAGTAAGACGGGAAAATACTGCAGCCAGCATGCGGAGGATGGCATGGTTGACCTATACACGACTCGTTGCTCACGCGCCATGTGCACCAGGGGACCGTACTTCAACGTCAAGGGAAGCAAAAAGGCTGCTTACTGTCGGCAACATGCCACGGAGGGCATGGTCGATATCCGCAGCAGGCAATGTTCACACGACTCTTGTGTGACGTTTCCTTCGTTCAATGTCGAGGGCAGCAAAACCGCGGCGTACTGCAGGCGGCACGCCGAGGTCGGCATGATCGACATCCACACGAAGCGCTGCTCTTACGACGGATGCCCGAGGCAAGCCTTGTGGGGTGTTTTGTCCGGTGGAGTGGGGACTGTATGTGCTGACCATAAGAGCACCATCATCGTGGACGGTCCGGTGATTCATTTTAGAGCATCGTGTCAGGTGACGGGCTGCCGGGTTACTGCGACGTGGGGACTCAGTGGGGGGCAGCCTTCCCATTGCCACATTCACGGTCCCCTCGAAGATAGTCTTGTTCTCACTGTAGAAAGCAAACGGCGTAAAACTGTCCCCCGTTGCACATCCCCAGGGGCCGCAGGGGGATCATCGTCCGGAGTAAAGGCCGAAGTGAAGTTTTAAAAGGTTGTTCTCCAGACCAGAGCAATCCCACGGTAGGGGTACCACGTTTTGGCTCAATATTTTATGACCGGTTGAGCTTCTCACATGATTAACCACCACTATTATTATTTTACTGGTATGTATGTTTTTGGACTACCGTATTGGGAGGTTTGGTCGGGTTGCGCGACCGAATGTTTCCGAAGTCATGTTTCGGGTGATAATATTGAGCTCCTCATATGAGCTCAGAAAAGTTAGGCTGCTCCCCTATCGTGGAATCAGTCACCAACAAGGTTCGGTAAGACGGTAGCGATTCTGTAGTTGGAAGATTTTTCTATGATTCCTTGTTTTTAATGCTGCTGCTTCTGCCTGGTGTCTGAACAGTTTATAAGTGTGTTAGCCTAGTCGATGGCTGCTACGACTGTAGTGATCCGAGATATGACGGGACCATCGGCTTGACTGCATGTTCGCCGACCCAGTGGAGCACAGCAGAGCGCCAGCTAGATACAGTGCGTAAACCGTGCTCGGCTATGAGTTATGTCTTCCGATTCTTGCGCTTCAAAATAAGTCGAATTGACATTGACATGCTTTCTTCGCCACTCATCATTCCAACGTAGTACTGTACACCAGCGGTTCGTTGTGGGTTAGGTATGATACAACACCTGTAAGGTGATATTTCTTGTGTTTGGTCACTTCGGACGTACCCGTGTTATAAAATAACTCCATACTGTTTGTTTCTTATACAAAGGCCACGACAAGTCAAGGCGACCGAACTCGATAGAGTATGTGACATATTTTGACTTGTGCCCTTTGTAGGTATATGCGTATCAGTAGAGCGATGGACTGTCAAGCGGAAGGACAAATCGCGACCGAACTTCAAACTCGTGCTACGATAGAGGTGCACCATGTTTTTTCTGAGCTCCTCACTTAAGGAGCGTCATACCTCACCGAAAAAAGGATTTATAGGAAAATGAAAGTGCTGCCGGATGAGAAATCTCAGGACCGAAGTATACTCTGAAACATTCTTCGTCACGAAAATGAAAGTCCGACGAATTTGGGTTAAGGAGCTCGATCGTTCAGAAAACGATTCAGCCAAAAAGTGCTACCTCTACCGTAGCACGCGTCTTCATGCGAGTTTATTGTCACCTTGGCGATCTATTAAATCAGTGTGCTTACAGCGAGGCGCAACCGGGGGGCACAATCGCACAGCTTACCTGTTGTGTGCGTACTGGAACGCCGGCATGAACTCGACGATAGACACTCTTTCTGTAGTTTCTACGCTGTCAAATACGATGTGTTTCCCGCAAGAATCACGCCACGAGTAAGTCATCAAGGACAACCATAAACCCCAAACTGGGTGACAGCCGTGGGGGCAGGTAGTGAAAGGCTTTCAAAACCAGAGGCAGAGCACGTCGCGTAGGTGACGTAATGATGTACATTTGCTTTTACACAGTCACCGAGGCTCGGGACGGTGCTTTACTTCGCCCCAGTTTAGCTGGTCCTGCATGCGGGTTTATGAGAAACTGCATCGAGTTACACCGACCTCTGAAACCCCCATCCCATCCGAAGCAGGGGCATGGGCGCTCGACTATTTTATTCGGGAGCCTTTCTGTTCGAAATAATTTCGTTGATAGTTGGGGAGCCATCTTTATGTATACACAGAGCTGGTCGCCCCGGTAGGCTAACAGGTAACCACGAAGCCTGTGGAAGTCGATATCGCGAGTTCGAGCCCCCCCGAGTGTGCTCGCAGGGACTTTTTCTCGCAAAAATACAAAATAGATAAAAATAAATATCTCGACTACCGGAAAGCGCGAGAGCGTGAGTTGGCAAAATTCGATGAAAATCGACGAGCGTTGAAAAGGCTGAACCTTCTGCGCGATAAAAACCAAGGCAAGAACCGTAGTGGGGGAGGAAGGAGAGGACCCTACTTCGTGACCCCGGATCTGAGTTACAACTAGGGAGGAAGAAAGACGGACGTGCGAAGACAATAAATGGGACGGAAAAACAAAAAAAAAGTACCCTTTCTCGTGTTTTTGATATTGCTCGCCGTAGGGATTGGGTGCACCTCTCTTTGATTGGGACTATCCGTCTGCGGCGATAATCGATTAGGACCGTTTTCCCATCCGGCGAGGAACATCTTGCCAGGTCGCCACCCCGCAATATACTGAGAGTAGAAGTTCGTACACCATACTACAGGGGCCCGCATCTGAGATAGACCTGTTTTGTATTTAATTATGCCGATAGTTTTACTGAAAGAACGAATGCAACAAATCACACGCCGTTTGTGTCCAACCGCGCGTAAAAATGGGAATTCGCGTTTGCATCTTTTTGTTTCTCGTGTATTTTTTGTTTAGGATTCACCTTCGAAGGCAGATTTCGTATGGGATTCCAAATGGCCAATTTTCAATACACTTATTTTCCGAAGGCTATGAAAATCACATTCTAGACAAGAGATTCAAAATATGATTACGGAGAAGAGTGATGATAGGCTGTACGATCGTCATGCAATTTGTTTTGGTGACAGATATTCATTTTTTATGGCGCTGAAAAAATGTCCGTTTCTGGGGTATATCCTTACTGAAAAAAAAAAAACATTTCTGAATAAGGGGACTTTACGTTGATTGAGCCGCTTACAATATACCCCTTACTCAGGGAACCAAAGTGCGCGAATTACTACCTGCAGAATATCCACTATCAGCAGGTGACGTCTACTGGAGGCAGCGGCACTTGAAACGACAGTTCCCGCGATACCACTCGCCGGTGTACACTTGCCGCGAAACTTGCGGCGACACTTGACGCGACACGTGCCGCGATGATTGTCGCGGACAATGCCACGGGTCTCGCCGTGGATCTTGCGTTGTGTTTTGCCGTCAACATGGCCACGCGGCTTGCCTTGGCATACCATGGCGAGTGCCACGGCTATATCAGCGGGCAGGACCGCGGCACGTGCTGCGGCGGCGCCACCGTGCCGAGGTATTTCGCGGTTTGTCGCGGCGTGACGAAATGCCGCGGCATCAGCCGCGGACACTGCCACGAAAACGTACATTAATGTACATCCGTGTACATTCGCTTATCTAACGTCGGATTTCTCACGTGGTTCAACACGGTATGCGTTAGCAATAGTGGATGGAATTCACACTCTACCATGTCCAGCGGCACTGTGGATGTGTGTTTCCACGACTAAAAAAAGGGACCCAAATCACAGAGCAAGGCACCACTGAAGCAGATACGCGTAACACAGCCAAGGCTAACAGCACACCTCTACAGCCTGTAAATATAGCGATGTCGGCACCCAAGTATATTAAAATCGTGCACAGTATTGCGCACAAACTAGCTGCTGGCAACTGGCAACACAGTGACCCTAGAAAACAAATACCTGCATTCCAGAGAGGTGCGGCGTAACTTCTGCCATGATGCCCCAACCTCAAGACGACGCTCAAACGCGCGCGACATGGAAACGATTGCCGAGAACCTCTGTACAGCAGTAAGAAACCTCCTGGCAGCAGCGATGCCACCATAATGACATCTACAACCCGACATACGGACGAAAAATGGACGGCATCGTGGGGAAAACATGCCCAAACGAAGGCAGCAAAGTCTGGTTGCTTAAAGCGTCAACTGACATGGTAAGGACCGCGCGTGATCGTCTGTGCTCCTGTAGTTGCGCAGCCCTTTGAATTATTATTGCGCCACGCGCCCTACACGTCGGTATGCCGTCGAAAACATTATTCTGCTGTATGATAGGTTGCGCCGCGTACTGCTGCATTGCTGCAAACATGCAGAAACCGTATAGTCTTATATTCGTTTCTTCGAAGACAATACATTAACTAACTCTAAGTGACGAAAACGTTTGTGAACACGCATGTGGTTGGGTGGTTTCCGATATGATAAGCCTTATCAGCAATGGAATTTTACCTCAAGGTGCTCCCTCTATCGTAGCACGAGTCCACAATGAGAGCAATACACGTCACAGACTGCCGAGGGGCGAGATGCCAACCCCGAACGGGCTTTAGTGTTTGTGTTGTAACTTTCTAAACAGCACAGTCGTGTTGCAACGCATTTACCAAGCCCTCCTTCTACCTGTCCCAGGTGTGTGTTCTTTACATTAAACCTTTCTTTCTTCCCGTCGACATCCAGCACACCCAATGTCCGTGCCGATTCTCCGTCCTATACGGACGCTCAAGACGCACAGTTTACAACGGGCGGGGATGGTGGGGAAAACCACGCGGGACGCTTATATCCAACTACGTAGGGTACGCGAAAAAGTGGGGCGACAACAAGGCCATTGTTGACCGACTGCTTCGAGTTTGACTAGCAGGGACGGCGGGCTCCAAGAGAAGATGACGAGGTTGGAGTTCAAGGATGAGGGGTGGGGTATTGAACCAGGACCGAAGGCGGACAAGAACGCCCCTCTGACGGCGGAAACCTTGGTCATCCAGTTGTTCGAGCACTGTTACTTTCATACAGACAGGAAGACGCGCTGGCTAGCGGGCGGCTGTATCCAATAAGAGGGCGCAAACGACAACCACGGGTGTAACTTGTGTAGGTGAAAGGGGGGAAGGCGCTCGCTGTTCTGCACGTGCAAGGGCCGCTGCCCCCTCGGCCCTGCGCCGTCAGCAGGCGCGGCGACCGCTCCCGACTCGGAAAAACCGAGATGCGGAGAGTGGCGGAGGAGTGTCGGACGGGGGGGAGGATATGGATGGGGACGCTGCGAGTGGGGGGGAATAATCAGGTGGGATTACGCTCATTGACATTTTGGGAGAAGGCGACTATGGTGTCCTGGGTTGGAAATCGAGCGATTCCGACTGTGACCACGTTTCCGTTGCGGATTCGGAAATAATCTTTGAGGTTGAGGGTTTCATGGGCGGGGGCGCATCTTCGGCGGATGAGATACACGAATTCGAATTGTAACGGAACCATAATGGGACCGGGACGGAGCGACGCTGGGAGAGGGTGCGGTGAGGTATGGAAAATGTAAAATTTTACAAGGTTCAGCTGTTTTCCTCGCATGTATGTTTTTCAGTGTCCTCCTGTACGTCACCGAAAATGACAAAGACATCCTTGATTGTCGATGTTTGAATGTTTTCAACTTTAGCATGTCTATACCTGCAGACTATTGTTGTAAAGCATACCAAATGCTCCACTGCTGAGAGCGCGTAACGTAGGTAGGCGCAATCCGACGCGAGTCGACGAGCGGAATAAGGGCTGACTTTATTCTCCCGACGAAAAAAAACAAGGCACAGACCGTAGTGGGGAGTCCGGAGGATGTCGTGCCGTGTGACGCCGGATCTTTGTTACGACCATTGAGAGGTAGAGATAAAAGTATTGCGAAGACGACAGATGGGATGGAAACAGAAAATAAAAAAAAAACCCAAGAGCAAATGCATGGACGGACACCCCTGGCGGGAGTGGGTTCGGCCGAAGAGTGTGACGGTGGAATTGGGATTATTTGTTTTTTTCTCGACCGAGAACGCGATTCCAGATCTTACCAAATCGTGTAGTAGCTGTTGTGGGTTGCCTAGACACGGTGGAAACAAAGCGTAGCCCCTTCCCTTGAGCGGTCGGCAGACACCACGGCGTTTATGGTCCTGAAGGGTGTGTGAAGTCGACCCCCACGTGCAAATCGTACAGACATCTCCAATGTAACGCCCTCAATACAGTACCGGCCCGCTCATAAGAAACCAGAAATCGGGCTTAGGCTGACTTTCTTATTTGAGAAAGGGGTGTGTCCCACACGAACTTCAGTAAAATAACTGTCGACTTTCCTTTTTCCCCCGTAATGTTTAGGCTGAGTTTCTTGTGGGGCACTTTCTTAGGAGAGGGCCGGTAATGTATTTATTGCCTCAGACAACAGCACAAAGTATTAATAGGTGTTTATTCTTTTTTGTGGTCGATACAGGAGGAACAGAATAGGTCCAAAGAGTAACACTCTTGAAACTAGTCCACGATAGGGTATAGCTCCCTTACACTGGTCTATAGATAAGTATGTACAGTACTCGTACACGTTTTCCATTATAGATTCAATTTGGGAATTAGCCAAAAATAGGTATACCTACGCACTTTGAACCATTTATAGGTACACATCGTAATGTACACCGGAAAGGGCTTCCGGGTTCGCCTGATATTGGGCCTGCGCTCCATTGTACCTACAAATGGCTCAAAATGCGCACGTACACCTATTGTCGGCTAGTCAATGTGCGTATCACCTATTTTTGGCTTCAACTGTACCTATAAATGGCTCGAACGATCACTTTTTGGCAACTGAAATATAGACAGACGGCCACATCAGATGCCGGGACTGTCAACCAGCCGACCGTACCATTGCAACCACTGACACTGCGGAGTTATCACGCATTACCTAAAAGCGAGAAATCGTATCGCGATCAATGCATACGTATTCAGTACGACATCCCTCCTACGCACACACATATAAACGATGCGGAGAAACAACAATGACGAGTGTTTCCATGCCGTCATGCTGAGAGTAAAATACACATACTACTGTAGTGCAGTATACAGTAGGAGAAACTTTGGTATATTGTATACGTGTACAGAGTAATACCATACGATTACGAGGGGGTCTAAGTTACACAGCCGTTGGCGCGGTCCGGAACAACATTCCATAATACGTGGCAAACGTGGGTGGATGTGTGGTCTTCTGTCTATATTTCAGTTGCCAAACAGTGATCGTTTGATTGAGCCATTTATAGGTACATTTGAAGCCAAAAATAGGTGATACGCACATTGACTAGCCGATAATAGGTGTACCTGAGCACTTTGAGCCATCTGTAGGTATGATGGAGCGCAGGCCCAATATCAGGCGGGCCCGGAAGCCGTTTCCGGTGTACATTACGCAGTGTACCTATAAATGGATTAAAGTGCGTAAGTATACCTATTTTTGGCTAATGCCCATTTAATTTTATTGCTGCTCTGAAGAAGAAAAAATACTGCCGTCAACCTTGCGTCAACCGCAAGAAACTTAACCGCGGGACGTTGTCTTCGGATTGTCTGTAACAAAAACCAAAACATGTATACTTCTCTGTCCCGAAATGTAAGCACCATTTAAAAAATAATATTCAATAACAAGTATGCTTATGGTTCGGGACAGAGTGGTTCTACCTGGTACGTATATTCCTGCAGTTATTTTATGCCCACAAGACATGATCCGCATGATCCTCGAATAAAAAACTCAAAAACCAAACGGTTTCAGCGTTTTTACAGCAGCACAGTACAGCAGTAAGGGGCGTAGCCTATTGAACAGCAGCACGAGAGTGTACGCTACGCGTACAGTACAACATGTAACGTCACTGGTAGCGTTCCAGACGATGTACCCAGGCCTAGGGCACCTGGCGCCATAAGTCAAAGTGCTACGCAACCACAGGAGGACCACAAGCGACCTCGCGCGCTCCTTACCGCGCCAGTTGACGACGCTGTCGCCCACAACAAGCATGTATGTGCCACCTCTACGTTTGGGTATGTTTTCGCACGTTGCCGCCCATTTTGCATCTGTATCTTTCGTTTCCGAGCGGAGTTTCTTGGTATCGCCGCTGTCGGGTGTTTATCTGCTACTGTGCAGAGTTTCGCTGCAATTGAACAGCTGACGTGTTTCTTAGTTTATTATTAATTGGTTTTATATCGCGCGCGTTTGAGCGCCGGGGCGTGACGGCGGAGGTTGGGGGAGGTTACGCCGCACCTCTCTGGGATTCAGGTAATAGTTTTTGAGGATCACTGCTGTGTTGCCAGCAGCTCGTTTCTGCGCAATTGGGCACAACATTTACTACTATTTCGTTTCCCAGGCCGCCATACTTACAGGCTGTGAAGATGCGATGTTGCCCTTGGGTGTGTTACTCGTGTCTGGTCTAGTGGTGCCTTGCTCTTGATTTTGGTCAACCCTGGAACCATACCCCTGGTGCAACCCCTGTACCGCTGGTGATATTGCCGTGGTTGCAAGAACGCTGAACAGTAAGTGCCTCATCTCATAAAGAGCCACCCCTTGATACAGACAGAAACACGATGTCAAGATAGACTGCAACTGCATAACTCACACCGCAGGCCACACAGCTCGTGTCGCAGCATGGCTTGCGCTCTGATCAAAGCATCCAAATCGACACCCCTAAAATATACCGCTTCCATGTATGATGGAACTCCGTGCCTCCACCAGCAGCCAAAAACCTTTGTTCGCGTGCATATACACAGCGTAAGAGGAGGAGCTCGATCGCGGCGGAGCTCGATCGTGGCGCAGCTGCTATTTGGCGGGGCCTCCCCGCGTTATCTACACCCAGTGCTTGTTTCTTTCGAGGTGAGTCGTTAACTCGGTCCCGCTTTGTGTCCAATCCAAGCGTGGTGTTCGTACCACCACCACGCCCCGACATGTATTTTCGTATTTTCGGAGGCTCGGGTCAACCCACCGCAGACCAACAAGACACACAGGGAAGACTATTCGCTCTGTTGCTCATGTTTGTGATGCTGAGCAACAGGGATCTACCCCAAGAGTCCAGCCTATGTAGACAGCATGCTTGGACCCCTTTCCGCAATGCGGCATGTTCATGTGGAAACTGGAATCGTTCTGGCTGACTATACTCATAGCCGTATACAGCAGCAGTACAGGACACGTAATAAGAATCAGGCTATTAATAATAAGAAAGCCAGGCTGATATTTAGGAGGAAAGCAAGAAATTCGAGATTCGTTATCTTGGAATTAGTGTAGAAAGCACCCTTTCTCAAATAAGAAATCCAGCCTGGGCCAGATTTTCTGTTTCTTATCAGGTATCCTGTACTGCCTGCACTCGTACTCTTACACGAACCCTGCTACTCGTACTGCAGTTTCATGTGTAAGTATATGATACACGCACCCAACAAGTACAGCAGCAGTAAGTACACCTGCTGCGTTTCGGCTTGCGTTGAGTGTTGAGCGTAGGGCCCTTTCAAGGGTTTCTCGGCGGACGTTGCCCGCTAAACGTAGCGAACCCAAGACCATGGTGGTAGTGGCTGCCGGTGGGTACTGCTGCAATGACGCCTACACACAGTTGTATACTTAATCGAGGGTGTGATTACACATTTCCTTCAACAGGCTCATACTAAACATCAGGCCAAAATACGTATGATAGAAGCACGCCGCAGTGGGGAGGTGGTAGAGGCATGCTAGTAGGAGTAGGAGTAGTAGTAGCAGTAGTAGTAGCAGCAGCAGCAGTGTACTATTAATAGTAGTATTTATCATTTTTCCTTGTACGATAGTATCCGTACTACGTATAATATATAAGAAGAGTGCTACGCCGACCTATTAATAGTCGCATGACAGAGCGGGGCCGGTATATATAGCGGACTAAACATATATAAACAGATCCATGCGGAGTCCTTGTTAATGTCAATTTGAATGTTAGTGGTACTCACTGCTTCTTCGGGTTTGCGCAGAAACCTAGTGTGAAAATCGTAATGTTCAACTGCTACATACCAGGGCATTAATTAGTGGGTCGGGGTCTGTTGCGCGCAGCGCAACAGGCGACTCAAGGAGTGTTGCGCGCACCGCAACACGCCTGAGGCGCGTGTTGCGCGCCGCACCGCCGGAAGCGAAAAAAGCGAAAAAATGGCGATCTTTGGGCGAATGTACGCCTAAAAAGCCTAAAAGATGTCCAATTACGACTATTTATCAAGAAAAAAAGACCCCCAAATTTTTTTTCTCGACCCCGGCGAGAAAAAAACGCGCAACAATTTTTTTTGCCTGCGGCGAAAATGTTGCGCGCCCAAAAACGCGTGTTGCGCTGCGCGCAACTAGCCTCGCGGCGACTGTTGCGCAAAACCGTTATTTTGGCCAAATGTTGCGCCAGCGCAACAGCGCAACACCTAATTAATGCCTTGCTACATACCTATATACGTACGTACGTAGATACATACCAGGTATAATATTACTACGTAATCGAATTGAAAAACAGATACGTACACATGCTACATACATACCAGGTATCGTATTATACATAGCCGGTCGCCCCGGTAGTCTCTTAATGCAAATATGTCGGTTGTCAGACTTTGAACCCCTTGACAGACAGCAATTCACCAAACACCTTGACAGACCAGTCTTGACAAGAAAAAGGAGGGGATATAAAAAAAATCCCCGGTTTAAAAAAATGCCGTACAAAATCACTGAAAACTTCAATGCTTTTATTTTTTTGTAGACAACACTGCAGGTCAATGAAGATGACATAAGTAAGTCATTATCATTGCTCCAGGTCAATCTGACTTTCTTCTAGAAAAACGAGGGGTTTCGACATGAGTTCTGGAGGAATTATTATACCGGTGATAGGGGACATTTTGGCTTGACAACGCGAAAGGCCTTGACAGACAGCCTTGATGCTTGACAGACTTGACACTTGACCGTCAACCGACATCTTTGCTTAATAGTGGCCAGCTTAAAATGCGACTATTAATAGCATTGGTACCCGAGTTCAAATCTCACAGCAGTGGTTTTCTTCACATTAAAAGCCGCGCCGGTCTCTCTGTCCAGTACCTCCATCTGTCCGTACTAATCCAACACTTGACGCGGTCGATGCCCGTGATCACAGGCTAACTTACCCAAAAAAAGGTATACTGAAATAAAAGTGGAACCCGAAGGGTCCGCAAAGCGATCAAAGTCAGTCAAAAACAGATAGTCTGGAGCCCTCCGCTCCCCTCCACACGCTATGTGAAGGTAACGATAAAACTGGAAAGGTCAACATCACCAATCGGGGGTTTACGCCCCCTGATTCTATCTTGGTGCCCCTATAATGCCGGGGTGTTCCATGCCGGGTTCACGCCGGCCAGGCAAACAAATCAAGTCCTCCACGCCGATTATAAACGCAGACATGATACGGGGGGCCGATTATAAACGCAGACATGATACGGGGGAAGGGAACTATGGTCCCGTACTACTGATGTACCCCCGGCCTGCGAGCAGTGTGACTGCAAAAGGTCAAAAACAGCGAAGGGAAAAAGACAAAGACAAAGACAAAAAGACAAGCCGAAAGCACAAACAAACACCCAAACAAATAAGACCACAGAGATAGCACAGACACGTCATCCCGGGGGGGTGGTGCAATGGTGCAGCAATGGGTGGAGGGGAAAAAAACCAAGAAGAGTCCAGGAGATTCAATCCGGCACATATCGCGCCACTCGGTCCGCCATTTCTCGCATGTTTTCTTGCCTCGCCGCTTCGTCTTTCTTCCGCACCCCTCCCGTCCCGTTGGTGTTTGTCGTCTCTATATTTTTGCTAGGCTCGTTGTCTCGCTTGGTCGCTCATTTTCGGCTAGCCTCCTCTTCGTCCTTGTGCCAGGAGGTCATAAACCTCTCAGCTCCCTGCAGCACTCCCTGATACCACTGCCTTCCTCCCTTCACCTTCGCTGCTTCCGTCCAAATTGGATTCGGGACCCCGAAGACACATATCTCGTCGTTCGTAGAGGCGTGCGTAGCCCCGGACGCCTTGAAGTCGTCCTTCAGGCACGTCTGCCAGTTCCGCTCCGGGCACCCCACGCCCGGGTCTATAGAAGATACAAATCGTATAATATGCATACTCGTAGTTTTGAAGCAAAGAGGGCGTGTTTTGTTTTTTTGCCCGAATCTTCTTCTGCTCTTCACCTTCGACAAACCGCCGTACGATCATTTTTCGTTTCGCCTGATGGGCACACATTTCTGGATTAAATTGCTTATTTGGACGGAAAACGAAAGGTTCCAGAATTTTGCTTGGTTCGTTATGTTTAGCATTTAAAACACGCCTAAAGTTGACGAAGATATCGGCACAAAACCGATTTGGGATGACTTATAGTTTCGTATTGATACCGAAGTCACACTTCGAATAAAAGGCCGAAAACGATTGCTCTCCCTTCTGCCCAGCCACGCCGTTTTTTAGTCATTTCGTACTGAAACAATTACGCCTAATATCAACTTCCATTTATTCCCGCTGAACAAGGCATCAAGAAGCACTCTACACTATAACATATACTATCTACTGGTGTAGATATGTATATTCGTATAAGATAGGGACTTTTTCTCACAAAAAAATATCTTGACTAGCGGAAAGCGCGAGAGCGTGAGTTAGCAAAATTCGATGAATATTGACGAGCGTTGGGAATGCTGAACCCTCTGCGCGATAAAAATCAAAGCACGAACCGTAGTGGAGAGGACGGGGAAGAGCCTGCTTTGTGACCCCGGATCTGACCTACTGCCAAAGAGGGAGAGAGACAGAAGTGCGGAGGTGATTAATGGGAAGAGAAAACAAAAAACAAACTAACGCTAAGGCGCCACATACATACCCTACATATATACCCCACAGCCTCATGGAAATAATTGTGTCTGCGGTTGGAAAACTCGGGGATTGTATTCTTAAACCCCGTGACTAATCCCGAGTGTTTTTCGAGTCCTTCACCAAAACACAAACTGCACCATTAGCAAAAACAAAGTACCCTTGATGCCGGACCTCTTTTCGGCAGTCTTTGTTGGGAAAATATGTGGGCAATATTGCAATACACAGGTTGCCCCGGTGGCCTATTATCTTGCAGGTAACCACGAAGCCTGTAAAGTTGGAGGTCGAGGGTTCGAGTCTCCGTCGTATAGATATTTTGATTCTAAAATGACACCAACTGTCTAGAGCGCGTACTATATTAAAAATAAAATAAAAACAGCTGTGAGCTCGAGGGTTTCGTCCAAACTCATCTTAGCTAGCTGAGTGTAATACTTCGATCGCGCGTACTTACGTATTTTCTATGTCCTCATGTAGGATGTACATCCCGTATGAGGGGGACACAATCTGAGGCTGTAGAATTCAGGAAGTGTTATACAGCGTGGGTAAGCACAATTCGACGAGAGTTGACGACGGAAGAAAGTGCTGAAATCTACTCGCGACGAAAATGCAGGGCACGTACCGTATTGGAGAGTGAAGGGAAGAGCCTATTTAGTAACCCCGGATCTGAGTTACCACTAAAGAGCGAGAGAGAAGAGAAAGGGTAAGATGAGAATGGGATGGGAGGGAAAAAATCCGAGTCGATGAGGGATAGAAAGTAAAAGGCTGAAGTCCTCTCGCCATATCAAATCGAGGCACGGACCGTAGTGAGGAGGAGGGAGAGGCGCCTACTTGGTGGCCCCGGATTTGAGTAACGACTAGGTAGGCGAGAGAACAGAATGGCGAATATGATAAATGGGATGAAAAAGAAGAAAGGCAGTGGATGATATAATGTACATATGTATTTGAATTTGTAGCGTAGACTACGCCGCGCTCATGTGTGCCCGTCTCGATTTCGGGACATTTACAGATCCATTTCGTGCCGATTTTGGGTCGATTTCGGATCAATTCGGGTTTATTTCGGACCACTTCGGGCCACTTTTCTCCCCAATATGTCACATGTTTTGCGCGTGACAAAACCTCGACGGATGTTCGACGTAGCTTTGACGGCGATCACGGTTAGCTTTGTTTCAACTCTCCATTTTTGTTTTTGTAGGAGGTATGACCTAATCCGTATTCGCACAAATTATTATCGTACGGGCAATGGTTCTGTACGGACGAGCTAACTTACACCATCACCGCGGTAGCAGCAATGACAGACACGCCATTGTCTTTGGTGTTGTTGTTGATATCGCATTGCCGTGCAACAGCAGTGTATTGTTGCCGAATTATATAGCCCGTTGTCAGCACCATGGTCAGTGCTCCACAGAAGTAGTGCACTGCTGATACTACATCAACAGCTGTGGTCGTGTCATGGCAGTGCTGCTGATCCTGCTGTTTTCGGTGGTGGTGGTGGTGGTGTTGATAGTCGTCGTGGGTGCTCCTGCTGTTGGTGCTCTTGGCGTTCTATTCGATGCTGCTGATGCTGGTAGAATCTCCCCGCATTGCAAGTATTGCTACGTATAGGCATTGCGAATAACCGGTAGCAATGCTGGCTTTATGGGCGAACCGTCCAACTTGTTGACTTTTGTTTTTTTTGTCCGTAAAGCCGGTAGTAAAGCTGGCAGTATCGATGTGTCGAGAACCGCCTCGAGATTGCAACCGACGCTGGGCGAGCGACGGCGAGTGCTCGACAAGGCATCAAACGCGGTGCCTTTCGAACAACCTGACTTTTTGTTTCAATCGGTCAATAAGCTTTGGTGTATATTGGTTCAATGTTGTTCATGTAGTCAGCTGTGTATGGCTCGATCCCTGTGATTGTCAGCAATGCTCAGCGCGCAACGGCCAGGACTCAGCAGGGCAGGATCCCCGGTGTCCCACAAGCGGTGACCACCAGTCTCTCTATCCATGGGAAAACTGCTCTGCTGCTGCCCCTGCTGCTGTGTTGCTGCAGTACTGCTCCTGTGTTGCTGCAGTACTGCTCCTGTGTTGCTGCAGTACTGCTCCTGTGCTGCTGCTGTGTTGCTGCTGTGTTGCTGATATGCGGCTGCTGTGCTGCTGCTGTGCTGCTGCTGTGCTGCTGCTGTGCTGCTGCTGCGCTGCTGCTGTGCTGCTGCTGTTGTTCTGCTGTTCAGCTGATGTGCTGCATGATGACTGCAATCCCGCTGTACTGCAGCTGACCGCATTTGTTAATGCTTGGTTGACAATGATCAGCGCTCGACGGCCAAATCAGCGTTCGACGGCCAGACCTACGCGGGGCATAAGACTCGGTGTCCCGCTGGTTGTGGCACGAAGGCTCTCCACCTATATGGTTAAAAGAGGCGCCAAAGCACTCTAGGTTACGATCTGTGGTTGCGGACATGTCTTAACAACACAATTTCCTAGGATAGATTTTTCCCTACGCATGGTCGTATGGACAACTCGAGTGCTCGTCGCCGGGCTTGGAGGCACATATGCACCACAACAGCAGCAGGGTACGTCGTATGCTCGGGATAAGGTGTTTCATCGTAGTTGCTGTTAATTACTGATCGACACGATGGACAAATTCTCAAGCCTTCGGCCCAAATTTGTAAGACAGCCCGATGTTTTCGACCTGCAGGCAAACGAATTATGACTGAATTTTGCTGACGTTCATAGATGTTCCAGCAGAACGTGGGATTGGACTGTTTGAGCTGAGCGTTTCCGTCCAGGATCCCGGCGGAGACGGGGTGCATTAATCTTTGTATTTTAATCGAAAGGCAGTCACACAAAACACGTATTGGGCGTGAAGCCTTTGCTGGAGTGGAACTCCACAAAGCAGCTGAGATATTACGACGGGCAAGTGCCACATTTGACGTATGTATGTGCTAGTTGCGAGCGATCTCGCACGCTTTGTCAGGAAAGCATGTCGCCGGGACTGCTGTTGTTTTGGCGATGCGATGTACAGTGACCGAGACACTTTAAATAAGGCGGCTACTTTACTATGAACTTCGAGGCATTTGAGACGCCAATGATACCGCAGCTGCTTGCACAGCTTTGGCTTCTCGGTTGCCGCCACTGTTGCTCTCGTTCTTGGCGCCTCTGCCACCACCGCTGCTGCTGTTGCTGCTTCCGCTGCTGCTTTTGCTTCTTGTTGTGCTGCTGCTGCTGCTGCTCCTGCTGCTGGTTGTACTGCTCCTGCTGCTGCCGCTGCCCGTGCTGCTCGCCGCAGCTAGCTGGAATCGTGTGCATGCCACGACTTTTCCTGCGTTTTTCTATGTTGCTACCCTCCGTTTGAGATGTACGCGTCGACACCATTTCCCTATGAATATACAATGGTTAAGTGCTGTTTTTCATCCGTCATAGTTTACTCGGTAAGGCGAAGGCCACTGATGGCCATCCGATTTGCCGGCAATAACCAGGTGACCGAGGCAGCCGAATCGCCCCCCTCCCGGCAGTGGAGGCCCCGCTTAAAAAAAGTAATGTATCCCACATTCAACAATCCTTCCTTTGAGTATGGAAACCCAAATGGTCGGCTACTCAGCATTCCACGGCGGAAACGACTTACGTTTAAGAAACAAGTAACTACGGCTACAGTCGGTGACTTGAATCGTGTCGTCTCAAAGCTCCACCTTCTTGTTATTCGGAAAATAAAACTTAACCCATGCTGACGCGATTCGCCGAACGTTCTTCCTCGTGAATCCTAATCATCCGAAAGTAAGTCCTATCGCCAGGAGCCGCGCAGCTAGACAAGCGTCATCGAGTTCCACAGCCTCTCATGTTCCCAAGCCTACCTCTCGCCCTTCACCTTCCCCGAGGTTATACACTCTCCTCTTTGTTTCGTTTTCCGATGCCATCTACAGGTGCAGAGTGCATTCTATTTGCTCTATGTTTTCTTGTTCAGCTGCTTCCGTTTCGTACCTTAGGCCTCGCGACCCGTGGCGGGCACTCCTCCCCGCTCCCCTCAATATAGGTCGCGGGCTTTCACTGGTACCGCGAAGGGTTTTTTTTCTTCACACCCATCGCGGGTACCACCTGGCCACTGAGGCACGCAGCAGAGGTTCTTGCACACGTCCACCGCACGGAATACAAAATACCCTTATTTCAAATGTATATTTTAAAGACAGCAAGACGCGGTTGTGTGTACACCAGCCTTCTCGCTGGGAAGGGCATGGTGGACGCTCGCGGCAGGCGTTGCACGCGTTGGCGCCCTGAGGAAAGTGATACACGTGTACGTAGGGGGTTGTCTTGGCAGAAAGGCTAAAGGTTAGGTCAGCGTTACGAGATGATATTCTTCGGTCGTACGTCACTTGTGGTGCGCACCAAGTCTCGAAATGCCGTAACAAATATTCTGGAGGCCAGATGTCGCCAAACGCTGTTTCGTAGAGCTCGATGCCAGGCGATCGTCTGAACTTCAATCGCAGACCACTTAACAACACACGAACCTCACGGCAATCGCACATATGGGCGCTGATCACTTTATCACTTTTGCAAGTGCTGCCATGCTGCCGAAGGACGACATTACCACCAGAGACCTCCTTTGCGTCCCAATTATCGTGTGTGTTGATCTTGTTGTGACTAGTCCGAGTCTAAGCTTGAGTTGAGCAGGGCATCGATTGTGTCATCGTCCAAAGCTGCTTCCGTTTTGTTTTTGTTTTCAACAACATTCCACTCAACTAGCTATTACTCCTGCCACATAAACTCCTGTGGGCACGCAGACCGCCCGACCTCCATTATATCGATGAGACGACGACATGCGCCTAATTCCGAAACCTGCTATGATACCATTCGCAGGGCGACGCATCGCGGTCGGTCTACGGGGGAGCGGAGGGGAGCGGAGGGGAGGAACAGGGTCGACAGTCCATCCGAGGAAATGCCTGGTCTCGTCCGAAACTGCGTTCTTTTGGTTGTGGCATTGGCTAGCTTCATGTCGGCATCTGTTGCGGTGAGCCGCACTTACACGTCAAGGGTATATACTCTAGAGATCGCCACTCATGTGCCTTTGAGTCCTTTGAAATGCATACGAATGTATTATACAAACTGTGATTCGCTAACACACCAAAATGCCCTTAATTACTTCTGGTGGCCGCTATACTGCACTAAGAATTACTTTGCTCGCGGAAGCACCGCATCCACCATACCCCCATTTACACAGTTCGTTTGTTTCTAACAATGGATTGTACGTGTTTAGCTCTGCTAAGACTGTGTCCATATACACGAGTATATGTGTACCGAGAGTAAAAGTCTGGAATGCGTTGAGCAGGTTGCCATGGCCTTGTTCTCACGCACTTGCCAGGTACTATTAATGTACGAGGTGCATACAAGGTATACACAGACAACCTTTAAGAGAAGCCGGTCTGCAAACCTCTCTAACTGTGATAGAACACGTCTTTTCCAAGCAGAGACGCGTACAGCACTCGCCTGACACCGTCGTTATTTCCATCGACGTCGCTCCTGCAACTTGCGACATATATTCTGTCAATGTCAACGGCATTGTGTACGCGACGATGGTACAATTATTTGTCAAGCAACTGCTTAAAGTAACTACGGTTTCTTGTACTGGTGGTGATATTTTTCCTGTCCCAACTTTTGCCCTTTTAGTTGCTTGACTCCAATTTTCGCTCTCTGCACGTCGAGGATTTTTCTGTGAGCTTCGATTGCTGTTTTTAGAGGCAACATGTGTCAAGAGGCGTCACGTTAAGCCTGTGACGATCTGCCTTCTAGATGACAGGCTGTATGTTTCTTTGTGTGACGGCTATAAAAGGCGTGACGATGACAACGACATGTCATCTCACAACGCTTTTCTTTGTTGGACACTCTGATAGAACGTACCAGACGAGTTATACCGTAAGGGTGACTCCTGTAATCAATATGAGTCTCCTCGCTTGAGGCGCGTTTTGTTTATCCTTAAAGCTGACCAAACATCTATACTACTGTAGGTATAAACCGACTATTTTAGCAACATTCGAATGTCATCGCAAGCGTTTTTGGAAGTTGCGCAACTGAGAAGGCCCGGCCCCCGAGTCAGATTAGCATTTGACAGAAGTTTTACCTCTTTTGTGGCTCAGGTATTTTTACCCATTGCAGGTGCTATGAGTAGCGTCCGACTATTACTGCTCAATCAGTTTGCTTGCTATCCGACCGTGCGCTTTGCGTGCTTCATGATGTACGAAGAAACCCAAGAGCCTAAGAGCCTTGAAGTTGTTTGTCGTGTCCTTGGCCTATTCGCCACTTACAACCATTGTATTTTTCTGATGACACCTGACCCTGCGAGGATGAAGATACGCACGGTGCCTTATATGTGTGCGCTGGCCTTCCCTTTTTTCGTTAATGCCCACAGATTTTCCGTGAGAGTCCAAGAGACGAACCACCGCGTTATTGCACAGGTGAGAATGCAGATAGTCCATCCTCTGCTCGCCCATGGCATTTCATGCGAAACCCCGGTTTCAGTGTCGTTGCACGTTCCAGTAGACCCGTCCATCCGGCAGTCATCTCTGCGCGATTCTTGGGTATTTCCTGTGGTTCCTGCGATTACGTCTGTTTTTATACGGCGCCTAAAAACATGGGGGGGGGGGGGCGGTCGATATGTCTGAAACGATCGACTAGACAACGTGTCGAGATCTCAACTTCAGCACAATAACTGGACGATACTTTGGAGTATCTTTCTCTTCAAGTTCATGCGTAGCAATAGCTTTAAGGCTGTTGATTTCAAACTACTCTTTTTCCTTGCAGGTTGTGCACTGTACCTGTTATACTGCGCTTACCTTCGCACGTGGATTTCGTAGATTTTTCTCGGGCAAGCCCAGCGAAAGATCGGAATGGAGCAAAGCGGACACGTTCCATCGTGTTTCGTTGGAGGCCAGTCGCGATAGTGTCGCGAAGTCGCTAACCTACTGGGCTGGTGGGTTGTAGCGTAGTCTCTGCGTGGCGTAAATTGGAGGATTTGCAGGCTATGCCATCGCGTTGGTTAACCACATTTTGCCAACTCATCGATGCACGTACTTCTGTTGCTGAGTAGCCCCATCTTGTGTCTCTGTTTCGTTCGCACCCTGCTTTCTGCATTCCGGGATGCGTGACTCTCTTGCTGCCGTTCTCGATTGCGCAGTGTTTCATCACCACGTGAAAAGCGGGGGTACGGCCGTGAAACTGCAGCTCATGCCCGCCTGCAAGAGAACAAAAAGCCGTCTACCAGGTGCAGACTGCTGTAGGCTTGATGCGGAGTACTGTGTTCTCTTGGGTCACTTGCGTCTATTGTTGGGAGATGTACATGAGTTCTGTAGCCTGTGCAGATTCACACATATACACGTCCAAGTACAACAACACTGCTCCACGTTATAGCTTCGCCTCTCGGGTTCCGACCGAACAATCCTCGGTATACCGTTGGGCTTTCTATTCAAACCGGAGGGGTCTCACGGGTTTCCACGAGTGCGTGCAGGTACTGCTATTAAATAGTATTGCTGGCATAAATCTGTTGTAAATAAGTAGTATCGCCCCGGTGGGCTAGCAGATAACCACGAAGCCTGATAGCGTCAAGGTCGCGAGTTCGAGCCCCGCCGAGTGCATGCTCGTAGGGACTTTTTCTCGCAAAACATGTCTTGACTAGCGCAAAGCGCGAGAGCGTGAGTTAGCAAAATTCGATGATAGTCGACGAGCGTTGGGAAGGCTGAACCCTCTGCGCGATAAAAATCAAGGCATGAACCGTAGTGGGGGAGGAGGGAAGGGAGCCTACTTTGTGACCCCGGATCTGAGTTACGACTAGGGAGGAAGAAAGACGGAAGTGCGAAGATAATAAATGGGATGGGACAAAAACAAATATATATATATATATTAAATCATTTTGCGTGTCGAGCGGCGTCTTCGAAGAACACCATTTTCCGCATGTTCGTCACCATTTTTGTTTTTCCCCGTCTTTTTTTTTTGTTACCTCGACTGTGTTGCACATGCATGCAGGCGGTACTGTTTGTAAGAGGAGAGACGGAACCCGATATTTTCAGCATGTCAATAAAGTCTTCCCTCGGTAGGGGGGGGGGGGTAGGGGTCACGAGTTTTTGTCCCTTGTGTATTTCGTGACCGGCTGGCCCGTCCTGGAGTGAGCGACTGTCGGTCAGTCTGATCCTTGTACGATAATATTTCGGTGGACCGTAGTAAACAGAACCTACGCTACGCATGAAAAGCCATTAATATTTACCTTTTTTTACGAACAATCTTTGGTCCTATTTACTAGTGTTTACTATAGTCCCCCGTAATAGTTGTTTTAGTGAAAAACTCATACGAGTAATGTTGGTAGAAGGTTCCGCTTCCATTTCGTTTTGAAGTCATGGGCTCGGAAGGGGTTATGGGCACGTCGTGTGAGGCGCTCACAGAACATGCCACACGAACCCTACCGTCAAATTGCGCTGTTCGCGTTTGCTCCCCAGAGTCCTTCACTGGGTTGGCAGGGACGACAGCGCAGATGCGCTTGAACACGGTTCACAACGCTTCGATCATTGTGGGATTCGCGGAAAGGCTCAGGTTTGTTTTTCTTTTTTGTTTCCCGTTGGTTAGGGACTTTCGGAACCGAGGTACTATGTAGCGGTGATTTGATGGGTACCGTTATATCTTGCCCGCCGTCTACAAGTAGTAATGGCGCGCAGCATTACTGGGAAGGACTGCGATTTTCCCGTGTCGTTTACCTTCTTGCATTGATTGAAGTACGTACAGTGTCTTCCCCCAACCAGGCTGTGGACCGTTACTTCGACCATGATTGTTATGACGTCACGTTTTCCCCCTGGAGCTCGAAAGTGATCAAGGCCCTACAGCACTTTGAAGCAGCAGTACGTATTGAGGTATTCAAGATAAGGCAGTGCTCGCCTAAACTGTACCAGGTACCTGCTAAGGCCGTCAGAACGAGCGTCAGGTTTTGTCTCTGTCGGTTATTGAAACGGTGGATCGCTGTTTCAAGCTGCTGTACCTGATTGTTGTGCACGTCCCTGAGGCAAGCTAAGACACGGCAAAGGGTGGGTGCACATTTGGGTCTCAGGTTCAAAACACGGCGTGTGCCACGGTAGCAGTAGCAGCCAAAAGTCGTGACGATTCGCCAAGGAGTTTCGCCTAGACTGAAATTAGTTTTTCGATGACAAATATAGATGCCTCCGGATGATCATTCGCAAAACCTGCTCTAGGTGTATCACCAATATTTTTCTAAAACACGAAGTATTCGTCTTGGTATTCCAATTTTAACCGGTGAAGGAGCCATTGTCTGTCCAAATTATTTTGGACAAAAAGTGCTGACCTTATCGTAGCACGTGTGAAAGGACGAGATACACGCCTCACGCAGGAGCCCCGAGGTTGAGAAACGAAAACGCGCAACCTGACGCCCAAACTCACCGCCAAATGACCACAACTTCGTTTGACAAGCAGTATTTTCGTGTAAGTGCCCAACTACATTGCGAATCATCAATTCCTAAGAAATACTAGGAAAAAAACACCGTATCTCTTGAATTATGGCCATAAGAACTCTTACTCCTGACGAAACGAATTCCGAGATTCATGGCAGGAAAAATAGTAAAATTCGAATTCAAGCATGATACCTCCAATCTAATGACAACGCTCTCCTCGGCATTGGCACTAGAAAAACATTTCCCCCTTATTTATTTTGTAAAGATTGACCTAAGCACTAAAAGGTTTCTATGCGGTCGATACTTAGTCTTCCCTAAAATATATTATCGAAACATTCGTATTGCTAAGGCCGAAAGAGCGTTGTCGTTGGATTGGGGGTATCATGCTTAAATTCGAAAATCACTTTTTGTCCTATTAACAAGTCGCTGTGTTTTTTTTCTATACGGAAGATGGGTTATTTGGCCGTAATTCGACAAAGTAATGTTGTGTTCCGTACACTACTTAGGGATAAACGATGCCCCAATGTAGTTGGGCGCCTACACGAAAGCGCCGCTTGTCAGTTCGAGTTTGTAAATTGGACGTGTAAAAGGCGACCCCCCCCCCCCGTAAAAAAAACAAAACATAATGGTTTGATTCGCTAGTGGGCTGTATAGCGCGTTTCCGCTCTTGTTCTGACTGACGACGCGTGCTATGACAGAGGTATATACCACTTTGTGGCTGACGTGTTTTCTCCATGGTCGGGCTCCTTAGCCCAAATCGTCGGACTTTCACTCGTTTGTTGTAATACTGTTCATTTTATAGTTAGGCCATGGGATTGTTTATCGGGTATATAGCACCTGTATTTTCGTGAAAAAAAACAATATTTTTGCGGGAGGTATAGAGCTCCTCAAGTGGCCACCCTCGTATAAAGGATGGTGCACCCCTTCCGTGGCATGTGTCTGACGCTCTCCTCACGCGAAGAACTCGCCAACGGCCGTTTGTGAATTTGTTTGTTCGATTCGCAGTAACCGTACCGTACGTAGGGACCTTGGGATTGTTGTTTGTACGTTTCTCCAGGACAACCTTCGGGGGTGGGATTTCATCGCTGCGAACGTGGGCGCTTCACCCATTTCACGTCCACCCCTAATCAGCATGCGCCCGAATACAACACGTGCGGGAGCCCCGGAGATACTGAGTAGGTCCTCACGCGAGAGAGAGTCAGTCGACAGAATCGTTTTTGGGCTCGAACGCACCCTGCCCCTCTGGTGGCTTGGCTCTCCCGTTTGCTGTTGTTGCCACGGACCATCCTTGACACCCGTCCGCCGTGTTTTGTTTTTCGCAGGGCACCCCTGATGGCCAGTGGTAGGGACTGCGAATTCTTCACCATGATGAGGCACCCTATCGAAAGACTTATTTCGATGTTCTACTATTGTCCCAAGGATCACGACATCCAGCTCCGACCGCCAAAGGTGTGTCTTTTTTTCATAGTTTTGTTGCGCGTGGTGTTGAGATATTCCGTCTGGCCGAGCACGTGTGCTTGCTCGTAGATAGCACCAATATTGCAACGCAAACGAGCTGCCCTCGAAACAGCGTTTTCCCGGCCCATCCAGATGTGCCCATGTGCCCTACACCCGACGAGTTTGTCGTCGCGCTGCCCTACGACAGCGCCAAACTCTTTTCCTGTAAATAGTGTAAAGCAGGCATATAAGTATTTCGGCATACAGCAGTGGTCCCCCCATAGGGCCGGTGAAATCGCTTGGAACAGTTTTCCGTTTCCGTGCTAGAACCTATATATTCCCCTATCCGGAGTAGCGCCGGTTTCTTCTATAGCGCCGGTTTTTGCCGCTGGCACATACCAGCGCTTTAGAGGAACCACTACGGTAGTCCCTGACGCAAATCGCTTGGAACAGTTTTCCGTCTCCATTTAGACACATGCTACGATAGAGGTGCACCATGTTTTTTTCTGAGCTTCTCACTTAAGGAGCGTCATACCTCACCGAAAAAATGATTTTGGAGGAAAATAAAAGTGCTGCCGGATGAGAAATATCCTGCCCGAAGTATACTCTGAAACATTATTCGTCGCAAAAATGAAAGTCCGACGAATTTGGGTTACGGAGTCCGATCGTTCAGAAAACGATCCAGCCAAAAAGTGCTACCTCTAACGCAGCACGCGTCCATACTAGAACCCATATATTTTATAATCCAGAGTAGCGCCGGTTTCTTCTAAAGCGTTTCTCCCGCTGGCACATACTGGCACTATAGAGGGAACACTACAGTAGTCCCTGACGCGAAAACTCCCAAGTGCTTCATTTGCATGACACCCTATTCGACCACCACCACCGTCATGGCCCCGTGCCTCGCCCCGGTGAACAGTTCTGCGCGGATGCTGTGGGTCAAACGGAGTCTGTCAAGGATCGGCTGATGGAGTTTGCGAGAAAACATTGGGGGAACAGAGCATACCGCTCGATGCTGGACGCGGTCTTCTGCAACCCCATGTTCGAACTTTGCGACCGTGAACACGCGGTGGGTGCCAAATTAAGCGCGTATATACAAGTTTCGTGGCGTACAGAGAGTTGTGGCGTACACACAGGTGCACTGCTTGTGTTTGGTCTGTTTTTGACCCCAGAAGAACCCCAAGGCTACTATCGTACTGTATGGGTTTGGAACGGCTTTTATATTCGAAAGGCTCAGACACTTAAGCGGATGCCCCAGCTTTCATGGTTATCTAATACGCTAGGGAGGCGAAGGGAAGCCAACACATTTTCGGAACGCCTGCAGTATTGCGAAACCTAACAGCGGTCAACCTTTAATCGTTGTATGTACCGACGCGCGCTACGATAGAGGTAGCACGTTTAGGCTGGAACAGAAAGACGGGGCTCCTTAACCCAAACTGTTCTGAATTTCATAATTGTATTGCAATAGTGGTCATTGTATACTCAGGTCATGTGATTGCTTATCGGGCAGCACTTGAATTCCCTTCTAAATTTGTTTTTTCGGGTGGGCTACAGGGCTCCTCAAGTGACCCCCGTCAGAATAACCGTGGTGCACCTCTACGGTAGCATACATCTACCTACAGTATATACCTTGAATCATCGTGGACTGTGGCCGTCTGTTGGTTTTTGTAGCAGTAGATCGAATACTGTTCGGTGGCATACAAAATATCGGTCGATGCCACGTCATTAATCGCTCGATTACACACTTATGATACTTCGATGATCATGCCGAGACTCTCGTGTTTATGTCCCTGCCTGTTCGTGACCGGTCGACGATCGTAACTGCTGCCCACAGCGAGCATCATCTCTCAGACCAAACAACATCGACACCGAAGAGGGCTGGCAACTTCAGGACGTAGTCAAGGTGAGGAACCGTGCTTTTGGTAGGTGTTTCCACTTGTGGGCGTAACGCCTTCATAAGTACGGAGCTCTTCCGCCGTGGAGCGACCCAGTTCCATTTTGTTTGTCTGTACCCTACGGTAGTGTTCGTTCGATGCATTTATCCATGGCTTCGTGTTTCGGGGGCTTGGATTGCAATTGCTTTCAATTGTGCTCTCGGGTTGAGAGATAAAGCTCCCTACCTGAGAAGCCTAAGGAAGCCCTTGTGCTCTATCCCTAACAGCAGCATGCATTGTCTTCAGACGTACCTGGTATACCATATCCTTTGGTGTGTAGTCTTGATAAAGCATCACCCAGGACCCTTTGCCTGGAACCATGTTTCGCTAGGGATCGCACTCGTAATGCACCCAGCTTGTTTCAGAGAGTTTTGAGAGGCTGGCATTCTGATATGCAACATACCCCATCAGACGGCACAGCGACCTTCGTGCGTTGACTCTGGGCATGCCCACAGGGCGGACCAACCCTCACTCCTGGACTTCACCGGGTATAAATAAAGCAGCATGTCGAGTTGGCCGTTTTTGACTAGTAAGATACCCGTCCTCGTGTAGACTCGACAGCATGAGCGCTAGCCCCTCGCATTTGACAATTTAGGTGCGAAAAGCTAACACTGCAAGCACTTGCTCGGGGTTCCTCACTTCGTGGTGGTTTTAATGATTGCGATGCGTAGATAATGAAGTTTGCCATGGGGATTGATTGCTAGTGATGCAAAATGCACTTAACTCGAACGCACGGGCACAAAAGGTGCGCGAAAACAAAAGGTCGTTTTATTTCTTCGTCCATGTGACAGGCGTAACCAGTGTGACTTCGATCATGTAGGATGCTTGACTAACTCCGCGGATAAGCAAATATGGATGCTTTCCTATAGTGCACCAATCGGCATGCTCGTTTGGTTTGAATCCACAGGTACATGATGTGCTTCTCTTTCGTCGTTTCGTTTACAAGGACAAACTTTGAGGAGTGTTTCCGATGGACTACGGAAGTCATCATAAAAAAGCTTATCTGCACGCCCTACTTACATACACCTGAACACGCTCTTCTCTTCTACTATTAAGTTATACTGCTAATAGCTGACGGCGCGAGGAACAGACACATCGCATTCACATTGGTGCACGCCCCCCTTTTTGTTGCTGTTCTGTGTTGGCAGCGCGTTTTGTCTACGTACACGGCGGTGGGCATCGTTGAAGGTGAGTTGAAAGTATTCGCCTCGAGGCCGTGAACTTTCTTCTCGGAGGACACTATGTAGTGCGTATCGAGTGGCGGGCTTTCCTTCAGAGTCACCCGCTTACAGCAAGACCAAATGATCCGCTCATTTTGGCATTTCCGACCAGTCTGAGACATTGCCAGGATACTGCCAAGGAGGGCGTATCATACAGCAGTACCGACAAAAGCCAGTACCCTCCGTTCCTGGCTACGGTTCGCGTCCTTTTGTGATGTCAACGTTATGCAAATATTCTGAAAAAGCTTCTACATCGACGTTCGGGTGGCGTTCCCCGCTGAAAGATGATTGCCCCGCGTGTAACGTATTGAATTCAAGACAATTTCATCCGTCAAATATTAAACCTGGAATTATCAATACAGTACGAGGACAATACTACAGAGACGATACAACGGTCAGTAACGAACTTTTCCGTGTGATATGTATTTATCTTGGATCGTCTCAGTCGGCAACGGACATATATTTCCATGACAGTCTCCAACATTCAGTAAAAAGTGAATGTATGTCCTCTCGTTAGTGGCGGACGTTTTCACGGCCTACGCTAATGCCAGTCCCGCTCATATCGGATTCACGGTATCATCGTGTTTTTCTGTGTCCCTCGCGCACCCGGGGAAAAGGCCAGGATGCGAGAGACCCGTGGCCCAGACAATGAATTGGCCTGCAAGTCGTTGAAATATGTGGTATCGTAGTTTGTCCGCTTGACGTTGATCTAAGCCCTCGGTTGGGCGACACACGACTTTGGATTTATGGAGAATGCCGTTTAGGGACGAAAACGCGATTTTAGTAGATTCGTAAGCCATTCCCCCTCTTACCGTTCTCTTCGGAGGAAGAGCATCATCCATATATCCCATCACGTTTTTCTGAAAGCGACTACACCCACGCGTGCCTCTGCTCTCCTTTTGTCCGTGAACACGTCGTCGCGTGCCAGAATACGAGCTCTCAATGCGCTTGTTCGACGCAAAGGTGACAAGCCCAGTGCGCAGCTGGGACCCGGCGTACGAAGCGAATCGAGCTAACAATTCTGCGGAACGGGAGGAACTGCTGAGCTGGGCGTACACGAACGTGGAGCTGCACAGTGTTATATCCGCGGACATGCTGCTCTATGACTTTGCCGTCGCCATTTTTCGACAACAGACCAAAGACGCCCAACTGCTGTAGACGTGGGATGGCGATGGTAAAGCGTCTTCCTCCTGGATAGTCGTTGTTCTTTTACGGTGGTACCAGGTGATGCTATATAGATACTACACTAGGGGGGTGTAGATTTCAGCTATTCTGGGAAAGCCTTTGGAGTCGTCAGCAGACTGAAATTCGGTGTATTTAATTACGCAATTACACAATCGTAGGAGGTGCGGCCAGGAGCCAGATACGCCGCGACGCTTGTTGTACGTGTAAATCTGACAGTCTCTCGGTCAGGGTTAGAGCTATGGTTCGGGGTATATATGTGGATAACGTAGGCTTAGAACAGGAATTTGCGTCCGTTGCGCGATCGCATGTGTAACTCTACGACGTATGATACGGATGCTACTTTTAATACGAATCGCTGGGCGTGTTGTCATTTCGGGTGACGTGCGGATACTATATAACAAAGTATAATTGTGATTTTTTTGCCCGGCGGCGCGTTTTCGCGCTCGGCCCTCGCGGCCGATCTCGCCGTCGCTCGGGTCGGCGGCCGGGGGATCGACCGGGGAGCGCGCCCCCCGGGCCTCGCCCTCGCCCGGGGCCCGTGGCCCGCGCGGGGCGCTCGCGAAGCCGAAAAAATAGAGTCGGTTTTACGGGGTACCCCGTCCCACTCGGTCGAGCCGAGCAGGGCAACGTGAAACCCGGTCTCGGCGGCAGATTTTGAAAGGTGATTTTGCCGCGTCGGCATCAACACAAAGAAGGGCACACCGACGTGCACATCGAGCGGCATCGAACATCTATCTGCACGCATGCAGCAACACCAGCGACGCGACAGCATCCCTGACGTTGCGCAGGCGTATGGTTATGACAGGGGGCCACGAGCATGCTGCTGCATGAGGTGTGCCTACTACGAAACGAGCGGTCTGACCGCACCGAGTTTTTTTCCGTACCAATTTGTCCGAAAATGTATGAAACGTTTCGTATTTGTTTTCAGATCCAAACGTTCGTAATATTTCCGAGCATATTGGCAAGTGTACAGTAGTACCTCGCAGGTACCAGGTATACCTGGTCCGTATCATGCGTCCTCTGCAACAGATACAACCACAGCAGCAGCAGTGCCACGCTCGTAGTGGTGTTATGCTACCGAGTGGTGCTGCTTCTTGCTCTCGCTCTGCTGTAGTGCGGCGGTATGGTCTGTTAGGTGGGGCATCGTGGTGCTGCTGAACATAATGATCGCGCTTGAACAAAAAAAACGAGCTCACCTCATGGAGTCTGTTATAATTTGTCCGGAAATGTAAGCACCGTTTGGTGTATGTATGTGTCAATATCCAGACAGTCGTAGCATTGCCAGCCAGGTTGGTACGTATCAACGTATATACCAGGTAAAAGGTATGCACTGCAGTACGTCCTCGATGAGTACGATATATCATACGTATCAGGCATGAAACAACAGCTAGCAGCCGCAATACGATACTCAAAGTGAGTACTACTACTGCAGAGTGCTGCTGCTTCTTTCGGCTGCTTGCGGCCTGTAGTACTCTTACTCCTCCTCCTGTTGTGCGATCGATCGAAGGTTTGATCCCCACTTACGTACTGCTGTACTGCTGCAGCACATGGTGTGTGGGTGAGTTGGTGGGTGGGTGGGTGGGTGGGTGGGTTCGTACGTGGTTGAGTGCTGTCGTGTCTGCTCTGTCCCTGGTTTGTTTTCTACGTATTACCTTTGCCCGCCAGTACGATACAACAGCACTAGCTCCCCACCTACAGTACGTACTACTGTATTGCTGTACTGTTAGAGCACGTGATGTGTGGGTGGGTGGATGCTCTGGTGGGTGGGTTGGTACGCGGTTGAGTCCTGTCATGTCTGTGGATGGGGACTACTGCTGTGCTGCCCCCACTTTTTTCCCTACTTTTGTTAGGCCGCTATGATACAAGGGCTACGCATAGATGCCGGCGACCGGATAGGATATTTTTCGTAGTGGAACAACCTCTTGCACCTATAGTACGTACCCATCTGCCCCAACATACGTACTGCTACTTGTTTTCGTCCGCTATATACCGGCCCCGCTCTGGCATACCACAATGATGCATGTTTATATGATGTACGAATACACCACAAGAGCCTTGTGTGTATTTCCCTTGGACGGCGGGAAATGTACGCTTTACCACGACGAGTAGTATTTAAGTAGCTTCAGCTGCTACTCGTAGCTGTACCGCTTTGCTGTGCGCTGAATGAAGCAGAAGTGTGCTGCTGCTACTGCTGAACGTTAGCTGCCGTGTCGCAGCATTAGTTGGTGGTGCTGCTGCTTGCTGTAGGTACGTAGATACTACAATTAGTAGCTCCGCTTGTGTTGCTGTTACTTGCTACACTGCCCGCTGCTACTGCTTTGTACTGCTTGCTGCTCCTGTATACTAGGTACTGCATTTACTGGACGAAATGCGATTGTATTTTTTCTGCCGTTTGCTGTTCGTATACGAGAACGACATACTGCTCGCTGTGGTACACACCGCCATATCTACCGAACAAAATATGTCACGAAAAACAACTTGACAGTTTCGCCGATCGTGATATTGTTTCACAAACTATGAGAATGACAAGTTTCCGCGAACTCAAGAAAATTTGACATCGCGGTTCGTGATAAAAATAACATGTTTTTTATGTGGTATAACGCCAATTTAATTATAAATTTAAATATGCGTACGTTAGCAAAAAACGTTTTACTATACGATAATCGCTGAAAGGTGATTATTCGTTCACCCCCCTTTCTACAATTACAGCTGGATGGCGATAGGTCGGTTTTTACGTGGGACGTGCGAGCTTGCGTCACCCCGCGGGGAACACCCCACTCCCCGAAGGGGAGCCTTGTATGTATAGTTATGTTTGTAAAATTTTCGCACTTTTCGCAACGTTTCTCTTCGCGCGACCGCTTTTCGGCAAAACGCTAAGTACCCCGACACGGGAGGCCCGGCCGGACACATTGGTCGAGGTTTGGGCTTGATCCGAGCTCTGTGGCTCGCGTGGCGGGCACTCGAAGTTTTTTTTCCCGCGGGAGTGGATAAGCCGATTTCCCGGGTTTTATGCATGAGGCCGTGTTTTGTACGTACGTGCCAGTAAATATAATAATATTCTGTTTTTTGTTTTTTGCATTTTGTTTTGCCCCTTATTTCCACGAGCTCATCATCCATGAGCACACAGGAGAGCCCGCCGACATACATATCAGTATACCATAGGTTGACAACAGAACATGCAAAGAGCACAACGTTACAACTCTGCATAAACACCAGCATGTATCACCGTGCGTGTGTGGCACGCCCATTTGCGCTGTATTGCTGTGGCTAGCTGTGTCTATCGGAGGAACCTGCGGTCTAAAATCCCCACCATCTATCTACGTACCTTTTTCTGTTCTGCTGCTTTGTGTGACAGACCCATGCTTACTAGGACCGGAAATGTAATGACCGATTTGAATAAATAGTAGTACCTCAACTACTGCTGTCCTTATGTTTTTCGTTTTTTTGTTTGTTCCCCGAAGCTCACTCCAGAAATCCACGAGACCATGAGACATCAAACACCATGCAACGAATACGAACAACGCCACAGCCCCGGCTAGAAGCACAAGCAGCAGACGTGCCTGTGGCGGGTCCACCGTATACTGCTTGTGGTCGTCCGGGGACATCTGTTGAGTGTAGTGGTTGCTTTATGCAGGCTTGCATCCGTCATCAGGCACACCACCACCTCTCTCTCTTCTGCTACTGCTTGCTGCTGTGCTTGCATTATGTATGTGTGCGGTGTGCGACCTGTCGTGCCTCTGGCGCGCAACGACAAAGAATACTGATGTACCAGTACATGGAAAATGTATCTTTAAAAACATAGTCAAACGGTCACTGTGTATGATTTCAGACTTCAATGCTTTGAGTTCGATCCTTGGCGATGCCTTCAAATACGCTTTTTGTTTCTACTTTTGTTTCCACTTTTTTTTGTATTGTACGTAACAAAACCAAGTGGGTTTCTTAGGCAGGTGTTGTCGAGAGTTCCAGCCCTTTCTTCGGTGCATCCTTTTCTACGTCTGCTGAAAATATGATCCCATCACTACTGTACATGTGTCACGTATGCGTGCGTGTATGGTGTGCGCCGTGTGTCATGCGTGCATGTATGTGCAGCGTATCACGCTTGGAGTATTTTCAAACATTTCCCCTCTGAAGGTATGATATATAAGATGTACAGCAGTATTTGTTTGCCGGGAGTCCTCGGCTTTGTGCGGGATGGGCCTTCCTTCGCTTGAGCTCCACATCAATTAAATATTGGCAAATACGTTTGGCGGGATTTCTAAGGGTCAATAGTAACGGTTCCAACATATTTCCAAGTATGTTTTTCATCCCCAAAAATGCAGGTGCAGCTCTGAAAAGGTCTACATTTATGAACAGTAGTAGTAGTACCAGATATTTCATAGCGTCGTATTTATGTACTACGAATTGAATACAATATGATATGCGTATGATGCAATATCGCATGCTGTTGTAGTAGGTTTTCGATTCGTCCTTGCGCCACTCCCCTAGGCACGTCCCGGAGGGGAACCTTACCCCGACACGGGAGGCCCGGCCGGACACATTGGTCGAGGTTTGGGCTCGATCCGAGCACTGTAGATCGCGTGGCGGGCGCTCAATGTTTTTTTCCCGCGGGAGTGGATAAGCCGATTTCCCTGGTTTTCAGCATGAGGCCGTGTTTTGTACGTACGTGCCAGTAAATAATACGTAATGTCCTGTTGTTTGCCTTGATTTCACGAGCTGGTCATGAGCACACAGGCCCTGTTTTTGTTCAGTCGTGCGTTTTTTGTGCGTTTCTTGCCGAGAACACGGGGAGCACACACGAACAGCAGCAGCACCACAGGTAGCGTGTTACAAACAGTACAACCTCAATGTTACAACCCTGCCGCCCAGCAGCAGCAGCAGCAGCAGCGGCCATTGCATCATGCATGCTCGTGCCTCAGATCCGTGCTGTACCGCGACGAGTTGCTTTTGTCGAAGCGTGCGATTTTCCGAGTCATGGTATCATACCTGCAGATCGATGCTCATGTGCGAATCTCTCCGCTGTCCTGAAATGTAAGAAAATTTTGTTCATTAAAACTATATATAAACTGTCGTTACTTTTCCGGGCAGAGTGATACAACACTGTGCGCCTCGAAGGCAGATCTGTGATGTGCTCTGTTGTTGCTACGAGTAGTTGCTTTCATAGGAGCCAGCAATCCGTCAGCAAACGACACCACCACCACCACTCTTCTACCCGCTGCTGCTGTTGATGGGCTCATGGGTCATGCATGCGTACGTGCCAGAATGATGTTATGTTTTGTGTTTTCAGCCAGTACACCACAGGTTGACACACAGAAGATGCAGAGAGCACAACGTTATAACTCTGCACAAGCACCAGCAGGTAACACCGTGCGTGTGTGGCACGCCCATCTGCGCTGTAGTGCTGTGGCTAGCTGTATCTATCGGAGCCTACCGTCCATAGCCCACACCATCTATCTACCCTTTTATGTTCTACTGCTGTGTGTGACAGAGCCACGCCCACTCTGACCGGAAGTGAATGACCGCTTTTGAATACCACGATACATCACACAACATGCAACGAACACAAGCAACGCCACAGCCCCGGCTAGAAGCACAAGCAGCAGACGTGACCGTATACTGCTGTGGCTATTAATTAGTGGTTGCTTCATCGCAGCAGGTTCGCATCCGTCATCAGGCACCACCATCTCTCTATCTTCTGCTGTTGTTGCTTGCTGCTGTGCTTGCATCATGTATGTGCTGCCTGTCGTGTGTGTGACGCGGGCCGCCACAAATAATCGTGTAGTACAGGAAAATGTATCTTTGAAAGTATACGCAAACGGTCACCATGCACGATTTTATGCTTGAAGGCTTGAGTTCGATCCTTGGCGATGACTCTGGATACTTTTCTTTTTTTTTGTATTGTACGTAACCCAGACCCCCATAATATAAGACAGGAGGCACACAAAAACGAAGTGGATTTCTTAGGCAGGTATACCATATGATATGCGTATGATACAATATCAATACTACAGTAGTAGGTTTTCGATTCGCCCTTGCGCCACTCCCCCAGGCACGTCCCGGAGGGGAACCTTGTACGGTGTAAGTTTGTTGTGTCTACGAGTGATATTTGCCTTTGCCAGGTTCGTGTTCAAAACAAGACATACGACACTCCCACGATGATAGTATACTACGTAGGCATCGCCACTTCGGATCGCGTGAAGTGTCGATTTCGGCGCCAGAATAGCTTCGCCGGGATGCTTGGCGAGGCAAACTCATCTAGGAATGAGCTGGAGGCACACGATGTTTTTGGAACTCCCGCCCGACTTGGACTTGATACGCGCCTGCCTTTTGTTGTCGTTTACTCGGTGTTTGACCCTCTCGGCTCCAGATATCTATATTCCAGCTATATTTTTTTAAGCCCAAACGTCGAGGTCTAAACTTTGATGACCATATTTGAGGCTATTTATAGGTATTTAGCACCCGTTAGGCGTGATTCTAGAAAACCGCGTTAGAGACGCAGACATATTGTCTTCGACTGTAAGACCACGCGCAGCGGGAACTGAAACAGGGGCAAGTCCTCTGTGCTTAACCGCACCCTACCCCCGGTCGTGTGTGTTCAACCCAAAACTGGAAGGATGCTTTGAAACCAAAAAACGAAAATGTGCTCTCCGCCATAAAGTACGAGTGAGTATATATCTCGTGTGGTATACCGGCCTAAGTCAACACGCGGTGCTACCATGGGCAGCGGTAGCCGACACTGAGACAAATCGTATCCGCCATAATAGCAACTTTCCCCGTCCCGTGCTATAAATCTCTACAGGAAAAAAAGGAGGTAGATATGTACGACGAGCTGCCTGTGATTGGACACCGCTGAGAGGACTTCAGTCCTCTCGGTTCCTGGCATGAAGCGGACGAGTCTTGTTGCGCACGGCAACGTTTTGACACCATCTCAATTAACTTAATCACTGCCTTGTCTGTCCTCGCTCGAGGTTATTGCCTTAGCACGGATCTACATTATTTGGTTGGAGTCGCGGCACAACACGTGCCGCGGCATGGCGCGACACGCCGCGACACGTAGGGTTAGGGTTAGGGTTAGCGACACTCGCTGCGACACTCCTCGAAACACTCGCCGCGACACCTTGTGGGGTGTCGCGACATGCCACGACACGTGCCACGAAAGAGTCAAATAATGTGCATCCCGCTTAGTCTTTAGTCAGTATACTAGTTGTCAGGTGGCGAGATAGCTTTCGCAGCTGGGTCTCACGTGCAATCAACTTCGGCAGAGAATATGCCCGAACCTTTGCCCTCATGTTCTATGAACCCCTGCAAGCACGATAACGGCCGGCTTTTATTTGTATGTATGCTTGTTTGTCAGATATTAATTTTCGGAGTTGGAGTTGGATTATTGACGCCAAAATATTGACCAGATAAACCCAAACCAAAAACATGTTCGGTCGCCAAGGCCTCTGCAGGGGCTCAAATAAAACGTGTGCTAAAAATCAGGACCCATATCGAAAAAGCGGCGTGAACATTTTGGCGTGTGTGCAGAAAACACCCATATTTTACAGTTGATGCTTGGTAATTACCCAGTTTACAGTTTCAGTATTGGAAGCTTCGGCCGTTAAAAATTACTTCGTATTGACCCTAATACGCAGTCAAACCTTGGACTCTTACGTATCATTGTTCGAATTAGTTTACAGACATGCCTCGAAGTGCCAGTGGAACCAGCTCGTTCATATATATTTTCACTAAAAAACAACGAGATTTGCTAGGGAAACGCCTGCTGACCTTATTTAGGGCCCGTGGCCGGTCAAGACACATTTTCGCTGCTAGCGCCAGCCCTAGGATCTCAGCCGAATAACGGGCTACCGTATGCCCCCCTCACACACTCTATAGCTGCCAGCATGATACCGAATGTGTGACATTCAATGACAAGTACATATATATATATCGTATATATATATTTTTATTCTTTTATGTTTTTGCTTGGTGTAACGCCTGTTGTAGCGGGCACGACAGCGATGCTACAATCCCTCGCATCATCCATTTGTTTTGGTTTATTTTTTATTGTTGCCGTGATCGCTTTTGCCTTTGTCTCTCCGCCCCCCCGAATTTTCCTAGGACTTTCTTTGGCTGCTTAGCTACGTACGTATACATTTTGTTTTTTGTTACTTCCTCTTCTCTTTGCTGGACTCTCGTGTGAGGCATGAGGACGAAACGGAACTGAGTAGGAAGTGCCACGTATCCGTTGTATGGGTGGTGCCCAAGGGAATGGAGACAGAGGGTGGGGGGGTTCGTAGGGAAACCGCGGCGGACGAAAGCAGGAAAGAGACGGCAAACAGAGTAGGTACCAGTACCAGACCGACTAGCTGGTAGAACCTGCCTGTACTACGGGCACAAACCTGCCTCAGCTGGCTGGAAGGTACTTTTGGTGGGCTCTGGCTGCCTGTCTTTTCCTGTCGTTCTTAGTCTTGCTTTCTTGGCACTGTTTTTTTTCGGTTCATTTCATTTCATTTCGTTTCGTTTCATTTCATTTGGTTTCTTTTAACTAGATGTCGCATCTCATCTGGGAGAAGCACGACATTTTTTTTTCTTTTCATTTTGTCATGCTTTTGTTTGGTTGCTTGATTGTTGATTTGCTTCAGTATGTTTACTTTCTATTATTTTTCCTTTTCGCTTTTTTCTTTCTTTTCTCTTTTTTCTCTTGCATGCACCTGGATTGCTAGCAGGGTAGGTCTTGCCTGTCGTATATGGCATTGCATTGTCTGCTCTGCTTACTGCACTGAGCGTAGTATCTCTGTGTCGTAGTTTTGTGACCACAGAACTGGTACCTTTTTAGGATGATGAATCGGCACGGACACTGGGTGTGCTGGATGTCGACGGGTAGAAAGGAAGGTTTAATGTGAAGAACACACACACACACATACTTCAAATGGCATTCGGTCTGACCAAATTCCGGGCGCTCGGCAATTGTTTGATAACGGCGCTTATAAAAAAACAAGTTAAAAAAGGAAATATTTTTGATTTCCAAGTATTTCCCGGTGTTTTTGACGCTGGTGGCTGTAGCTTTGAAGATTTTCGCGATGCTTTTCCTTTGAGGTGCCCTCAGCAACGCCGCCACCACGAGCGCTATAGCTGGATGCCCAGCGTGTTAATAACCGCATTAAAATGAAAACCTCGAGGGCTACCCATAATATATGTCAACTCGGCTCAACTCATCGGGGTGTACGAGATATCAAGCAAAGGGCGCAAGGAATCTTCTTCGTCGCTGCTGGAAGCAACACAACACGTCTTTCGTACAAAAACTATATTACATAACCGATCTGGCAGTGTCCGCAGTGTCCCCGATGCCGAGCTATGCAGTCATAGAGCAAGTGTTTTTATTCCCCTTGCTTCCCAGGTGACTATTTTGTACGTGTCATTCGGCGCTGGTTCGGTCGCGGGGAGGGCGTTCTCACGACCGCAGCAGCAGCAACAGCAGCAAGCAGCACCAGCAGCCTCAAGCTCATTAGGTTCAAGGATGTCGTCGTCATCGTCTTTGTTGGCCTCGTTTGTTTTGCTTGTACTTGACATTGTGCTCATTTTTACGTACGAGTAGTCGTATGATACCTCGAATACCTGCCACACACAGCTCACGGGGGCATGCTTTTTAACTTTAGTGGTGTACATGGCAAGCCCTTGCCATTCTCGTTAGCGGCTGGCTCCATCTGGACCTGCTCCGTGCACACTGCTGCGAGCTGCAGGCGGGGCTGGCCTCGTGAAAAAAACGACACGAACCGACGAAACTTTCAAACTTTCATGATAACCTCTCTCACCCCTTCCCCCGCATATGTCAGGCCTCAACAAAAAATGTAGATCCCTGACGAATTTCGAATTTCGAAAGTTCGTTTGCATAATATACGTATTTGTTCAGAGCAAGATTAGCCTGCTCCCTGGTAGGGAGAGGCTGCAGTTGCCACCCATCTCGTCACCGCCGCTATCGCTCTCCGGTAGCGATTACGTTTCAGGTGAGTCGGACGCTATCCAGCTCTTTGTCCGCGTCGGAGCAACTCCCTGCCACTGCTGTTACTTTCAGATGCTCGGACCGACTCGGCCAAGCATGTCACGCGTGACGCGGCAAATACATACATACCGGCCTTACGATGGCTGCTGATGTTCGTCATGAACAATAGCGGTAAGACGCAGCCTGCATACTGCATGCGGTAGAACTGGTGATAGTCTGCGATACTCCAGGAGGGTATCTTCTGTCCAGTCCAATGTATGTTCTTCCACCACTCACTCTTTTTTTTCCTTTTTTTTTTCCATCCAATATCTTCGCCCATCCTTTCTCTCTCCTTCCTGGTTGTACGAGTAGCTCAGATCTGGGGTGTCACACAGCAGTAGTAGGCTCCTCTCCCTTCTCCCCCACTACGGTTCGTGCCTTGCATTTCTATCGCGAGAAGACTTCACCCCTTTCTTCCCTCGTCGACTATGTACATCAATATACTACTGTGGCAAGCAGGTTGTGCGTGGCGCGGGCCTAGCTCTCTGTTTGCGATGCCTCCCTTCCACTGATTTATGATACACAAAGGAGCTCCTATTACAACCCGTTCATGGGGATTTTTACACGGGTGGGCTGTTCAGGTATAATGCATTGCTTTGTTCGGGTAGGCAGCACCTCCTTGTGGGATCAAGGTGCGACCCAACCCCCAACCGTAACCCTAACCCTGACCAGAAAAATGACCCAAAACGGACCAGAAACGGGCGAGAAACGCGGCTGCGCCGCTTTTGCAACTATCAAACAGCGAGAAACTTGCCCGAACTTTTCGATCGCCGACCACATTTCCGAACTTCAGACCACACGTAGACAATTTTCAAGACAAAATCATCCCTTAAAGATCCTTGCTAACCGATTGGATAATATACTCGAACAAAAACTCCGTACGTATATACGCTTGCCGTACGCGAAATACGTCGCCTGTTGATCAGGTACGCAGGTACGTTATTTTTTCGGCTACTCGTACGAATTACAAGAACGGTGGGAATGAGGAGCGTGACAGACGCCTTCAAGTGGTCAAACTCCTAACTGCATTAAGCTACTGCGTTGGCGGCTCTTCTCTTTTTTCTGTGTTCCTGCAATTAATTGTCATTGATGGCATCGTTTTTTATTCTAAGCGATTTGGGTCAGCACATAAACCTTTTTTTACTGACCGGCAGGTAATTGATGGGTGTGCGTGGTGGGTGAGAGATTTACTGGGTTGGTCGGTTGGTCCCTCGGCTGGTAGTCCCACAATCACCAACACCACCCACCAACATTTACTGTTAATTAAGCGATGCGTGTCAGCGCAAAAACCTTGTACGAGTACAGAGAAAAATGTACCAGTAAACAAATACATCTGAATCATTTCATAATTCGTTTTTGTTGTATGATCTTTTTGCTCGTATTTTGTAAAATCT
>MEHQ01000036.1:0-125480 GCA_008828725.1 Saccharina japonica | reverse complement strand
CCCACGGGACAACTATAAATGCAATACGAGTACGAGTATACGTATACCGGTAACGAATTCGGAACCACTTTTTTCGAAAAAAAGCAAGTTCTCGACCATCACCGTAATTTTGTTGGGAAAGCTTGAGTGTCCATCGCTCGCATACGAACAAAAACAACTGACACCAGTATTCATAGTATCATAGTATCACACTGGTGTACCACGCACGCATGAACCCATGGTACACAGGTCTGTTTCTGCTGTGGTGCTGGTACTACTGTATCATACGTGCGTACGTACGTACGTGTATACGAAGTATCGGCTGTACAGTAGTAATACACGGTCTGATAAAAATCCGGGTTCTTCGTCGACTTAAAAAAAAACGGAATATTTGATTGTGCATGTAGCTGCGTGTAAAAAAAAAAGAGCGTGTGTCTTTTGTATGTGCGCTCTCCATCACCATATTCTTGGTAAACGTTGCCGCAGCGCCCACCGCCCGCATGTTCACGCCCGCGAGCGCACGCGATGCCCTGCCCGGTACTATATCCAGGCCGACGGGCACGTTAACCGATGAATTCTCCCGACACGCTCCTGAGGAGCGCATGCGGTAGATATTTTTGGGGTCTCGTAAGGTCCAAAACAGATAATCATCCCGCACGGGACTGTCAGAAAAAAAACGACGTGCGTTCGTATGGCGAGCCTGTGACAAATAGGCAATACATCCTGAAACAAACGTAACCCCGTGGGCCTCGTGTAGCGCAAGGCCGAGGCCGCCCTTTGCAGAGAAGCAGAGCAGGGATCGTCGAGCACGATGAGCGAGTTGCGTGCCGCCGGGTGGACCTCATCGCGAGATATCGCGAAAAAGGCTCAAATCTACGTCTAAGAAAAGCCGAGGAGCTCTCACACGAGACCACCAACAATATCGTACATGTATTTATATGGATCCATACAAATATCCTTTGGGGTTCAGAAGCTTTCCTCGGCATATCCTCGTACCTCAGAGCCACTCTCACCCTTTAATTGCCGAAGGAAAAAATTCTGGTTTTCCCGAAGTTCTTTCCTTTCTTTGTTTTCTTCTATCCGCACTAATTTCAAGTTGGAAAAATCCGCCTGTGGGCCGGCATCGTGCTACCAGGGCTCCGTACCAATGCCGGCAATTATTTTGTGTCCGCTTGAATACCAGCCCCGCTCTAACATATTTCGGCGTACTGCTGTGCTGCTATAGCACATGTATACATGTTGGGTGTGTGGGTGGGTTTAATGGGTGGATCGATGTGTGTGTGGGTGTGTTGGTGGTTTTTGTTGTCGTTGCTGTGTGCTGTTGCTGTACTCGAAGTTAGTTGTCGATCTCTGTTCTTTGTCACACCATACTACTACTACTGCTACTGCTGCTGGTGTTGTACCAGCACGCATACATAGTCACGAAAAAGACAGAAATCACACCCACAGCAGGCAGCGCAGCGCCGTGCTGTGAGCCGTGTTGCTGTGCTTTCTCTTCTCTTCGAATGTAGAGCTTTGTTGTCCTGGAGCATGGAGCTATCTACTTCGTATGAATTTGCAAGTCGCCTGACTTTTGCATTCTTATTTTTTGTGGTGTACGACTGCTGCTGTCGTGTCGCAAGTGCTTTGCCACATGCAACATACCAGTACTCCTGCAGTGCGATACAAAACGGTAGGCGGGTAATGTGCGTTCAGTTGTACGTATGATACGTACAGCAGTACGTATTTCACTGCGTTGGACCATGAATATCTTGGCATTTTCAAGTCGGTCCTCGCACCACATCGTGGACCTCTTCTACCCCTTTCCTTGCACGAGCGTAGCGGACGGCGCCAGATGCCCTCGGAGTGGAGCTTTACTTTCTTCGCGATCTTTTTTCGTGTGGCTTGTATGGGAAGATAGATATTCACTTTCTGTCCTGTATTTGCCGACATATATATATGCAGCTCTTGGCATTATCAAGTCGCCAGTTGCAGCTAATTTATGTTCCTCTTTTACCCTTTTCAAACTACGACGTACCAGGTATTTGGTTATATTGTTCATTCTGCGAGCGTAGCGGGCGGCGTCAGCCGCCCGCGCAGCGGAGCCCTTGTATTACCTACAGTATCACCACGTACGTCGTATTGCTTTACAGTCTGATACGTGCATAGTCGCTACATTTTGCCATTTTACTATCGTATACAATAACATTTATTAAACGTTTTGCCGGGAGCGGCGGTTATTCGCATACGCGTATGATACGTAACTTTCATCAACACAGGCGCAAATCGACGCGAGTCGACGCGGGCAAAACTAATACCTGGTATAATATAGCATACGTCCGAGTATAGTCTATTAATAGTGGTGAACCTTTCTCGCGATAAAAATGCTCTGACGTATACTCGCAGCTGTGGTTCGGAGACAATAGTTTTCTACGTTTTTGTTTTGTGACACCCGCGAATCCGTGTCTGACTTACGGCTACCTGTACGAGTACTCGTATATAAGAGAAAACAGGGGCAACAAGGAGCGCGGATATCACAAATTGGGTAAACACAAATATGTTCGTACCCTTCTATAAAAAAAACGAACAAATCAACCCCTTCAGTGTGTGTGTGTTCTTCCCATTAAACCTTCCTTTCTACCCGTCGGCATCCAGCACACCCAGTGTCCGTGCCGATTCTTCATCCTAAAAAGGTACCAGTTCTTACCTCACTACGGACGGTACAGCTGAGCAGTACTGCACAGATGCTCCGAGTATACTCAATATCGGAGTATCGAGTATTTTTTATACTCCGAGTACTGCGCGTATTAGAGTTCTGGTGGACTAAATACTCGGAGTACGAGTACGAGCAGTACTGAAGGCCCAAATACTCTTAAGTATTGGGAGTATGAGCAGTACTGATACTCGAGTGCAAGCAGTACTCGGAGTAAAAACATCTAAATTACTCTGAGTACTCCGAGTATCGAGAGTATATTGGACACCGAAATACTGCGAGTACACAAAGTGCCTGAAGTATTTTTTCTCGAGACTACTCTAATTATACTCCGAAGTAATGGGAGCATCTGTGAATTTTGAAGGGCTATAAATGCCAGTCACATGCTCCCAGAACCTGGGAGAAATGACGGCCGAGTCTTTAAAATGATATAAAGATGCTCCTAACGTACTTCACACTTCGAGTATACCCCGAGTATCGAGTACATTTCGTACTGCGAGTACTTAGAGTATTAGAGTACTGACGGTATGAATACTCGGAGTGCTTGGACTATGAGCAGTACTGATGCCCCAAATACTCGGAGTACAAGCAGTATCCGCAGTATCGGACCCCGAAATACTACGAGTACAAGCAGTATCGATAGTGTTTATACCCGAAATACTCCAAGTACGAGCAGTATCCCGGAGTATCGAACCCCGAAATACTTCGAGTACACGAAGTACCTCAAGTATGTTATCTCCAATACTCCTTACTTTACTCCAATGTTCTCGGAGCATCTGTGCAGTACTGTACTCATAAGTAGTATGTACGCCCGTATGTAATGCTGTATGGCTTCTTTTTCTGTACAGAAAGTTCAATTTTTGATTTTATCCCATTCATTATCTTCTTCTCTCTTCTCCCTTCTTTTCTTCTCCCTCTATAGCCGTAAGGTAGATCTGGGGTCACTACGTAATAGGCTCTTCCTGTCCTTCCCCACTACGGTTAGGGCCTTGCATTTCTACCGCGCGAAAATCTGCAGGTCTTTCTTCGTTCGCTAATCGACTCGCGTCGAATTCCGCCTACCCACTCTACGAAAACCCCTCCGAGCAATTAATTAGCTCCTGTATTTTTTTTTAAGTCAAAATCTCACCACGGTGGGATCCGAACTAGGGCACCGATGCCATTCTACAGCAGTAGTGTGGCATTTGAAAGTAACCACTATTAATAGGCAGCAGGAGCGACCGCTATACACCAGGTATTCGTTGAATTCCAAATATTTCGCGCCCCGATGGTCTATTAATAGTGGTAACCTCGAACGCTTCTTAAGAGTTGATGTCCGGCACTCGAATCTCACGTGGGTCGGACATTTGAGTTAATTTGCGAAAATAAATATAAAACGGAACCAACTGCTGAGAGCGCCTAGTAGCACGGGTAGGCACAATTCGATGCGAGTCCACGAGGGAAGAAAAATCTGAAGTATTCTCGCGATAAAAAGGCAAGGCAAGAGCCGTACTATTAATATGGGAGGAGGGAGAAGAGATACGAGCCTACTTTGTGACCCCGGATCTGAGTTACGACTATTAACAGGGAGGAGAGAAAAAGGAAAGGCGAAGACAATAAATATTCTGGAAACAAAAAAAAACAAAGACACAATTCGACGAGAGTCGACGAGGGAAGAAAGTGCTGAAGTCTTCCCGCGATAAAAACGCAAGGCAAGCACCGCCGTAGTGCGGAGGGAGGAGAAGAGCCTACTTGGCGACCCCGGATCTGAGTTACGACTAAATAATAAATGGGGGGAGAAAATAAGACACTCGGTACTCGGAAAATGAAATGTACTTGATGCTCGGCGTATACTCGGAGTGTGATTTATATTAGGAGCATTTGCGCATCATTTACAAGACTCGGCCGTCATTCCTCCCAGGTTCTGGGTGCATGTGACTGGCGTTTATAGCATTTTAAAATTCACAGATGCTCCCATGACCTGGAAGTGTACTATAATCTATTCGAGAAAAAAATACTTAAGGTACTTTGTGTACTCGCAGTATTTCGGTGTTCAGTACTCTCGATACTCGGAGTACTGCGAGTAATTTCGATGTTTGTACTCCGGGTACTGCTTGTACTCTAGGATAAGTAATGCTCATACTCCCAGTACTTGGAGTATTTGGGCCTTCAGTATTGCATACTCCAAGTGCTCCTTGTATTTAGGCCACCCGTACCCTAAACGTATACTAGGAGAATCGAGTAATTTCCGTACTCCGAGTACTGAGAGTAGTACAGTACTGGTGGCCTACATACTCGGAGTACTTGAAATATGAGCCATACTGAAGGCCCAAATACTCCTGAGTGCTGGGAGTATGAGCAGTAATTATGCTCGAGTACAAGCAGTACCCCGATTACACACATCTAAATTACTCGTGGAGTACAGGAAGTGTCCGAAGTTCGAAACCTCAAAATAGTGCGAGTACACAAAGTACCTGAATGTTTTTTTCTCTAAAATACTCATATTATTCTTCTAGGTAATGGAAGCATCTGTGAATTTTGAAATGCGATAAATGCCAGTCACATGCTCCCAGAGCCTGGAAGTAATGACGGCCGAGTATTTAAAATTATGCCAATATTCTCCTAGTATACTTCATACTGCCAAGTATAATCCGAGCATCGAGAACATTTCGCACTCCGAGTACTGAGAGTATTAGAGTACTGTAGGCCTGAATACCCGGAGTACTCGGAGTATGAGCAGTACTGAAGGCCCAAATACTGCGTGCACAAGGAGTACCCGCAGTTTCGGACACCTAAACACTCCGAATATGGGCGGTATCTGCAGTACAGAATCTCGAAATACTCCGAGCACGAGCAGTATTCCGAAGTACACACGTAGAGCCCAAATACTGCGAGACCACGGAATACCTGAAGTGCTTTTTTTTCTCCAATGTTCCATACTTTACTCCAAGGTACTCGGAGCGTCTGTGCAAGGTTCCACAGATGCTTCGACTATAGTCGATGCTCCGAGTATACTCGGGGCGCGGAGTACTTTTCGTACTCCTAGTACTGAGAATAATACAGTGATGGCGGCCTAAATACTCGGAGTACTTGGAGTATGAGCAGTGTCGAAGGCCCATATACTGCGTTTATACTGGGAGGATGGTCAGTACAGAACGCCGAGTACTCGCAGTACCCGCAGTATCGAGTTGAGAAATACTCGGAGTACAGACAGTATCCGCAGTACAAAAACTAAAAATACTGCGAGTATACGAAGTACCTGAAATATGGTTTCTCGAAAAATACTTCAAATATACTTCCAGGTAACGGGAGTATCTGTGAAATCTCCCGTTCTTCTTTCTGGGCGAATGTTTCCACTACAGATTCCGAAAGGGAAGGCTTTCTTTGAGTACACTTAAGCTACCCCACATCTAAAAAGTCTCGGCGACCCGGAAATCGTGCGTTTGAGCTGGCCATTGTTCATCTCTCGGCAAGAGCCTGGCGTTGGGTGTGTGGGGGGGTATTCTTCATTTTCATGGATGGCCGTAGTCGTATGACCATATACCCTCGCATCCCTACAATGCCGGGACGGAGCATGTCGGGTTTTCACCGACCAGGCAGACATTGCTGGCACCAACCGCGAAGCGCCGTGGGGTGTTGGGCGGGTATGAATGCATCACGTGACGTATGTAGGTGCCCATTGGTACGTTTTTCATTGCTACCACCCTCCCCTCTTTGTGCCTAGTCGTTCTGGTATTAATCAGCGCGAAAAGCGGTTTTCTGGTACAATTGAAACGCCTTCCCGTCTTAATGTACACAGTATAATATGTTATACTTGTTTACCTTGCGTGCAACATCATAATTAGAAACATAGACAGTGAATGTGACCTCTGTACTGCTGCTGCTGCTGCTGCTGTCTAATGTTTTTCTTTTTGCATACAGGATGATGATTTCGTGCGGCAACTGGATCGCCGACGAGGCGTGCCGCAAAGGAATACTTGCATTCATATCGGAAACGATGTTCTTGACTTGTGAGTTCATGGTTGGGTTCGTAGGAAGCCTGTAGTTTTTAACGCGTACGCTGATCGAGGCATGCATCAGCCATACAAAATGTGACCCGTAGAAGGCTACCTATCACGGCAGGCGTGGCGGAAATATGTGTACACGGCGGCACACCAAGTGTATTTATGTGATGTCTGCGGCCCATGAAAACATTAATTATTTTAGCGTTGGACATGTGGCGTTCAAATATTAGTCCTGTTTTTTTTTTTACGATTGGGGCAGCTCTTACTTAGATCGCCACAACAGTAACTGTTTCGTGTTGGCGCGTACTACGATAGAGGTATCACTTTTTGGCTGAAGCGTTTTCTTCACGATCAGGCTGCCTTAACCGCAAGTGGTCGGACTTTTCAGTATTTTTCATGCTGTTTCAGTGTATACTTAGGCCGTGGGGTTGTTCATCATCGGGTACGTACATAGCACTTTTTATGTCTTCCAAACTATGGTTTCGTGTGAGGTGTAGGGTTCCTCAAGGGACCACCCTCCGACAAAAACCACGATGCTGCACCTGTATCGTAGCATGTGTCTGTTCCCACGCGTTCTCCAAATGCACGTCTTCCTGCTGGACCTATACCTGGTGTAACTCATCTCACGGTTGGGGTTGCACGTTTGAGCTCAATCGTGTTTAACCCCTTTAGGACTGCAGTCCCTTTTTTGGGGACAAAATTCTAAGTAATTTGTCCCCAAAACGGGACTCCAGTCCTATAAGGGTTAACTGGTTGATGTCCTCTCGTTAGCAACTACCGGATAGCCCGAGGCCCGTGCTACGATAGAGTTAGCACATTTCGGCTCAAATATTTTCTGGGTTGAGGGTGCTCCTGACCCTAAAATTGGCTGATTGCTGTTTTTTGCTTTTTTGCAGCATCACATAAATTTATACGATTCTGCGTAAACCTGCTGTAGGTCATGGTATTGTTCATTAGGTTGCGCTTGAATTTTGTCTTGAAAAAAACAGTTTTTGGGCGAGGTACGAGCTGGGCCAGCCAAAAAAATGTTTTTAAAGCAGATTAGCCATGCCCCGACCAATTTAACGAACTAGGACCTGGAATTTGGACACAGTGTAAATCATGTACTAATCAACACACTTGCCGCCTGCCCTTTTTTTTTTTTTTCCCCTCGAGAGAGATACGACGATCCAAAAATCGAAAAAAATGCAAAAGCGATCAAAACTACTTGGAAAAAAAGAAATCAAAGAGGGCAGGCGGCAGGTATTTTTGCACGCACGGTTCAAAGACGTGGTGAAAATTTCAGAGTAAAACTCTCGAAATTGGTCGGGGCATGACGGAATTACCATTTTTTCCGTAATTACTTGACTTATATATGGAATCGAGTTTTGGTCATATCTCTTGATGGGTGGCGAATTGGGCAACGAGACTTACATCGATCTTCTCCTTGTGTCTTCAGCATTGTCCCCACCAAATTTCATGTTGATCGAAAATGACATTTTTTATACGAAATTAGAATGAAAAAAATGTTGTTTTCGAGTTTTCGCGGATATCTCGGCGAGATCGAGTCGAGAAAAAAAAATGTATATAATTTTTAAGATACAAAAAAAAATTGCACAAGCACTGCTATGTCAGGGTTGGCGCTTCAAAATTTTGTAGCCTAATTCGCAGTGGTTCACGAGATACTACTTTAGGAAGCTTTGTAGGTTTCTTGGCTGGCCCAGCTCGTATAGGGCTCCTATACACTACAGTATATACATATATTTTTTTTAACACAACCTCAGCAAAACAGATCGGTCCATCCCTACCTTAGCATGCGTCACGACACTTTTACGATTAATAGTGTATTTGCTTTATATATAGGTCTGATGCGTGTAAAATGTTCGCCGGGTTGCGAAGATGAAGTTGTTCCATGTCATCTTCCGTGCGAGATATTCGAACGGCTCGGGTGACTCTGTCATGGGCGTCCGACAACGTAACGACCCCTAAAAGAAATATAAGTGTGCACTTGATCTTGTGTGCCGCCCATTGACTATGGTACATAAAGAGGAATGTTCACAGTGATTGTACCAAATATGAGCGAGCCATCTTATTTTCAGCTTATCTTTGATGGATTCCATCCTGAGTTGTCTAGCAACCACTCTACCAACCTATATTCAGCTTTGTTTTGGCGCCCTCCTCAGCTGTCCCCCCCTCCGTTCTCCTTACTCAAACTATTAGATTCACGACGCGACATCTATAGCGCCTGCCTGACATCACTACGCCATGTATGTACCCGTCGGCGAAACCCTGCTGTAACGCATTAAGACCCAGGTGGAGCCAACGTAACAAAGGACAGCATGATGGCCGTCCTTGCAGGCGCTGAAGAGAGAGTCGTCGGCGGATTCTTCAACTTGACGACGGTTCGTGCGCAGCAGCACGCTAGGCCAGTGGCCACGTATATACAGTGGGGATAAAACGTCACGAGACAAATTTTGCGCGATCGTACTTCTTGTACCTCCACGGACAGGCCTACACCGTTTCGGCTGTGTAGTTAGACGCTATAAGACTTATTCCCTCGTTTGTAGAATTACATTCGTGATGCTATATATCTGCTCGAGAAACACAACAATCCGCGCGTCGTTTGCCCTTAAAAAACGTACACCCCACCACGAGTCCCCGCCCGTTATGCGTACTGCCGCTTGGTGATACTTGTTGTTGCGAGATACGTCGGGTGAGCACCACTGCTCTCACGCTGACCAACACCGTCCTACCCTTGCAACGTCCGATACACCGGAGCGTGGATGCACAATGTGCCCAACTGGCGCTTAAACACCTCCGAGAGGCATGTTTGACACATCGGGAGAAGTGCGTCGAACGTCACGAACTGTTGATTGCGAAGACGGAGCTCGTCATCCGCACGCTGCTCGTCAACTCTTGCAACCTCTTGGACGCACATGTAATGTGGTTAATAGTTGTGTCCGTAGTAAGTAAATATATGTATGGTATACCTGTGATTTGTGAGCCATGTATAGGTACTGTAGATATTGATGTTCTCTCTGGAAACGGCCTCTCGACCCTTGCTATTGTTGGCTGACAAGGCCTGGATTGTCTGGCTCCTGTCTAGTTATGTTGGGTTTCCCCTTAAATTGTGTCGTCGACTCTACGTGTCAAAGACTTAGTGTAACTCCCGTACGTACGTAGGCGACACCACACTAAACAGAATGAACAAACGATACATTTATATTTGTCGTTCATATCTGGCGAGGCGATTGGACGCGATGGGCTTGGATGGGTGCGTTAGTCGCTTTTGGGCGGTGGTGTGAACTAGCATCAGGGTGTCATAACGCGTTGTGTATTCGATATGCACGAAGTGCTGTTCAACTGTTCCGTTGTTCACAAGTAATCCTAGATGCGCCCACAGCTGAGGCACTGGGACGGGATACGGTGGTTGTGTACGCCGTAACAGTAGTAAAACTCTGAACCGTTTGTCTTTCCGCAAACAACGATAGCATCAAGCCAAATATTGGTGAAACTGTTATGACGACAAGGTATTGTCTGTGGGATGTGGTATGTTCCATGTCAAATAGATTTTCTGGACCAAGGATCCATAGTTTTTCGTGGTTCTTGCGTTTTTGCTGGGTTTGCCCCCCCTTGCCCCACAAAGAAAAAAACGATTATGTAATTTTCTCGTATCTTGCGTTGAAACCTCGTGTCACCTAGCTGACAGTAGAGGGGCCATTGGGCGTATTTCACTTGCCCGAAAGTGGACGAGGCGATGCATTGATACGGAAAGTTGAGGACGAAAATAGGTGACGCCCAATCGGAGTCACCGGCGACGTTGGTGTGGGTTGACCTTGTCAGCCTACCGTCAGTGCGATCGGCCGCCGGCCAATACGGTCAAGAGACAAAAAAAACTAATTTCCACCGGGAAACTTGAAGGACGCCTCCATTTGGTGAAAACTAGCTCAGATTGTTTGTGTGCTTTAGACTACCGTTCGTTGTTTTATTCGCTGGCGTTTGCTTCCTTCGGTAGACTGCCCGATTGTCCTACGCTAACTCGAAGCGTTTTTGACCCCAAACAACCAGGTATCACCTCTAGCCCTGGGGCTCTCTTCAGCGTGAAGGAAAAATTGATGGAGAATACTAAAAAACAGAAGAAAATCAACGACGGGACGCAGGCTGTCTGTCTCAGGGCCCCTGTGTTAATGTTTTTTTAATTGCATGGTGCCGAAATATTAACAGTATCACTGTGTCGATCGACGACATTAACGCAACTCGAAACTGCCTGCGGCTCGTGCGAAATTGCCTGCAGCAGGTGAAAACTCTCGTCACCAACCTCCCGATTTCGTCCGCACCAGAGATAGCAACGTTATGGCACGGCATATGCCAGACGGCTTACTCGCAGCTGCAGTCCTCCATCAACTCGCAAGTGTTATCGGGGGTCCGCGCAGACCTACGAAACTCGATCCCCACTCCCGAAGCGTTTTTCCTCATCGTCAAAGGTAGGGTTTTTTGAAGCGATTAAGTTTAATATCGCCGAGATTCGGACAATATACTTTGCGTAAGGATCTGGCGGTGGTGCTGTGTAGTTTGGTTGTGGACTGTTCTTCAATTATCTGCGCTTGCATAGCAGCGAAGTTATAGCTCCAATCGAACGTTGGCACATTCTATTTGCAATAGACGAAAAACTACGGTTATAGGCGTCGTCAACCGGCTAATGTCATAGAGGTCTTCCACGTTTGTCGCTACCAGTACGTCTTAACAGTAGCACGACGGTAAATTCAGAGGCTTCCACCTAGGTCGTAAGGGGCTCCCGTTACTCTTTAGAGTGAGGCTTCTCGTCGCGCCCTTTTTCGCGCATGCTCCATACAAAGGTGCAAGTATATTTTCGCCCACAAATCCGCTCTCACAGAGGTGAAGTGGTACAAAACCCAGCCGGTAGCGAGAGAGTATGAGCCGACACACCCTCCCCACGCCATAACTTTTGGTATGTCGTGAACTGCCGTTTCTCGAGCCAGGCACGTTCGACAGACTGGTGGACGCGAACCGTTTCAACCTCATGCACCAACAGCACGAATCTATGAAGAAGAATATGCAGGTGCAACGTGTCGCATGCGCCAAGGCGGTGGAGTCTGAGAAAGTTCGTTCGAAGAAGCATCAGACTGCCGTTGAGACCTCTTTGAGGCAAGCACAGGAAGATCACCGGCTGATGAAACTCAGGGTGGGTGACGCGGCTGCACATTGTCTGCCTTTTTTGTACATGATACGCCGCGAGCAGGCTCAGAGACACGTACCGTGCATCGACGACGATGCCATGCATGCAAACTGCTTGTCGTCGTGTTGGTCCAAGGGTTTGGCACATACCGATGGGTCGCTTGACGATAAATTTATGCGATACGGGCGTAGATTATATGAGCACTAATAGTAACAATGCCCCCTTCCGTTTGCATCGATCTGTACCAGCGTCGAGTTGACCCTTTTGATCTGGTTCATTCGTCGTGATACGTTGTCCATCCACGAGTTTGAAAACGCTTCGCATAACGAACCATTTGCTTCCGTTCGCTAACAGAATGGAGTGTTAGAAAAGGAGAACGAGGCGTACGCCACGCTCGTTGAGGAGCTCAAGCTCGGGAACACCCTCTCCAAGGATTCCCCAAACGCGCCAGAGGGATCAGCAAAGGACGTAGACGAGGCACTCCAGCGACTTCACCTCAGGGTACGTGCCTTGTGACTGCATCCTTGTACACCTGTTTCAAGTTGCGGAAGGCGACAAATCGTGCCCACGGGATTGTTCACAGTGTACATATGGGTAACAGTCATGGATGGAGCTGTCTTCGTTTAGAAAATGGAATTGTAACCCGTGACCCACGGTTTCGACCAATTTAATGTGGGGCCGCCGGTGAAATACGTTGACCAACCATGCCACTACAGAACGCTGAGCTGGAGAAGGGGCGAGACGAGGCAAACGAGGCACGCGTCACTTTGCTTCAGGAGCTGAAGGTTGAGCAAAGCCGTGCCAAGGACTACAAACACGCGGCAGAGGTATCGGAGAGAGAGGCAGAAGAGGCAAGCAGGCACCTCGACGTCCGGGTACGTGCCGTAACGTTAGGTTTGTGCGGTTCTTTTGAATTAACATTTCGCGTTCAGCGAAACATCGAGACTGCGACTTTCTTCAAACTGTATATTCGTGTAGGAGTGGCTGGCAGGTCTGCCCCCGTATTGATTATATAGGAGAGAATACCGCGTGATGACGAAAACACAGGCACCCATAATTTAGTGCATACACGTACTAAACATGTTGATATCCCTGCAACGTTTGAATCGTCTCATGTTCGTGTAACAATAGACCGCGGAGTTGGAGATGGAGCTGGCGAAGACTAAGGTGGCGAACGTCATCCCTGTCCAGAGTTTGGGGTGTGAGGGAACCTATGCCCAGGGGTTCCAGAAAGCTGGAGTGACGTGCATACCGATGGAAGAAGAGGAACGACAGCCCCTTTACATCCAGGTACGAGCCGCGATATAAGTCGCATACACCATGTTGCAACGCCGAGGGGTACGTAGCGTTCGTGTCTTAATAGTTGCCACGCTTTTGTTATATTGTAAGGGTCGCTTTTTTTGTGCACAGCGCCGTGTTTTCGCCACGGATGGTGCTCTGAACCCAATACAGAATGTGATGGTTCTTTTGATCGCACTATCCTGCGCAGCCGCAGAGTTTTTTTGGCGGGTAGAATGTGACTGTACGTACACCCGAACAAGTGGCTGCACGCTTGTTGACGTTTGAACTTAGAGCACATCGTAACTAGGTATCGTCTATCCGGCCACATGCTCACCACCGATGGATACAAACCGTTTCAACATGATACTCGTGCAGAACGGCGAGTTTTTGAAGGAGGCGATGGGAAACAAACTTGCGTATGATGTTTTGGCCAAGGAGCGTGCTCTGGAACGAAACTACGCTAAGCAATGCAAGAAAGCCGCAGAGATGTCCAAGAGGAAGGCGGAGGAAGCAAGCCAGCGGGTGCATCTCAGGGTGCGTGGCATGAGTTTGGTTTTATCTACTTTATTGCAGAGGTCAAGTCGCCAGTTGGTTCAAAGCCAATTTACATAAACGAGCCATGCACGCGTATTAGTGACCGGAAACACTCACGGTAGAGTAGTGGAAGCAGCAGCGTAGCCAGTGTTGTCGAGTGTGCATTATTCAGGCGTGCGTCATATTTATCAGCATTCCTCGCTTCCCCCCAGTAAGTGTTGTGGCACGATGTTTGAGAGATAATCTGGGTCAGCCGATAGTTTTGGTTGTTGAGCCAGGAACCTAGAAACCGTTCAAGAATATTCACCGACCAATACTCTGTTCACGGGCAGAACGACGCGCTAAAGCATGAGGCGACGGAGGCGAAGGAGGCTTACAACACGCTGATTCAGGAGCTGGAGCTCGAGAAAACAACTGTCCACGACTCCAAACACGCTGAAGAGGTGTCCGCGAGGGATGCAGAGCAGGCGCGCCAGCTCCTTGACCTCCGGGTACGCGGCGTTTATTCGATTTATTTTGTGTGCTGCAAGTCGACACTTTGCGGACAGCGCCGGACCGTCGTCGCGTTTGTCTAGTTAACATATGTTTTCGTGGAATTTGCGGAGACGCCAATTTGGTGTTGACACTGCAACAAAAATGGGCTGTGCCTGGTGCCACCATTATCGAATAAAAGCCGCCTATCGAATTTCAACCATATCACTAACAGAACACCGAGTTCGAGATGGAGACCAGGAAGGCTAAGGCGGCGTATGACACTTTGTTCGAGCAGCTGGATCACGAGCGGAACCGTGCGGAAGACTCCCAAAAAACTGCAGAAGCGTCGGCAAAGCAGGCAGAGGAGGCGCACCAGCACCGTGAGCTCAAGGTACTTTGTGTTGTATTAATTGTTATCCACCAGAATAGAGTCGATGCGTCACCAATCGCGGGACATTGTTTCTCTTCGCATCATACTCGCGCTTGTAATGTATGTGGTAAGCCCACCTGTTTTTCCAGTGACGGAGTTCAACCCAAAGTCGTGCCCAAAAAATGACAAATTTAAGAATACAGCAACAAAAATGGAACTCCCTTGCGTGCCAGGGAGCCTTACCGTTAGGGCCTGTTGTACGCCAAGAGCAGTCCACGAAAGTGTTTTCCGTTATTTTCTACGTTGATGCGTATTGTGGGCCTCTACGCCATATACATACTCTTGGCGTCTAATGAATCGTTCTGAATGATTCGCACACACCGGCAAGGCTAAGCATGAGGCCAAGAAGGCGAAGGTCGACTACGACACCTTAGTCCGAGAACTGGAGATGGACAGAAACCACGCGAACGAAAACAAGAGAGCTGCAAATATGTCCGCGAGAAATGCAGAGGCGGCGAATCGGCGGCTTCTCCTAAGGGTAGGTGGTTTTCGTTTTGATTATGTATATGACGTTTTATGGATTCGTCGGGTGCAAATTTAACGGACACCACCGAAGTGTTATCGGCTGCCTCGTCAAGGTCACCACGCACGTAGTAGTGGTTAGAAAACACGAGGAGTAGTGGCGGAAGGTGTGGAAATTATTGTTACAATATGCATGTCACTGCCGTATATTGGCGTGTATACTGTTGTAATGCTTTGCCTTGCGCAGTGTGTTTAAGTCGAATGTGCCCGCGTTCGTCGCTGGCGTGAAGTAATACTATTAGGCTAACTCCGTTCGATGTTTTTTTCCCTGTCGGCATACCACGACCGCCCGTGACGTACGCCTGTTCCTGTCCCACACCAACGGATTTCCTCTGCCGCACCCATGCGCGTCTGTGTAGGAGGGCCTTCTGACTGAACTTCTTCATTTTGTGTAGTCGCTTGGAGGCAGTGGCGGGAGTGTGAGGTGCGAAGGCGAGGACAATTTAGCCCACGTAGAGGCGACCATGCGCGAAAATGCAGTAACTGGCGCACGTTTGCATATTGAAGCCTCATATCGGTCTTAAGATTGTGCCTGGAACGGTTGGATCGTATGTACAACAATATATTTATTTGGTGAGCGTAAACAGATGCCGGACGACCGTGTCAGGTCTTATCGTGGCGCGCTCATCCAGGCAGGGGGCCACACAACTAACCCAACGGAGGGAAGGAACACGTTGTTGCCGTCTAGGTTTGTTTTTCACGGGGGCCTGAAAAAGGCGTGTAGGTGTGTTTCTGTTAGGGACCCATTAAGTTGTGCAATCTCACAATAGAGTGGGTACGCACACCGTACAATATCAGGAATCGGGGTCAGCTGCTGCGACTAGTGGTCCAGAACGAGCTGAAACACAGGACGGCCATTGGTCCCGCATTGATCGAGACCGACCGTATCATATCACGGACGCGTGCTACGATAGAGGTGTAGGGTATACCTTTTTTTGGCTGGAACGTTTTCTGAATGACGGGGCTCCTTAACCCCAAAGCGTCGGACTTCAGTGTTGTGTTGTGTTGCAGTATATATTCAGAGTATTCGTATGATTCAGGTAATGATATTGTTCATCGGGTATATAGTATACAGCACGTGTATTTTTCTTCGATTTCAATGTTTCGGTGAGGGGTGGAGCTCCTCAAGTGAGGAGCTCAGAAACTACACGGTGAACCTCTATATCGTAGCATGCATCCACGCAGAGGTGCCGCGAATCACCGTGGTGTGTATCTGACGCACGGGCTCTGCTTATGGTGATATAGGTCATTGACAATACCATTGTGAGTCAAAGACGGGGTTTTTAGCTACTGGTGTTCCCGTTGTGTGCTGGTATGGTTTACAAGCAGAAACAGGAAACATTCGAACGCGACAGCAAAGCAGTAAGAGGTCTACTGTTTGCCCAAGCGCGAACCCCGGGACACCACCGTGCAGTGTATTAAAAATATTTCGTTCGGCTGGATTCCTGCTTCGTTGCGCCGATGCCAAAACAGGTGTGTAGTAGTAAGGCGTGCGGTTCCCACGGGCATATGCTATTGGCGGTCAAGCATGTAGCTACCCAACTGGGTATCGTGTCTATTCTGTAGAACGTAACATAGAGGCGGGTACTCGTATCGGTTTGCGGGGCTAATTTTCAGGTATGCTTTGGACGCGGAAAAGTAAAGGTAGAAGCAGGTTCATCAACGTGTAATCTAGCCGGGAATTTTATAGTGCTGTACAGTAGTGAAGGCTACCCGACTACCCGACTTGCATTGCCCCAAACAATATATTAGGTAGCATATCCATGTGTAGGTTTAAGAGGTCGGTTTTTACCAAGTACCTGGTGTTCATGTAGTATATCCGCTGTTAGATTACACTTGAAGGTAGGCTACTCGGAAGGCCCTGAGTCATATGCTTAGGAGAAGACACCCTTGTAATATGTGTTTCTGTGTGTGATGTCTCGAATACGTTTACAGTAGAGTCAGTCGTGGCTGCCCGATTATAGTTAGTGCTTGTTTTATTTAGAGAATGTGTAGCTCGGACATTAGTTGTTGTATGATAGAATACGTCTACTTGAACGTGTGTGGAGCCAGACGAGGACGTAATTGTCTACAATAATACGGCAGCACGTTGTTGTTCGTGTAACGCCAACAGATCGACGTGGTTAAGTCATTTTACTGCTGTGGCGGTTCGTCCAAAAGGCTTGCTGTTCATATCGTTGGCAGCATCAGAACGTGGACAACCCCCACGGTATCGACCCCGACATGTGCTGCACGTCGCAAACTGTGGCCCCATAGCCCGGTCCATGCCGTGTACATCTACATTGTCGCCACGGTCGTGTGCAAAAATCATAGTTATGTCCTGTAATCTACAACCTTGTAAGTCTTGACACGACCAAAATGTCTTGGGTTTTTTTCTAGGTAAGGCCTTTACTTGCATCAAGATTCCCTACGTAGTATTGAGTTGCGCGCGTTTGTGCGTATGGGGAGCCTGCGGACGTTGAAGATGCCCTACTATTGCTGCTGTAACATAGACTGCTACCATGCTTTTCAAAAGACTCAAGTACTCTTCTTTTGGTGTCTAACGAAGGAGCCCCTTCGTATACCGTACACCTTGGGTGCGTGCTACGGTAGAGAGGTACGAGTAGCACTTTTTGGCTGAATCGTTTTCTGAACGATCGGGCTCCTTAACCCACATTCGCCCGACTTTCATTTTTATGACGAATGATGTTTCAGATTTTTCTTCGGTCATGATATTTCTCATCCGGCAGCACTTTTGCTTTCCTGAAAAATCATTTTTTCGGTGAGGTATGACGCTCCTTAAGTGAGGAGCTCAGAAAAAAAAAAACATGGTGCACCTCTATCTGTAGCATGTGTCCTTGTATGCGCGCTGTACGCAGTCACATCCACCCACCACTACTATGTATATATAGTGTTTGTGTATCCCCCCGCACTATGCGCAAAGGCTTCTTCTGTCATCCAACACCAAACAAGAGTCCGCCCGTCCGTCCGTCTTCACCCCCTGTTCAATGTCGACAAGACCACGCACATGTTTTGTTTCAACACGGCTCCAAACGGTTAACGCGCATACCGAACGCACTGGATATCGATACCCGTCACGCGGACGCTCGGCATTAGACAAAACCCACCACCCGAGGTGCTGCGTGTCGCGAATCCTCGGACAGGTATCCGGCCTGCCCATGACCGAGTCGGCGTAACTCCTTTCAGGCGTTTGCCACGCTCCTCGTTTCCACCGTTATTGTTGTCCCGTCTACCTTGAAAACGATACCAACGACTTGGGAACAACTAGGGAACAGCAGAGCAACTCATCTCGTCTACCCTGCTATTGCGATGCGGTACACACTGGCTGATGGCATCTGGTACTGCGCGGATTTTCGCGATGTCCCCCCAATTTTGTGTTCCGGAATCGGCCATGTCAGCAGCCTAAACGAGAAGTTGCGGTGTTGTTATATTGGGAGGCCACGAGGTTCTTCGCTCTAGATACTGCGGCTGTTTAAGGGGGGGACCTGTGCTCGATATCGCCAGACGCCAGTTGCCCGGTGTCGACATAGTTTTCGACCCCAACGTGGGTATTGTTCCGCTGTATGATGCACCGCCTACACGGCGCACCCACTCCTGTGTATAGTTAGTGGTATATAAGTACAACCACGATTGGTAAATAAATGTAAAGCACAGTGAGTGCCGTACAGCGTGCCTTGAAACGGTACGCCTACGAGCTGGTTCAGGCATATCACCTCAAATCTCGTCAGTCACGAATACCGCATGCAATAGCAACTCCAATGTCACATACTTGGTATCTTACTGACCGCGATGAACAGGGGAAGAGGGTGACATGACCAGTTTTTTTGTTTAAGGACCAAGAACTGGCGCTACCACCGAAAATGTGGCCCGACCAATCACAGGCCTTCAAAGAGGTCAACAATAGTCAGGCGTTTCCGTAGGAAAACATTTTCCCCCACCATTTTGTTTCCTGAACGAGCCGCTTCCAGGTGGTCCAAGGCATGTTTGTACAAAGTTTCACACACATATTCGAAGATCTGACGGCGTATTATCATACTCAGTCATATTTAACGCCCAAAATCGATTATATACTGAAACTAAGTATTTACGAGGCAACGCCTATTTTTGCACTTTTACCGCACAAAAGTCCTATCTAACCCAGTAGCGTGGATTGCTATTGAAGTAAGGGCGTACTCCGTCATGTACGTACGAATAGTACTTTTGGTATCAGTACAGCCATGGATAAGCGGCGAAATACGAATAGGAACAATCTAAGAAAATATTGTTGTTCTGTACTATACTGTGTGTAGGGGGGGGTATGATTAATTAATTAAGCGAAAGAGGGAGAAGTGTGTGTAGGGGGGGGTATAATTAATTAATTTAGCGAAAGAGGGAGAAGAATATGGAGGTGCATTTAATTAATTAATTCTGCTAAAGGGGCGGCTGCACGGTTACGTACGTCCTGGAATTTTCCGCCAACGTGCTCTTCGTTCGTGGTAGAAATCACCCACGACTTCGGCTTAATTACTTCCCCCACTCCACCCGGCTGACACTTCGAGCCGTGTGCCTTGGCCGCTTCACGGATTCCGTAGCTGCTTTCGATGGCAACGATGCCGGTCCCCTGCAAAACGTTGAAGGCGATGGCGCCTTGACGTACCATTCGCTTCAGGTGTAGGCAGTCGGTGGTGGGCGATCTTTGTCTGGGAGGTGTGAAAGAAGACGTCAGGCTTGTTGTGGTGGAGGAAGTCAAAACAAAGTGACATATGGGGGGATGGGGGTGGGGACTTCGGCTTAATTACTTCCCCCACTCCACCCGGCTGACACTTCGAGCCGTGTGCCTTGGCCGCTTCACGGATTCCGTAGCTGCTTTCGATGGCAACGATGCCGGTCCCCTGCAAAACGTTGAAGGCGATGGCGCCTTGACGTACCATTCGCTTCAGGTGTAGGCAGTCGGTGATGGGCGATCTTTGTGTGGGAGGTGTGAAAGAAGACGTCAGGCTTGTTGTGGTGGAGGAAGTCAAAACAAAGTGACATATGGGGGGATGGGGGTGGGGACTTCGGCTTAATTACTTCCCCCACTCCACCCGGCTGACACTTCGAGCCGTGTGCCTTGGCCGCTACACGGATTCCGTAGCTGCTTTCGATGGCAACGATGCCGGTCCCCTGCAAGACGTTGAAGGCGATGGCGCCTTGACGTACCATTCGCTTCAGGTGTAGGCAGTCGGTGGTGGGCGATCTTTGCCAGGGAGGTGTGAAGGAATACGTCAGGCTTGTTGTGGTGGAGGAAGTCAAAACAGAGTGACAGATGGGGGGAGGGGGGTGGAGGGTGCCTTTCACAATCGTCTAGCAAGTAAATATCCATATATGGCCAATCACTGCAAGGGAGAGATCTTATCCTCAATCGGGCCAATCACAAGAAGCGAGCAATACCGCTAGATCCCGATCGACCGCAAACGACAGTCACCGTGCCTTCTCTTGCGTACATGTCGCATGTGCGAATCGTACGCTTGTTCTGCCTCCCATAGTCGTAGTGGTGATCTCCACTGCTGTATTGTAGTGTCCAGCGCAAAAACGCGATACCAGGTAAATACAACTTGCAGAAAAATACGTACATTAGCATGCCCAACCGCAAGTAAGTAACAATGCTACGTACAGTCCCAAGTCGCCGGTTGATCAAAACTGCATTTGACAGTTCGGGCGGTGTGACCGTCTCTTTTCTACCATACTTGTACGTAGCTCTTACGAATACAAGTTTCGCTGCATATTGTTGTAGTGGTCTCCAGTCACCAGCCACATTATAAATAACACCGAATCCAAGTCGCAGCAAATTACGGCAAATGAATGCAATGCCCAAATAACTCAACAAATTATCTGCGGTAGTAGTCGCCATTAGCACATCACACTACACTGGGGACCAGCCACTAGAAACAACAGCACCAGGCTGAACTCACACAGCATGTATTAATATGGCGACACACACACCGTTACCCAAACAGCGGGTAGGATTCTTCTCACATCTTCCCGACGTAAAACACCGTTCGTTTGTTCGTTTGTTTACTCTAGGTCTTGTTGTCGAAAACAGGAAACTAATTGCACTTCGTACGGTAGCCATGTCCCCTTCGCAATTAAATATGTATGGACATGCTCTATAATACGTGACGTGAGCAAGCATGCGAGGTCTCTCGGAACGATAAACGATGCACCGAATAACGCCCGACAAAGGCTCTGCGTAAGACATCATGAATAATAATGCCGTCTCACAACTGATAATTACTGCTGTAGACCCCGATCCAGCGGGAGCAATTCATAACATGACGCCCATGCAGCAAAACTAGACAAGGAATGAGTGCATCAATATATTGACCCACCAAAATACGAGTACATCATTGTTGACAAATACTTTACGTAGTTACCTCGCAACGCTAATACCTGCTATTATTATCGTGTTCATCCTGTTTATCTAGACACCAGTTTACTACTATAGCACGTAATGGAGCGCTAGGCTGTTGTGTCCACATTGTGTAAACTAGTCTACGTTCTTCAGGAAAGTGCCTATTTGTAGTACTTCCGGAGGCTCACGTTGCAATGCCAGTAGTGTGACTCCCTATCATGTACATCACTTCGCTGTATTCATACCACCATAATATTATTTTTTTACATTGATTGCCGCAACTCTGCCGCCAGGGCAAGCAGTATAACACACTGGACCAAACTTTCCGCAGCCCCTTCAAATCAACACAGTATTTTCCTGCGGGAAGAAATCATTATATTTCCTGCGACACCCGGCTCCCGTTTCGTACATTCTCCAAAGCCTACGATACAACGCCATTTTTTTAATTTATTCATACTAATTCAAGTCATTAATTAGTTTTCACCTTCGAAGGACACGATATCCACGCCGTTTTTGGGGGATAGACCCTGAAAGTTGGCACATGTGTTTTTTGCGCCCTACCCGAGCCTTCAACGATTTTGTTTCGTTTTTTTTCGCCGGAAGTTTTGGATCTCTTGAGACCCAAATTTCTCAAGTTTCCCAAAAAAAATATATATATATATCTGGCGAAAACATCGCAAAATAAATATGACGTTGATCTCGCGAAACTCTGACCCCGCAGGTGAAATGTGCCTTAGGGCCATTCTTATCGGAGCCAAAAAAAATAAAAAAACAAACTTCCAATACACTTCCGGCCCTCTCATAAGAAAGTGCCCCACAAGAAACTCAGCCTAAACATTACGGGGGAAACAAGAAATTCGACAGCTATTATACTGAAGTTAGTGTGGAACACACCTCTTTCTCAAATGAGAAAGTCAGCCTTAGCTCGATTTCTGGTTTCTTATGAGCGGGTACTGTATTTGTTTTCGCGCAATTTTCTAAATTTCCATTTTTTCCATTTTGTTTTTCATTTTTTGGAACGTGGAGCCTTCCAAACATTTTGCCCTCTGAAGAATTCCCAAGATTCCCAAGGGTTCCACGAGTTCCTATTATGGAAAAAAGCTGCTCGATAGGAACGACCCTTAGTAGTGCCCGCACAGCAACGAACTAGAGTATTTCCGACCACGACGACGTCACGGTGCACCAGCACAGCATTGGTAGGCCTCTAGCTAGGGCTGAGGCTGTATTCCAGGTCGCTGCTAACCGAAGCCCCAAAAAAGCCACCCTCGGTGATGAAACCTTACCACCTCGTCGAAATATGATTTTATTTTGCCTGTGTCCGTATATACATCAGCCTGCGCGGACAGACCTTCCGCTGCTCGCCAAAACAACAAAAGCGAAACGGTATACCTGGTACCAATGTTTTTTACACCAGTAAACGGTATCAAATCAGCTCAAGGGCCAACAAACCAAAGTGGGATTGTACCGTTTTAGGTCCCGATATATCGTTTTCTGTCAAACGGTATCCACCGCGGCTGTATAAACATTCAGCTCGACTTTACCACACATACTTCCCCCCTTTTATGTTTTTATTTAATTCGGTGGGTAGTTTGTACGTAGAACATAATAATACTGTAAGTAAATGGAAAGACGGACGATACGGTTTACGGCGTACGCGAATGATACACCGCTGACGGAAATGTAAGAACTGTTGGGGTGAATAATTCAATAATTCAAGCCCAAACGCCCTTTACATCTCCGACAAGAGTGGTACAAATAGCGTCCGTTTAGAAGTAGGTATAGTGCAAAGGCTCGTGTGTTGTGTACAGTACAGGACACCTATTAAGAAACAGGATAATAAGGAAGCCAGGCTAAGATTTATAGGAAAATAATTAATTCGGGAGTCGTTATCTTGAAATTAGTGTAGAAAGCACCCTCTCTCAAATATGAAATCCAGCCTGGATCATATTTCTTGTTTCTTATTAGGTGTCCTGTATTGCGATGGCAAAAACAATCAACAGTGTATTTCAAAAACATAATTCCAAATTTAATTAGTTGATTATATAACTTATATAGCATTAACCAGGCATCCGTTTTATTGCCAGAATGTAAAGTGTATTCGTAGTGTATCGCTTAGAGGCAAACACGACCAACAAGCGATCACAAACGCGTTAAATCGATGGATTAACCACAAAGTCTTAAGTCTGTGAATCAACGGATGGATGCCTACATTTACGCGGGGGGGGCAGAATTCGACAGGCATTCCTTCTGGTCGCTAGTGACGCAATGCAACGCAGAAGAAGCCATAATGATGCATCGCCGTGGAGCTTCTTCGGGTGCCGAGATAACAAGATATTGAACAAAAACAAAAAAACACAAGTAAAGTGTCGCCGTGGCATATTGTGCCAAATCATTGATTTATTGCTGATATGCGTACCATTTCATAGTATTGTACTTGCACAAGTTCTGCAATACACCACCCGAACGTCTACCTGGGATAAACCCAGCATGAAAGATGGTGTCTCGTTCTACACCAAACAGGAAACACTTACAACCCGAAAACCTATACCTGGTAGGTACTAAAATAAGTATATGCCTGGCACGAATGACGGTACCACGTTCTACACCAAACGATCACAACCCCAAAAACCTATGAACTGCGTACGAATTACGTAGTATTGGTGACAAAAGTAAGAAAATCTACACCGACCGGTACGAAGAGGGTCCAAGCCTCTTCAAACCATGTACTAAATACGTAGTGCTCCATGGAACTACGAGACATAAATTGAGCGCACAAAGCACCCGTTGGTTGCTGTCGAGGCAACTTTATTACATCACAAATCAACTACACCGTACCAACCAGTCGTCGTATACTATTCATACCTACTCTACCCATTGGGGTAAACCTAAAAATATATATAACTATGTGTGGACTGCTGTCGTCGGGTGACTCGTACACAGCACCGAGCGAGTTCAACAGGCACCAACGACCGCTGCAAGCCCTTGCCCCCCCCCCCCCCCCCCCCCCCCCCCCCTCCCCCGCCGTGCAAGAAATGTCTGCCTGGTTGATGAAAAACCAACGTGCTCCGTCCCGGCATTGTAGGGATGCAAGGGTCTATGGTTATACGACCCCGGACATGCATGACAGGAGCACACCCCTTCCCGTCCCTTGTCTCATGCTTTCTGCCTCTCTATCACCCAATCATACTCGCATCCAATAACGCTTAGAACCCAGATCGTGGGGACTCGCTGGTAAGCGCCGAGAGGTGGGTGTCGCTGCCGCAGGACCGAAGAAACACGCCCCTGTTCTGCTTCACCATAGCCACCCCGCCGCCGTTACTGTCGACCACCACCACCACCGCCGCCGCTGCTCCCGCCCCGTAGTTCACCGGAACAACGTCAACTGGCTGGCCCTCGTCCCGCGCAGCAACTTCCTCCTCCTCTCCACTGACCTCCTCGTAGTACTCGTAGTCGTCGCAAGGGGAAGAAATACACGGCGCCGGCGGGAAGAGGACGGTCCCGTGGTCCTCAACCTCGCGCTCCGCCGGGACGTCCCTGGGCTCGCCCCCGAGCCACCGCCGAGCGCCGGGCGTGAAGGAACCTCGGGTACCCAGGCGCTCGTCCGGGCGGACCGCGTTCGTCCGGGCCTTGCCGCTCAAATCGGGCATGTGGACGGACGACACGAACAGAACCTTACCGGAGTCGAGGGAAGCTTCAAGCGGCACGTCGCGAGGCGCGCCCCCCAGCCAGACCTTCGCTCCGGGAGTAAAAGAGCCGCGGAAGCTCAGGCGCTCGGTCGGGCGGCCGCCGACCGCGTTGTAGCAGGCCTCCCCAGACAGGTCGGGCTTGAGGGCGGTCGAGACGTGGAGCACAACAGCACCGCCGCCGTGGTTGGAGGTAGCCTTAGCCGGGGCGTCTTCGCGGCCGCGCGCGCCTCCAGACACGACGCGCACGATAGGCGTGAAGGAGCCGCGGGAGCCCAGGCGCTCGTCCGGACGGATGGCGTTAACGCGGGCCTCGCCGGACATGTCGGGTTTGTGGGTCGAAGAGACGAACAGAACCTCCCCTGGGCTGATGGTGGCTCCGAACGGGATGTCGCGGGGCGTGCCTCCGAGGAATCTCTTCTTGCTCCCCGGCGTGAAGGAGCCGCGAATGCCCAGACGTTCGGTCGGGCGGCCTCCGACTACGTTGAAGCGGGCTTCGTCGGACAGGTCGAGCTTGAGGGTCGACGAGACGAAGAGCACCTTGCCCCGGTGGGTGTCGTCGATGTTGTCGGTCTTGGAAGGAGGCACCTTCTCGCCCGCGCGCGGGCCCCCGGACATGATTCGGACGCCGGGCGTGAAGGACCCGCGAGACCCAAGGCGTTCGTCGGGTCGGCCGCCGACGTGGTTGAAGGTGTGGACGTAGGTCATGCAAGGCTTGGTGGTGGTAGGTCCGGTCATAATATCGATGCTGCTGGCGGTGCTCTTGATCACGAACGGTACGTTAGAAGATAGTAGTAAAGACTTGTTGGTTGTAGTGCCTTTTCTGCATAGCGAGAAGGCGCGCGGGGGGGGGGGGAGGGGCAAGAAAGAAAACATGAAAAACAAAACAAGGACCCAAGGAGGAAGAAGGACCCAATGCATGAAGAATACAACACGTGTACGAGTGGCGCCTCTTACTGTGGGCGGGCGAGCGGGTGTGGGTGAATGGGTCGCCGCATGACGTTACCCGACAGTTTTATTGGTCAGCCGGTGTTGCAGCGTACATACCACTACGTCGAGGAGACTGTTGTATACAGCAGCACTACGAGTAGTTACATTTCACCAGGTGACCCAGTAACACAAGCCAAAAGTAATTCGAAAAACATCCAGCCGCCTGCCAGTCTACTATACAAATAAGTCAGACTACAGTACTCGTACTGTAACCTAAGGGCAGCAGCAGCGAGCAGCAGCAGTCGCACAGCAGTCTCTCTCTCTCGTACTACTGTAGGAATATGCTAGAAAATCCCTACCGTACTACTTTGAAGCTTCGTACAGAGCTGTGGTGGGGCGGTAGTGAATGCTACTCGTACCTACACGATGCGAGTACAAAAACACGGAGGGATACCAACAGCACCTCTCACCTTGCCTTGTAGTAGCTGTTGTTGTCGAGACTCGTAACACAAACAGTAGTCAGGCGTAGAGCTTGTAGGTGGTGCTTGTGGTGCTGTGGATGAGAACTGGTATCTGCGCTGCTGCTGATGATGGAGAAAGCGGATGTCTCGGGATGTGCGTTGCTGTGGTACTGTTGTTGTTGTGGGTTGTGGTGGGTGTGGTGGGGTGCGGTGCTGGGGTTGGGCAGCAGTCGGTTCTCGGTGAGAAGCCATATCTGGTTGAGGGTGCAAGAGTTGAAGTCGGGGCGAGAGGCGGCGGGAATTGAAAATTCAGACAAAATTAGCGGTCGATGCCTCGGTGCATTTTCTGAGATTTTTTCCTACGATACACTGAAATCCTTCGAGATCTTGAAAAAAACATACCACTATGTCGTACCTGAATACCAGGTATAATCAGCGTTCAGATTAAATAATTATGTACTACTCTGTACCTGTCTTTATATTCAAGTACAGGGTGGGTGCCAAATAATATTGATTGATGAAGAAAAGTTGACTGAAACAAGTGAAATTGCAACGACGAATAAAGATACAAAAATAGAAGAATTCGTAGTGTAGTGTTTTCTATACTAAAACCCATATAATAACGATTGTACGTAACATGCGAATGCGATACGAACTTGATCTATGGTATGTCGTGCTCGTACGTACTACGAGTACAGTACTGACTGTACGTGAGAAACGCAAAAGTATGATACAGAGAGAGGAAAATGCGCAAGAAAAGGTTGTTCCTCTTCTTCCAACACGTATAATACGAGTATACTGGTTTGTATGCATGTACAAGGGCTCCGCTTCGCGGGCGGCTGACGCCGCCCGCTACGCTCGCGCAAGGAAAGGGGTACAGAAGAGGCCCCCATGATGTAGCAGGCACCGCGACTTGAAAATGCCAAGAGGTTCATGGTGCAGCAAAGAAACGGCGGACTTGACATGCATGCAAAACATGCTCGGGGTGCACAATAGCTCCATGCTCCAGGACGACATAGCTGTACGTTCGAAAGAGAATGCACAGCAACACGGCTCACGGCACGGCGCTACGCTGTCTGCTGTGGGTGTGTGAGTTGTGCATGTTTCGTGAGTATGTGTGGTACAGTAGTACAACAACACTATTAATATCACGAGTACGAAGTACTTCGTACTTTGTACGAGTATACCTGGTATACTTTATTGTATGAAAGAGAAAACGCACAACACCAGCACGGTCGCCAAGTTGTGAAGAATGCAAAACAAAAAAATCCACAAAACTGAGAAAGACGTATGATACATACGTACTCGTACTCGTACTCGACTCGTACTCGACTCGTACCCGTACTCGATTCGTACTCGTACTCGTATTAACTCGTACTCGTACTCGAACAAAAACGGCAAGCAACAACAGCAGTAACAGCAGTAGCACTTCGAATGACATACGAACTCGTACTCGTATCGTGATCGCGCCGCTCAAAAAACAAAAAAGTTAAAACGACTGCTGTCGCGTTCTGTCACCCTCGACGCTTCCAGCCACCCCGCGATCACCTCGCCATCGATTCGGCCCGGGTCGAGCTTTACTACCTCTCTGCCCCAGTGAGCCCCGTCCCCCCCCCCCCCTGAACCCCGCCCCTCACCGTGGCCCTCGTTCGCCCGCTCGAGCATGATGGTGTTCAAACCGCCTTGCTCTCACTCTCTGATTAAACAAATTGGTGTGTGTTCCGAAAAATAAGCACCGCTTGAATGTTTTTTACACTAATAAACGACCTTTATAATTATGACATACTGGATTGATACAGCAAGCAGCAACGCAGACAAAGACCCTTCATGGTTCCCTCGTGTCTCGATGGACACGCCACGCCTAGCCACGAAAAAGGCGACCGCGCTCCTTCCGTCCCCCCCTCTACTGGCCAGCGCCCTCCCATAGCGGCGATGGTGCCGGGCTCGCCCGCGCTGCCGCACTCTCTGGGCACCCGCACGAACCCAAAACTGAAAGAGGAAGAAGCCTCTCGCAACTAAAGTATATACCGGAACAAAGAGAGGAGCAAGTAATGAAAGGAGGCGGTGTTCGAAGTGGGGGCTCTGAGAGTGCAGGGATGAGGGATCCCTGGGCGAGATATTAGTAAGTAAGTCTATACAAGGCGCTTCGCGTAGCGGGCGGTTCCGCCCGCTACGCTCGCTCGTCAAGGACATCACAACAGACTGTGAAAGAACGTCACAGGTGGCACATAAATTAAGGAGGAAACAGGCGACTTGCAAATGCCAAGAGCTCCATGCTCCAGGACAACAAAGCTGTACTCGTATGTTCGAAAGAGAAAATACAGCAACACGGCTCACAGCACGGCGCCACGCTGCCTGCTGGGTGTGATTTGTGCCTTTTTCGTGATTACCTGGTAGGTATGGTAGTACAACAACAGCAGTACTTCGTACTTTTTATGAAAGAGAAAGCACAGCACGCGGTCTTCAAGTTGTGAAATACGAAAAAAAAAACCCACAAAACTGAGAAAGAAGTATGATACATACTCGTACTCGAACAAAACGACAGTACAGCAACACGGCTCACAGCACGGCGCCGTGCTGCCTTGCCTGCTGGATGTGATTTGTGCCTTTTTCGTGATTACCTGGTATGTGTGGTGTTACAACAGCAGTACTTCGTACTTTATATGAAAGAGAAAGCACAGCACGCGGTCGTCAAGTTGTGAAATACGAAAAACAAAACCCACAAAACTGAGAAAGACGTATGAGACATACTCGTACTCGAACAAAATGACAAAAGAATAAGCGAAAAACGAAAACGAAAAAAAACGGTCGGAAAAAATTGAAAATCAATTAACATGAAAATTTGATTTTAAAAAAAAATGCCGCCGCGCCGTCGCCGTCGGGTCTCTTGTCATGGTTGCGCCTCTCAAAAAAAAATCGGAATCTCTGTCATTCCTGTCAGCCTCGACGCTCTCCACCCACCCGCGATCACCTCGCGATCGATTCGGTCCGGGTCGAGCTCTACTGCCTCTCTGCCCTAGTGAGCCCCGTGGCCCGCCTCGCGTGAAGCCCGGTGCTCACCATGGCCCTCGTTCGCGCGCTCGACCATGTTGGTGTTCAAACTCGTAGCTCGCTCTCTGTACATAATATTTGTTCGAGAAATAAGCACCGCTTGAATTTTGTTTTATAGTCAGAACCGACCCTTATAAATTTGGGCAGGCTGGATTGTGTTGGCAGGGGCAGCAACGAATTCAAAGCCGCTTCATGCTTGCCTCGTGTCTCGATGGATACACCACGCCTAGCCACGAAAAAGGCAACCGCGTTCCTTCCGCCCCCCCCTCTACTGGCCAGCGCCCTCCCATAACCGCGATGGCTCCGAGCTCGCCCGCGCAGCCGTGCTCTGGGTACACGTACGAACACAACACCGAAAAGGCTCTCGCGAAAAAACATGTAGGAAGCAAAGAAAGGCTAGAAAGTAGAGAGAGGTCCGGCAAGCAATCGAAGGAGGCGACAGCAACAACAGCAGCAGTCCAGAAAGTAGCAGCACGTACTCGTACGTACGTAGAGCGGACACAAACAAAACGCCGGCATGGATGCGCAGCCCTTGTACGTACAGCAGTGGCCCTTTTTTTCTTTTTCTTATTTTTTTTCGGTCGATTTTACGTCTGAGTTTTTTATCTTGAAATTAGTGCAAAAACCGCAAACTCGCGAACTTATGGGCCGATTTCGATTCTGACCGCAGTTAAGTTCTGGAGATCCATATTTTCACATCTGGGGGACTCTTTAAAAATAAATTTACTTGATTTTAGTTTGGCCAAAAAGTTACTTGATTTTAGTATGGAGGTTTTTTATCTTGAAATTAGTGTGGATAGTGTGGATATTAGACTTGATTTTAGTGTGGGTGTTATTAGACCCCGGGCGGGAAAGCCCTCCGAATACGCTGGGAACCCCTCCCCTCCCGCGGAAAGCCCGGAAAGTAGAGAGAGGTCCGGCAAGTAATCGAAGGAGGCGGTGTCGAAGTGGGAGGCCTGAGAGGCCAGGGATGGGTCAACCCAGCGATTTCAGAAGACAGACAAAAGTAAGTATGTCTATGGTTCTCTATTTCTGAAGACAATCTTCATGCTACCAGACGTAAAATGCTCAACCGGCATCATCTATCCATCGTATATCTACGCACATACAAGAATATTCTACCAGGTACGAACTCTACGTAGTATGAGTGAGTACGTGCATGCTTTACTTTCAATTTATGATATGGCATCATCATATCTATCTATTATATTCTTCTCCCTCTTTCGTGAAATTAATTAATTATTTCACATTCGCAAAATTAATTAATTATACCCCCCCATACCACATTCTTCTCTTCCCCCCCTGGATGATAATTAAATACCTATTCTATATAGTTCGTCTGATGCCCAAAAAACAAAACTTTAATCAAGTGATCCTTGATGCCCACTTTATCATAGCAACTTAGAGTGGAGCAAAAGCAAAAAAAAAAAACATTCATTTTTTTCTCCCACACATTCAAAGCACGCTTCTCCCTACGCCGGCATGCCTGGCACCGTCTTCTTACGTTGCAGGCTGGCATGCTGTAGTACAACTCGCACGTGCGCCGTGCTTGTCGCCATGGCCACAGCGATTCGCGGCTGCTCTACGTACGAGTATTGCAGCAGTGCGGTAGATTGTATCGTCCATCCTCGCTTTGGTCGCCTACTCGTATCGTATTCCACCGCATACCAGGTACCAGGTATCAGGTACCAGAGAGCACCAACAACTGTCCTCAAGTCAAGCACCACCGACACCACCACCACCACCACCACCACCAGCTGAGCACCAGTAGCAGCAAAAACGTGTCGCTGCTGCTGTTGGTGGTGGTTGCGTTTGCTGGTTTTGGTTTTGCAACAAATCTCGACCACTCTCCAAGGGATGGCAAGAAATAAACAATTTTGTCGAATGCGGCAGAATACCAGGTACCAGGTAGCAGGTACCAGAGAGCACCAACAACTGTCCTCAAGTCAAGCACCACCGCCACCACCACCACCACCACCACAATCAGCTGAGCACCAGTAGCAGCAGAAACGTGTCGCTGCTGCTGTTGGTGGTGGTTGTGTTTGCTAGTTTTGGTTTTGCAACAAATCTCGATCACTCTCCAAGGGATGGCAAGAAATAGACCATTTTGTCGAATGCGGCGCAATAATATGATACCAGGTACCAGGTATCACATATACCAGGCTAGTAGGTGCCGCGAGACACAATCATAGCTCTTCGTCGATACATCACGTTCAGCGATGCTCAGGTGACATGCTCATGTGGCATTCTCATGAGCCTGCATCATGATGTCATCATGCTCTCTGTGCACGTACGTACGTACGTACATAAAATGTTCCCGTTGTATATACATACATACGTACGTACGAAAAAGGCTGCTGCAGCAGTACGTATATTTCTATATCATAGGTACGTACGTATTAGAGTACTGATGGCCTAAATACTCGGAGTACTTGAAGTACGAGCAGTACTGAAGGCCCAAATACTTCGAGTACTGGGAGTATGAGCAGTACTTATCCTCGAGTACAAGCAGTACTGGAGTAAAAACATCTAAATTTCTCGGAATACTCCCGAATATCGAGAGTATTGGACACCGAAATACTGCGTGTACACAAAGTACCTAAATTATGTTTTTCTCGAAAATACTCTAACTATACTCCGAGGTAATGGGAGCATCTGTGAATGTTGAAATGCTATAAACGCCAGTCGCATGCTCCCAGAACCTGGGAGGAATGACGGCCGAGTCTTTAAAATGATGCAAAATGCTCCTTACGTACTTCACACTCCGAGTATACTCCGAGTATCGAGTACATTTCGTACTCCGAGTACTTAAGAGTATTAGAGTACTGGCGGCCTGAATACTCGGAGTACTTGGAGTATGAGCAGTACTGAAGCCCCAAATACTCGGGAGTAAAAGGAGTACCCGCAGTATCGGACCCCGAAATACTCCGAGTACAAGCAGTATCGAGAGTGTTCATACCCGAAATACTCCGAATACGAGCAGTATCCCGGAGAGTATCGAACTCCGAAATACTCCGAGTAGACGAAGTACCTGAAGTATTTTATCTCCAATACTCCTTACTTGACTCCAAGGTACTCGGAGCATCTGTGGAATATTGGCAGTCAGTGTGTTTCCTATTTATTCCTACATATTATTTTTAATTTGAGCCTCTATCATCTCCATTACTACTTGCTTTAATGGCCCTACCGCCGTGGGGGCGGGAGGGCCTCTTATTCCCTAGTATATATATACTCTGTGCTGCTGTATCATGCAGACAGCAGTAAGAGACCTACGCTTGTCGCTGTAGTGACGAATCTCGAGATGCATACCAGTAGCTAGTTGAGAGAGCTGGCATCAGAATATGTCTCTATAGATTAGGATGTATGTGAAGAATCAGCATGCCACTGCTGCAGCAGCTGCTGCTGCTGTGGGTGTGTCGGATATCGACGATGATGAGTATGGAGAACGCACACACACAAACAAACAGACACACAATGCACACACGGCACAACACACACGCAACACACACAACAGATGCAGAGTACACGCACACAATAAAAAACACACAATAATAGCACACATAACGCCCACGGTGGAACGACAGGTGAACATCGTCCTTGTTAGAGTCAAGATTGTGGGTTCGAGTCCCCCCAAGCGCATACATACGTAGTCGTGCTCGTCGTAGGGACTTTTTCTCGCAAAACAAAAATATTGACTAGCGGAAAGCGCGCCAGCGTGAGTTAGCATAATCCGATTAAATCGACGAGCGTTGGGAATGCTGAACCCTCTGCGCGATAAAAACCAAGGCACGAACCGTAGTGCGGAGGAGCGAGAGGAGCCTGCCTTGTAACCCCTGATCTGAGTTACTACTACGGATGGAGAGGGATAGAGGTGCGAAGATAATAAATGGGATGAAAAAAAAAACCCCGACATCCCGTGAATAAAGTTGGGGGAAAGATAGCGCAGGTTCGAAGGTTATGAGAAGGGACACACACACACTTTCCAGAAATCCGCGTAGGCGGCGTTTAGAGTCTAGGCCTGAAAGCAGGTATCGGTACGAATTGATCGAAATCAAGACCTGCGTGAGGTTGTTGAACTTAAATTACAAGGAGCCTACCGTATCTATGCTGTTGAACGCCTACTCATCAATCTAAAGCGAAGTCTCAAGCGCGGTCTAGTCCACTATTGTTTTTTTCCATGCACACGCGGAAGCTTCCATGGAAGCTTCCGCGGAAGTCCATGGAATTTTCCGTGGAAGCTTCCATACTTCCACGGGGACGGTGTAAGCTTCCACGCAGGCCGTACGTGCTTCTGCGGAAGATGTCGACGTTGCCGTCATGCAAGCTTCTGTGGAAGTATTCGTGGAAGCTTACCACCACTCGTCCACCAAAGAAAGGGTCATGGAAGCTTCTGTGGAAGTATTCGTGGAAGCTTACCACCACTCGTCCACCAAAGAAAGGGTGATCCCATCACACCCCTGATCCCACACAAACAGGCCCCGCCAGGATGTGTTCCCATAAGAGCCTTTTTAATAAAAACCGCGGAGTGAGGCGAAGCCGAATGGAGCCACCCTAGACCTGTCCAGGTGCGAAGCACAAGGTCGACTCCCAGCCTCGCTCTTTCCACCACGCGGTCCAAACGCGGAGGTTTGGAACTTCTGTTGCGGCGGAATAGGCATACGTAACGTAAAATACGTACGTAACGGACGCTTTCTAGATATGCAACTCCCTGCATTAGTCAAAGGAAGCGCCGCCTTGGTCAGACCAAAAACCAAAAACACACAAAACTAATCCCGAGGGAAAAGGGAAGAGAACTTGAACGTGATTGAGCTTGAGTGATTGAGAAGCGAGACTGAGTACTGCGAGCGTAGCAGTAAGGCATTGTTGAAGGTTTGATATGGAGACTTGTTGTGTAGCACAAGAGGATCGGAGAGGAGTACTTGAGATAAGACCGGCAAGTCCTTGAGAGAAGACTGATCTGTGCAGGAAACTGCTGTGGCAAGAGACCGAGGCTTGCATACTCTACGGAAGGAGACGAACTACGAAGCGGTGAGAGACTAGGGACAGGTGGATAGAAGACCAGGCGGTGAGAGACTAGGGACAGGTGGATAGAAGACCAGGACGCGTGTGTATGAAATGTCTCGAATCCTTCGTTACACTTCCACTGTCAGCTTCCACGGAACTTTCCACGGTGGAAGCTTCCACGGAAGCTTCCATGCTTCCGCGGAAGCTTCCATGCTTCCACGGAAGCTTCCATCGCTTCCACGGAAGCTTCCGCGCACTTCCACGAAAAAAAACAAAAGTGTGCCTTACCCCTCAAGCGGGAAGCGCCATGCTAGCACGACACAGCGTGGCATGTGAAATTATGGTTTCGCTGCGATATCTGCGACCATGGCTGCAATGTTGACTGCGGACGTCCAAAGCAGTACAACAGTAGGCTCGATTCAAGGTAAAACACGCAAAAGCACGGCGCCATGAGGGGGGTGTACTCATGTCGTGCACGGCCGTAGTAATATGACCATAGACCCTCGCATCCCTACAATGCCGGGACGGAGCACGTTGGCTTTTCACCAACCAGGCAGACATTGCTTGCACCAAGCGCGAAGCGCCGTGAGGTATTGGGCGAGTCGCATGGACGTTGAGCTGCATCCTGCTAAGAACCGCCTCTGAGGCGGACTTGCATATGGACGACAGCTTCGATGACTTAATTTAATTTATGGTGTGGCCACTTCCGGAGACAGCAATGGGTTTTACTATGTAACTGCCTCGCGGATGCCTTACCATATTAACACTACGTGATACGACCATTCCCCTTGTGCGGAGCAAAGGTTCTCCACCCCGCACAAATGATCTACTCGACCGCCAGCTTTGGTGACCGCCAAAAAAAAAACAACGGCACCCTGGTTGTCTAGCTCACGCAGCGAGTGGCGTGTTTTATAGCGTCGTTGCCAACTGACGCCAACCCGACCTATAAATATATCATATATTTATACGGGGGGCGGGTTGGGAATGCTCGCGGTGTGGAAAATAAAAATAAAACATAAACCTCAAGCAAGTGAACGGACACGAAGGACGGCGACGGTAGAGAAGACGTGATAAGGGTTCGAAGAGTGGTGGGGACGGTTGTCGGCGAAAGGACGTGGGAAACACCGTTCGTTGTCTAGCGAGACGAATCACGAAGGTTGTCCTGATGATATTCGCTCGCATCACACAGCAACACCCGGAGAAAACAATGCTTCCCCTCCGAAGACGCGTGCTACGAGGTAGCACTTTTTGTCTGAAAACATTTCTGAATGAAGGGGCACCTTACGTCGCCCAAAATTGTCGGAACTCAACTTTTGGGTTGCACTATGATTATTTGTATCGGGTTGTTCGTCGGGTACCTAACCGTTCTGGTTCCTCCCGAATCAGGTTTTGTGTGGGGAATAGAGCTCCTGAAGTTGCCACCATAAGAAAAAATATGGTGCATCTCTATCGTAGTAGGCGCCCAAAGAGGCTACTGGATGTCGCGCCTATAGCCCCTGCGCTTCACACGCATTGTTTTGTATCTTCTTCTTATTTACCGGAGCTCTCTACGCGCAATGCCGCCTGAAAATCGGACCCTCATCGCGGCGTCTCGCCGGTGCAATAGATACCCATGTGTCCCTGTCATTTCGCCTTGGAAGGCACAACGGCACCACCATACCGCGTTAATGGCAAAAATAATTATTCGCTAACTCCATTGAGTTCAAACTACGGTGACACTGATCTCAACGCTGCTGCCACACCGTCACTCGTAAATCCCGCGCGGCTGCCGCGAAGCCTGGGCACGGAACGTGGCATACCCTGGCTTAAACAACGGTACCTGCCACATTGGCCTATCCCTTACGCAAACGATACGTACCTTAGGCTCCACATTGCAAATTTCGACTGATCATCTTCTGGTGACAAGCGTACATAAAAGGCAGACGAAAAACTCAATTTATACAGTTGCACGGTACTGGTGGAGGTATGCTAAGGTAGAGTTACTGAACGTAGAGTCCGCGCATTTTCCCTCGTCTTCAAGCAATTCTAGATATGACGAAACCTAAACTACGAAGAGGGGTCATCTGCGCAACGTCCATGTCAAAAAGAGCACTCGGCTTTAACATGAAACGGCGGTGGACTGGCCAAACCAGCGTGTGGTGGGCCACGAAGAGAGCGCGTACTGGAACTTGCCTGAACATTTACCACAAAGCCACCCTGGAGAGGGCCGTGCTTGCGGCAGTACGAAGGCTGCTCTCCCCTCGCTCCCCACGTGCAAAGGGAACGACAACCCGCCGTCTTGCACCTGGCTCGGAAATGTATAACCGGACAACCCAACAGACTGCTCTTATGGTTAGCGCACACAGTGGCCACACCATCAGTAAGTACGCCCCAAGACCGTTGCTTTGTGCAGGACAAGTGCGAGCAAGGCTTGAGTTTGACGTCGACCATGCCATCCTTAGCATGTTGCTTGCAGTACCCCGGCCTTATAGTGCCGGGGACATTGAAGGAAGGCACCCTTGGGCAGGCGTCATGGGAACACAACTTGTTGATGACGTTGACCATGCCGTCTATAGCATGCTGTCTACAGTACGCCGGCCATTTAGTGCCCTGGACATTGTAGAAAGGCATCTTTGAACAGACGCTGTCCAGGCACGACCTGTGGTTTACATTGACCATGCCGTCCAGTGCATGCTGTTTGCAGTACGCCGGCGTTTTATTGCACTGGACATTGAAGGAAGGTGTAGCTAAGCAGGTGTCGTACGAGCAACGCTTTCTAATGACGTCGACCATGCCGCCCACAGCATGCTGCTCGCAGTACGCCGCCGTCTTGCTTCCTTCGGCATTAAATAAAGGCATCCTTGAGCAGGAGTCGTGAGCACACCACTTGCACCGTACGTAAACCATGCCGTCCAGTGCATGCTGTGCGCAGTATGCCGGCGGTTTAGTGCCCTGGACATTGAACGAGGGTATTTTCGTGCAGTGTGTGTGCGAACATTATTTTATAAAAACGTTGACCATGCCACGTTGAGCATGCTTCTTGCAGAATGCCGCCGTTTTGCTGCCGTGATCGCTGAAGGTCGCCCACTTTGGGCAGGAGTCGTTTGAACATACCCTCATTTTTTTCTCTGTGGTCTTGGCCAGTAAACAATCTGTCAGGGACAGCAAAGAGGTTTTGGGGAGTAGAGCGTGGGTAGGCCTCTGATCAGGTTGCAGCACTTGGGCTCGTGGCTGAACGGTGAATGCAGCTGTGGGATGGGTGTTCGAGGATCGAAGGCCAAGGGGTTTGTAGATAGTCCAACGGGAAGCCTTTACGGTGTATTCTGTTCAGTCTGAAGAATCCCGAAAAACAAGCACGCGAGTAACGGTAAAAGGGCACAATAGGTGCACAATAGGTTCCAAGCCCCCACAGTACGTTTTGCTGTTAGTGTTTGCCTTCTGAGGCAATAATTTGTCACTGGGACCGACCGAGCCCCTCAAGTGAGCAACTACCGGTTAGAATGGTACTTTTACACCTATGTTTTGTTTTTATGACTAGCGCATACAGCGCATACAGCACATACAGCGCATACAGCGCATACAAACCTTGGCCGGGTTGCGCCGACAACTTTGTTCCGAGTAACGGTTCACGTGAGATACAAAGCTCCTCGTGTTCGGATCTCCGAAAACAACACACCATCCCTACCGTAAACTACTACTTGAAGACGAAATTCCTGGAGTAGGAGGGAATGGCGCCTTGCCGGACGGTGGAGAAGAATGCTCACCTACACCTCTGGATTAATCGAAAAAACACGTTTTGCACTTACCCGAAGCAGCAAAATGTTTTGAGGTCAGCTCTACTGGACTTTTGAGCGAGGGAAGAGGGCTCCTTTTATAAGATTGCTAGAACTGGTGTTCGGTTCGGTATTGTATTTCTGGGAGATTAAACACCAGGCTTCCTTTTCCGAAAAAACGGTAGAGTATGTGGCGAGTGAAGGTGACTTTTCTTTGACTCGAATCTGCCCAGTGATCACGTTTTCACGTGTTGACAGTACGCCATTAAACATAATCCAGGGTCGTCGAGGAGTTATCTCCAGCAGGTCGTCTAGAACCGGTGTCAAGCGCAGTCGTTGAAGCTGGCGACGAATGCATTCCCAGTCCAGCAATCTAGCACCGTTTCTTAATATTGTCACTACATTAAAAACTCTAGAAACCATAAAATCGTAGTTGTCTGTGCCTCGCGCGACGCACTACTCGCACAATCCAATGTATCCTAGTTCCGGATTAATTATGTTTTGCTTCCGCACGCACGAGTACATACGTTTCTAAGATGGCGATGTGACACCACCCCACGACACCAAACTCATAGTCTACTGTTGTCTACTCTCCACCACCCAACAACGCACACACAAGTTGATCACAGATTAAAACAACTCTGAAGCGACACGTCCTTGCGACAGGTATCCCATGTTGGCTGTGACCCCGCCCCCCGCCGCTAGCGGCAAAGCTTCGTGGTGCTCCCTGGGCGCAAAACTGTCTGGGTTGGCTTACGATACGTTTAATTCAATAATTAATTTGGGGGTTCTTCAAACCCTGCAGGTCACACCACATTGTAAAGTGTTAAACCACGCTCCACACCCCAAATCAACGAATACACAGCGGCAGGACACACGATACCCCACCATATGACGAACAGTAAAGGGTGAGTGCCCTGCGTGAGGTATTCTCTCCCCGGTGTTGCTTGTGGGCATCGTTCTAGGCTTATTTTGCTGTTGCCGTTTTTGCTGCTACTGCCGCTTCTGCCGCGGCTTAATGCCGAAAACAATTGTGTCGCCGATTTTACGAGAGATGCTGATTCTACGCGTACAGCGCGATAAAAACAAGTCTGACAAAGTGCATCTTGTTTGCTTTCAGGCCATCTTGTTTAGTATCAGGTATGATATTCATATGACAGCAAGATACGCCAAATTCTAGGCAGCAGGAGCGAAGGTGTACCGTACTCGTACTGCTGCTGCTGCCCTGTAAAAATTGTGTAATAGAAGCACGCAGCATTGCACCGCTGTAGTACGACACGGTACACTGGTACGAATATTAATATACGATGAATGCACGAGCGTTCTGTACTCGAGCACAATAATCAAAATTGAGAAAAAAAAAAGTACGGATCCGAACGAAGAAAAAAATGGGAACAAACACCAGCAGACACGCAAGCAGGATATATCCGGGCATAGATAGCCCAATGGCGACAGCGATCAACAACACAGGAGGCCGCGCACGCGCAGGCACGTACTGCCGACTGGCCTCTCCGATGCGTGCGATAATACTGCTGCTGTTTTCCTTTACGGCTGCTGCTGGCTTGATAACACAGCCGCACCAGTACGAGCCATGTGTATGTACGCGATCGAACACACCAACCAGCAGCACGCAGCAGAGAAAAGTTGTGCGTGGCGGGGTCAGTGATTAACCGCAGGCCCCGAAAAAACAACTAGCCACAGTGCACAGCGGGTCTGCCACACGCGCATGATATTTCCTCCTCCTGGTGCTGCTGGGCGGCAGGGTTGTAGTGTTGTAGGGAGCGGGAAAATAAGCACGCTCTCTGCGCTGCTGCTGCTGTGCCGTCTGTTTCCTGTGCGGTGTCCAGGCTAAAACAAATGGTACGACTTGGTAGTAGTATCTACGTACGAAATAAAATAAGGCCCCGTGCTGAAACCCCGGGAGAACGTCTTATCCACTCCCCCCCCGAAAAAACACTTTGAGCGCTTGCCACACGAGAGGGATGTACATTATTTGAGTTTTTCGTGGCACGTGTCGCGACACGTGTCGCGACATCTCGCGACATGTCGCGACATGTCGAGAAACGCGTCGCAACACGCCCCGGCATGTCGCGGCATGCCGCGACATCCCACGGCGTGTCGCGGCGAGTGTCGCTAACCCTAACCCTAACCCTAACCCTAACCCTAACCCTAGCCTTACGTGTCGCGGCTTGTCGCGACATGCCGCTGCGTGTCGCGAAATGCCGCGGCACGTGGCGCGGTGTGCCGCGGCAGCGTCCGTGGCGTGTCGCGGCATGTGCCAAGAAAAAGTCAAATAATATAGATCCGTGCCACGCGAACTCACAGTGCTCGGATTGAACTAAAACCTGACCCAATATGTCCGGCCGGTACTCCGGTGTCGATATCGTTAGCCTTTTGGCCGAAAGTGCTCGTACGAAGAGATGCGTTCGAAAACTGATGGTATCTTCGCAAAGATACATTCCTGGTACACATCTGAGTTGCGCCATTCTCCTCTATTTGACCTCGAATTATTAAGAACGGCCCTTAGGTATGTACGATGTCCTGAGGAGGTGCTTTCTGTGGCAGAAGGGTGAGGTGTGTTCACTGCCGGCCATCTGGAAATGCATCCACGCTGTTTGTATATGCTGACGGCTGATGCCCAGCTTCTTTCAGTTCAACAAAATACAGCACTGGTTCCTGGGGGTGCGCATCAGCTCAGTGACTGCTTGTTTACAGCAGTACTGTCTGTACTTGCAGTACGACACCAGCGAGGACGACTTCAACAGACTTTAGTGCGCAAATTCGAATGAACAGTACACTGATACACAGCAGTACCGAGAAAGAGTCGCATCGTGCCCGTGATGAACGCCGGACCCTTGAGTTTTGTGTCCAACTGACGAGTGGAGAGTACCTCAGCCCATCGACGTGTTGATATATACGTGTACGTTGGCGTTGCCTCTCAGTCGACCCGAGCACCCTACTCGTACAGTACAGCATTAGTGGTGAAGGGATGGGATACTGCTGTGTACTGCTGTAATAGTACAATGATGGGAATTCGCCCAGGGCACTGGACTGATACGGCAAAAACTCACCTAAATCAGGATTTCTTCTGGTAGAAAGTGCCGGTACCTCGCCTACACGCACCGGAGTTGCCACACCTGGTAGCTCAAGCACTCGGTCGCACCCGCTAGCTCAAGGGCTCGGCCTGTCGCGTCGTTTACAGTACGTATAATCAGGGCGTTCCAGAACATGCTGAGGCGTTTTTATGGTCGGGGTTCTCGTTCAGAGTACCCCTGCTGCCCTGCTGAAGTTCCAGAGCTACCCGTGTTCCGTGCAGCGTTCTGAGGTTCGTCTGATCGTCGTCTTGAGATCGACAACCAGTGTTTGTCTTAGTTTAAGGTGAGTTGGTTACTCGTCGATGAATACTATATGGGAAATCAGAGCAGGTCCTTCATTGTTCAACGCTGTTTTGTTACGTACCTGTTACTTGTTTCGGGCTCTCCGGGCCCACTTTGAAGCAAACACTCTACGAAAGCGATAGGTGCGAAAGCGACAATATGGAGTGCTGCTGTATGCTAATACCACTACTACTGTAGATACCTAGTACTCGTGTTTCTACAGATGCTGTACTGTAGATATATGCTGCTGAAGTGCTATATGGCGTACAGCAGACAACCAGGGCTCGCAGTTAATTCTAATACCATAATTTGGCGCTGTTCGTTGCCTGAGGAGGTCGCCTCCTCAGATGATGTTGGCCGTGTCGGGGGTCTTTAACAGGTTTGGCCGAGGCCTTGACAGGCTCTCTTCTTTCTTATATGTGGCAAGGAGGTGCCTCTACAGTACAAAAGCTTCCTGGGATTACGCAGGGAGGGATCTAGTCGATAAGAGTGTGGGAGTGGAGGTCGTTCTGGTAGAGAGCCCTTCACTCCCTGGTAGCCTGGTAGCCTTCCTGGTACGTACGTAGCGTTCTGGGCTTGTTTTTCTGAACGTCAACCATAAATACCAGACCATACATCAAGAATGGCAGGTCTCGTAGACCGGACGTTGGGTAACGTACCTTCATGGTTGGCGTTTGTGGTCGGAGGTTGGCTACGCCTACGTATCCTGTCCTCCACACCAGGGTATGTACTTTACCCCCACGTGAGACCTGGTGTGGCCCTGCGAAACGGTTGCCTCGCAGCCGTGTATTTCAGACCAAGGTACTTGGAACTAAGCAAACCAAATACCTACGACTCGTAAGGGCGTGTTCTTATACGCGTATATCAGTCTGACCGTAAATACAAGCAACGTCCTGGCATAGCAAAACATAAAGTAGGTAATACTCTGTGAATATGATGGCCGCAGTTCGATTCCCAACATCGTCAGGCCGTTTCCTATGCGGTTTGGTTTTTGAGCTTCAGGTTATGGTCTGATCGATTTTTCAGCGACCTATTAAATAGTTCGAAAATCGAAACAGTCCTCTTATGCGAGAAAACACGGATTCGTTGTACGAATATGTCTCGTACGTGCAGATATTTGAATAAACGGCAAGACGAACTGCTGTTGTTTTTGTGGTCTGGCGCCGCGAAGAGACGCGCCAAGTGCGCTGTGCTGGGCGTAAAACCCAAGCGTTGGAGGCCACGCTGGCTGCCTCTGGTCAGGCGGCGACGCGCCGAGTGCGCTCGAGTCGACCTGTCTTGGTATTTTGTATTTTGACACAACGAAGCATCCAAGCGTTGACTGTGTAACACTGCTGTACTGCTGCTGCTGCTGCTGTAAAATCTACGAGTACGGAGAGGCGCGCGCCGAGTGTGCTTCCCTTCGTCTCTAGGCCCGAGCCGGCGCCAGCCGACTGTAGTTTGGCGACGGAGAGGCCCACCGATCGTCCACTGCGCGTCGGGCGCGAAGCAACGTCGCTGTGTCACCATCCAACTCATCGATCGTGCTGCTGCTGCTTGCTTGCTGCGTATATAACATCTTGAATTTAGAGACCATGCCATTTTTCGATCTGAAAATCTGATGACCCAAGTCGTCGGATTTTTGCCAAAAATCCGACGACCTGGGTCATCGGATTCTCAAATCGAAAAAATTCCGGTCAGATTTTGCATAATCGGACTGCATCGTAGGACGGTGCTTTCGTTTTTGAGATCGAAAAATACAAATCTGAAGCTCGAAATCGAACCGCATAGGAAACGGCCTCACTATCTCCCTTTTTTTTGGCACTATTGTTTTTTTTTCATTTTTTCATTTTTTCTTTGTGCATATCGACCTAAGGGCCCGTTTTAACGAGTATGAAATAAATTCGATTTGGAAAAAATAAAATTTAAATACGCTTTTCATTGGTCAACACACGCACCAGCATCAAATATTAGGATCTTGGGGTCTAATCAATTTGAATTGGACGAAAAAACCAAGAAGGTTCCAGGACCTTCTTTTCCAAAGAATTCAAATCAAATTGAGGAGTTGGCCCGACTTGGACCGGCATGTCTACGGTGGGCAAACGCCCCCGGTACAATCTGGTCATTTCTTGGTGGCATCGATGAGCACGACCGAGGCGACAACACGTGAACCACAACCCGAGGCCACCGGGACAACAGCCGCGCCCACGCCTATAGACAATAGCACAGCGTACCCCGGCGGTGGCGCCTCAAAACCAATCATGGCGGTCGCAATCCCAACTTTTCAACCAGCTCGATGCTCCAACCCGATCAAAAACCGAGCGATCGACCCAAAAACAGCATGATACGCTCAAGACTTCGATAACACCATCGCCGCCCCTGTCTCGCCCGTGGCGTTCCAGGGATCCCTACGCCCACCCAGGAGACCCTGAGAGCGATAGCTCCCTAGCCTGGGCGGTCAAAAGCAAAAGTATGCTGGCGGCGGCGCGCACGCGTCGACGCATGCTTTCCCTCTCGTCTCCTCTCGTCGATTTTTTTCACCTGGGCGCTGTGACGCATGCTGCGTTTTTTCGATTTCATAAATATTTGAACGAGCAATTCACTATTCCCCTATGGACGCAAACCAGTTTTGTTTTTGCGAAATCACATTCAAATAGGATTTTATTTTCCAAATTGAATTTTTGCTGTCTTCGGTAAGATGGGCCCTAACAAAGTAGCACTCGGACGTGGTTATTTGTTTGTTTTGTTCATGAATCTGGAATATTATTATTAACAAGTGCTGGATCCTATTTACACTTAACCTCTAGCACATATAAAAACACACCCGATGTAGACTGCCACTTTCTCCTGTAAACCCTACCGTACTTTAACCCCCCAGGGAGGGCGGCCGGGTTCTTTTTTCAACTCGCCGAACTCCCACCTAGTGCCAGACCCCTGCTCGCCCACACCCACGAGTAGAGCCCAGTACTGTAGTTGGTACTCTTGCTTTCTATCTCAACCCTTCCCAGACTCCTCTGCACTTCCAGTGCAACCACTCACTGCAACCTCCCAACATGATGACCCTATTCCCCATCCCCTATCAACCAGAGGACGGTAGAAAGCCGCCCCCTGCTTGATACAAGGCCTTCCATAGTACTACAATACTACTGGGCGGCGCTGCGGCCTATACGAGTAGGTCGCAACTGCGTAGTGACAGCGACTGCACCTAGTCGGTGTTCTAAAGCGTTGAAATGGTTGACCCCTTCCTTCGGCTTGCCTGGGCCAGAGGCACCATTCATTGTTCACTACTGTACTGTTTAGATAAAGAGTATTCTCGGGGACCAATACACGAAATCGCCCCACACTAACTAGTGCTTTGGGGCGCACCCAGAATACGAAAGTCAGACGGAACCCGATATCAGGTTTCTGGTTTTAGAGCCGGCAGTACTGCACTAATAATCGTATATAGGAGTTGAATGTAGATTTCCCCCTCCTGTGTATGGTGGGAATCCCCTGATATCTGCAATACTACTGCAAGTCCGTATATACAGGCTGGCCTCCGGAATCCCCACCGGTCCTCAAAAACCCACAAGTGTATTTTCGACACCCGTATATCATCGCACAGCAGACGCGTGCTACGACAGAGATGGCACGTTTTGGCTGAAATTATTTCTGCATGATCGAGCTCCTTAACCCAAATTCGTCGGACTGTCATTATTGTCATTATTGTCATTATTTTGTTGCAATGTTGTTCCTTGTTTGCCTCGGCCATGATATTTTTAATCGGATAGCACGTTTACTTTCCTCCCTTAATGCCCTTAATGATCACTTTGGGGTGAGGTGTGGAGCTCTTCAAGTAACCACCCTTAGAAGGCAAAAACATGGTGCACCTCTATCGTAGCATGCGTCGGCAGTTGTTTCAAGAGAACACTCCGCAGCAGCAGTAGAACAACATAGTGTGTTACACCAGTTGTGCTGTCGTCGTACAACAGGTCAGGGCAAATCGCAGAGCAGTTGCTGTATTGAATACAGGAATCTACAATAGCATTAGTAATTTCTGCGTTACTGCAGTAGTGCTATACTCGTGCGTTGTGGGTGGATGGTAGTGTTTATGGCACCGGGGCATCACGCACGCGTACGCACAGCACAGCGGGTATTGTCTTTGATATCGACATGGTTGATGTTCTGAAATTACAGCCCCCTCGTCGCCAATATCGAGTCCGCTGCCCGACGATATGCGCCAATCAAACCTCGAGCAGGAGATTGCAAGCAGTAAATACACACAACTCATACCAACGTGCGGACAGTAGTTGTTCGTTTCAGCATCGTGCAGCTGAAGCAGCATCTACAGCATACAAGGAGATTCGCAGCGCACGGCAAATATCCCGCAACCTATGCATTCGTCAAACCGGGGTTTAGACAATAGCTTGCGCAGCAAGCAGGGGAAACGTTAGGAATAGCATTAAATTCCGCAGTACGGAAAGACAACCGCAAGATACGGCACAACAGCCTCCTCGATACTTCTCCAGCATGCGAAGCCAGTTTTCGTTGCTCATTCTCTCTCGCATCACCCTTACGAAAACGAGCACACGGGAAAAAAAACAACCGTGTGTAATCTCTCATACACCCGACGACACAATACTCTGTTACAGCATCAAGCAGCATCAAGCAGCAGCAGCATCAGCAGTAGGGCAGAAGAGCATCCATAAGACATCCGGCAGAGAACTACCCACGCAGGTCATTCGCCCATTGCCGGTTCCACTAACGTCAAACATCTTGTGCCCCGCCGCGGTCTGGGCGTTGCTCTGGAAAGTGAAGCATGGTTCAATACCTTGCAATGCGGCCTGACCTGCAAAAGTATAAATGGCCCAAAATAGTATTCGACTTGCACGCATCGTTTGCCAGCGCAAAGAGTACCACGAAACATTGCCGCCAGCTGCGGGGGTCAGGGTCGCAGCAATGATGGGATGGCTGACCCTAGGAGCTCTCACTGCAGAATTAAAAAACGTCAACTTGTGTGCGTTGCTGTTGGTGGCCAGTAGACAGCAGTGGGCAACGCATGTATTGTTGTCGGCTATCGCCTCCTCGCCATCATCGAGAGATCCGTACTCGTGCACACGGAAGCAAATTGCAATTAATCAGGAACCAGGGAAAAATGAATTAGCTTTTTATTCCATGGCACGAGGCAAAGAGCACCAAGCCGATTGAAGCTTCGTGGTGCTTCTACAGTACGAGCAACAATGCGAAGTGACGGGCGTTATATTGCTGGACAGGGATGGGTTCGTTGCCAGCTAGAGCGACTAGGCTCGACACATAATTAACATTATCTACTGGACCGAACTCCTCGAAGACCCTGGGTTACGTTTTGTGGCGCATTGCCACCACCGGAGACACTGGTGCTACCGTACAGGGGGGTCGTTTCTAAGTCCTACATTTTTAGCCGATGAAAGCAACTTGGCTCAGTGACCACCTCCTTCTTAAGTTGTTTTTATATTCTTATTGTCGCGGTTTGCCCCAGCTTTTGTTTTTCTACTTTGCGGCACTAAAATATGCTGTGTGTCCTTTTTTGAGTGAGGGACAGAGCCTTTCGCCCGGGGGCCGTAAACGCGTTAGTGAAAATTTGGGTACCCCCTCTACGGTAGCACCAGTCGAAAGCGAAATCAGGGGGCAGAATGTCGCCAAGCAAATGTCGGAGTATCTTGCCAGTACTTTACATTGTGTTTGTAAATGAAAGCTAGCGTCCGATCTCCCAGAAATACGGCGACGAGACGAACACCTTTTCGGCCACTTTATGCGCCGCAATAGTCTAGCCGAACCTGCAACTGATGTATTTACTTCGTGAGTCCGAAGTGTGTTCGGTTAAACCGCCTGCTCAAAGGCTCCCCCCTCTAATTCCGGGCAAGTCGCCATTCCCTCTTACAGAGGAATTACGCCTTCGAGTAGTATTCCATAGCAGAGTCCCTCTTCTCCTCTGTCGTTAGACCGCCACTCGTGTGTTTGTTCGGGGTTCAGACTGAACAGACTATGACCATGGAGCTTCTCGTTAGAATGTTTGCAAACCACTCAGCCTTCGTTCCTGGAACGCGAATGTTTAGCCGCCTACCAATTAACAGCCACGAAGCTAAGTGCCGAAGTCCCGCCCCCCCCCCCCAACCCTCTTTACTCTCCCTGCCAGACATTTTACTGGCCCAAACCAGAGCAACATGGTGCTATGTTCAAACGACTCATGTACGGCACAGGCGACCTTCAGTGTTCACAGACGAAAACTGGCGGCATTCTGCTGGAAGGACGTTCAACGGGGCAAGGTCAACGTCGTTAAAAGTCCGTGTTTGCAAACAGACTGTACGAAGTTACCTTCCTTCAATGCCGAGGGCAGCAAGACGGCCGCGTACTGTAAGCAGCATGCCGAGGAGGGCATGGTCAACGTGCGCCAAAAGTGGGGTTCTCACGATGCCTACTCAAGGCCACCTTCCTTTAATGTCAAGGGCACTAAGACGCCGGCGTACTGCAAACAGCATGCCCAGGACGGCATGGTGAATGTGCGTGAGAAGGTTTGCTCTCACGACGCCTGCTCAAGACGAGCTTCCTTCAATGTCCAGGGCACTAGAACCCCGGCCTACTGCAAGGAACATGCTGAGGATGGCATGGTCAACGTAAAAAAAAGGCCTTGCTTGTACGACTCCTGCACGAGACAACCATCCTTCAATACTCAGGGCACTAGAACCCCGGCCTACTGCAAGGAACATGCTGAGGATGGCATGGTCAACGTCTCTAGCAAGTCTTGCTTGTACGACTCCTGCACGAGGCAACCATCCTTCAATGTCCAGGGCACTAAACTACCGGCGTACTGCAAACAGCATGCTGAGGACGGCATGACCAACGTTCGCGAAAAGGTCTGCTCTCACTATTTATGCTCAATGGTGGCTTCCTGCAATGTCCAGGGCGCTAAAACGCCGGTGTACTGCAAACAGCATGCCCTGGACGGCATGGTCAACGTTGCTACAGGGCTTTGCTTACACCACTCCTGCACGAGGCACCCTTCTTTCAATGTCCAGGGCACTAAAACGCCGGCCTACTGCAAGCAACATGCTGAGGATGGCATGGTCAACGTCAAAATAAGGCCTTGTTTGTACGACTCCTGCACGAGGCGGCCATCCTTTAATGTCCAAGGAGTTAAAATGCCGGCGTTCTGCAAGCAGCATGCTCAGGACTCCATGGTCAATGTATTTACAAAGCCTTGCTCGTACGACTTCTGCACGAGGCAATCGTCATGGGGTGTGCTTGCTGGTGGTGAGGCCACTGTGTGCGCTGACCATAAGAGCAGTCTAACAGAGTGCCCGGTGGTCAATTTCAGAGCACCATGCAAGGCGGTGGGTTGTCGTTCTCCGTCCACGTGGGGACTTAGGGGAGAGCAGTTTTCACACTGCCGCCAGCACGCCCTTTTCGAGGGTGGCCTCGTACCAGCTGTACGGCCTGATCGCCGTATTGGCTCTCCTCGCAGCTCGTCACAAGCCGAGTTAGGCAGTCCACCCTTCCAGGTTAAAGCGGAATGTCGTTTTTGAATGGGCGTTGCGTAGAGGAACGTTTTGTGGCTATTTTCTCCGTATATCTGGAGTCTGGAGATCCTTCAGGTCGTTCGAACTTTAACTGACTGGGCGTGCAGAAGCTCTACCTTTTTAGAATGCACGATAGAAGAACTATGTACTGTTCTGATCTTGACAGATCTACGATAATATGAGACAAGATAATCAATCGGGGAAACAATAAGAGTACTCGTAGTATATCGTATCATAGGGTACTGGTACATGGAATATTGAGGGTACTGACACATGATCAGATCATGAGGGTCATGTAGACATGTAGGACATGTAGAGTAAGTTGTGACCAACTTATTAGGGTGATCGCACCATGCGATCACACAAGTGTTGTGAGCCCCACCGAGCTCACTCCCCAACTCCCCAACACACCACCGCTCTCTAGAGCACGGCCACATAAGCGCCACCTTTCAAACCATCTCTTTCCTTTCTGTTCTGTTGAACAGTGAACTTCACAGTCACTAGGTGCCACCAAGCCACCTGCGTGTTTCTCCATGAGAGATCCACACGTGTTTCTCCGCGATAGATTCACATCATTATTATTATATCAGGTTATGAGCCTCGAAGCCAAGGGCACCGTAAAATGACGATCATCAAGGTCCTATCATACCTAAAGCGCACCTCACCAGTTCCGTGCAATGTGTTTTACGTCTTCCTTTGTATGTTCACCACGGGATGAGGCAGCATTCGTAACCTGGAGCCCAAACTACACATTGTTCGCGTAAGGGGGGTCAATGGAGCCGGTCTTGTTGTTTAAGCTAAAATATGCCACACTTCGTGTTCAGGCTTCACGGCAGCCGCGGGAGGATCACGAGTGATAGTGCAGGGCCTATGTGGCAGAAGTGTGGGTATCTGTGGTAAGTCGATGCATTGGAGTTAACGAGGAATGGATGCTGCCATTGCCGCGGTATGGTGGTGCCATGGCAGGTCCCGGGGCGAAACGACACTAACATGGATACCTGTTGCCCCGCCGCGGCGACGGCATGACGGTGCAACTGCAGCGGGCGTTGCGTAGATAGTTTCGGGAACCAACAGGAATAACCTTGAACAGCGTTTGTACTTGGTACGCGTAGTGCCCATGGGCACCATGTGCACCTAGCCTTTTAATAGGAACACAGTTTCAGAAGGAGGTCTGTGATGTAAAAACATATTATCACGATGAGCTTCGTCTTTCCTCTCGTCCGACAACAACCCGTATTCCACCGCGTTTCTCCGCCACCTGTACCCACCGCTTTCCAGCCTCATTCACGCCTACTCTGTCGTCGACGTCGTTCATGCTCTTTACTGGCTTTACCTTGCCTTCAGTTGTATTCCACAGCGCGAGCATAAACCACTTCTTCTCTTCGGTCGCCGTGCCCTTGCGTGTTTTGCCTTTAATCGAACCTACTGTTGTGCTGATTTGGACGTCGGCCGTCGACATTGCAGGCGTCGTTGCAGAAATCGCAGCAAACGTTAATAATACATGTCACGCCATCGCGTGGTAACAAGGCACTCCGTTTGGGTTTTTTTACTCTCGTAGAGTGATATTTCGGTCTCCACCTGCATAGATAGGCTCCTCTGGTTGAAAGTTGTCTAGCAGGTCTTGATTTCGACCTAACCGTCCAGACACCTACTTTTTAAATCTTACATCAAAATCTTAGATTATGCCCGCGCGGGCATTCCGAAAGGATGTAAAGTGAATGTGTGTGTCCGCTTCCATCGAGAAGCTCGCAACCTGCGATAATGTTTGCTGAGGGAATGTCACTGTGTATTCTAACCCAACTGTGTTGCAGGTATATGACGCACACGCCGTAGGGGGGGGGTATACTTCATTTTCATCGTATGGGGGGGGGGGATTTCCACGTACGTTCGTACTGTAGTTCATCATTACAGAAGCATGTAATGAATGCAGCCTTATGTTTTTCGCAGCACACTCTTTCGAGACGTGCTCCCAACTAGGCGTAGGTACTGCAGATGCGTGTGTGTGGGGGGGTGGACCGACAATGATGGGTGGAATCCACCGACGATACGGACACCCCGATGTCAATATGCCAGGTTTTCCTCACTATCCTAGTGACCGTGTCATCGGGAAATAGCGAAAACATTGAGACCTCCCCCACGCGGGGCCTTCCAAATGGTACACATACTCCCTACGTGGCAGTTTAATATGTCTACCAGTTGACGTCATACACACCCAGTGGCTGAGCTTAGTCTTCATTCTACTGTAGAAGGATACAACAAGCTCTATGCTCCGAAACGTCGCACACGGAGGCGCCAGGTACTACTGTACATTGTCATGCAAGTAAGCGGCTACAGTAGGCAATGCAACGTCATGCGATGGTACTGGTTTCGACAAAGCACGATATAAACCTGCCAGGAACACAGATATATTGAAAGAGAAAAATCGAAGGAGAAAGAAAGAACGAAAGAAAAAACACACATGCCGCAAAAGCAAAGAACAAACTGTTCCGAACGATAGTACGATACGCAAGAAAACCAAAAATCGAAGGAAAAACAACCGGCGCTTGAGGCAAAATTCAAACGAGACAAAGAGAGGGTGGTACCCCGGGAAAGAAAAGGATGGAGAATATGGTTTGAACCAAATAAAACAAGCGAACAAACAAAAATACGAGGCGGAACACAAAACGACCCAAGTCAAAGTTCGGCACGGGTCGCGAAGTCAACTACGACACATCCCCACAAGGTCCGGCACCTGCTCGATATAGTGGGTGATAGCGGCGTCTATATCACTATCACTGCGACCGTACCCCCAGGGACAACAGCGAGCGACCAAGAAGAGTGGACAACGGAGAAAGGAAACCAGATAACGAAAACCGAACGATGCAGAAACGTCTACTAAAAGAAAACACACGGCGCAAAGGAAAGACTACACAAGATAAACAACCCGCGAAGAGAGAGAGAGGTCGCCAGAAGAAAACAAGGAAGGTACTGTCACTTTCGTTTCTTGCTCCCTTGGCAGCGGCGATCGTATTGGTGTCGTACCCCCCTCCGAAGGGAGATGCGAAATATTTTACAAATCTCATAACAAACAAACAAGAAAAGAGCACAACCAAGAAAACAGCAAACACTAAGGTTTATCCCTAAGCCGCCCCCCCACACCATAAAACTAAACATATGTCTGCTTTTGGAGCGCACGCAAACAAAGATCCCCCCTGTACGTAGTAATACAGGGTTTCTCCCGTTGCCACGAAGTGTTTAAGAACAATTGTGACAAAACAAAAAAAGCTATTTTGTTTTGCTCGAAAATAGACCCCCCGCCAACGTGTCTGTTCGCTAGCCGCCAATTACAAAACAAGCAGCGGGAGAGAAAAGCGAGTACCAAAACGTGCATACGGAGCTGGTTTCCAAACCACAAAGCTGCCCAGAGCACGGCACACGAGACAACACAAGTCCTGCCCGCTTGGTGCAGCGGCAAAATAAGTAGTATAAACACGAGGCTGCTGTTCCTGGGCGGTGACGTTCCTGGTAGCTTTTGCAATCGCGAGTGGTGTGAGGCGACCCCTCAACAGCAGGTCTCTTTTGTGCCCCATGGCCTACAGCACAGCAAAGTCTTGAGCTCAAAGCAAATGTTTCGTAACCACCGACCTGGCTGGGACCCTTGACATATGAGAAGACAAGCCCTACGCGCTTGGTGCCGGTGCGACATAAATAAGTACTAAAAACACGACGCTGCTGTGGCTGGGCTGTGTCGACCCCGGGAGCTTCTGTAATCGTCAGCGGTACGAGGCGACCTGTCAAAAGCAGCCCTCGTTTGTTTGTGCCCCACGCACAGCAAATTCGTTTAGCTCAAAGCCAGAATTTCCATACCCGGTAAGACCGCTAGAACACCGCAAACAAGACACGACCAACCCTATCCGCGTGCTGCGGTAATGGTATCGGTAGTAGGGGCAAGATGCTGCTGATTTTCAGCGGTTGGGGGCGTGGTTGCTGCCGCGTTCGCTTGCGTTATCTGTTGCTGCTGCTGGTGTCGCTGTGACCCAAACGACAGACGCACAGAGGAATGCCGGTCAGGATGCTCGGCGATAGACACTAAGCTACAGTTGTTTCGAAAGAACGACACAAATATCTTAAGACCCAAATTCCCAAATTGTTCAAAACAAAAACCAAACAAAATAATATCTGGAGAAAAAATCGCCGATGAAATGTGACGTTGATCTCGCGAAACTCTGAACGCGCAGCAGGTGAAAAGTGCCTTACGTAGTAATGCCCGCACAGCAACGAACTAGAGTATTCCCGACCACAACGACGTCACGGTGCACCACAGCAAAGCGTTGGTAGGCCTCTGGCTAGGGCTGGGGCGGTATTCGAGGTCGGGGTGGTGGCCGCTTTAAACCGAAGCCCAGAAAAAGCCACCGTCGGAAAATAATGCTTTCCATTCTGGTGACAAAACCTTACCACCTCGTCCAAACATAAAGCGTTTATGCCTGTGTCCGTATATACACCTGGGGAATTTCGCCTGCGGCGCGGACAGATCTTCCGCTGGTCGCCAAATTAACAAAAAAAAAAAAAAAAAAAACTGTATACCTGGTACCAATGCTTTTCACGCCAGTTAACGGTACAAAATCAGCTCAAGGACCAACAAACCAAAGGGGGATTGTAATGTAGCGTTTTCTGTTCCGGTCAGGGTTGTGAACCGAAAACCGGAAACCGTTTTTTCGGTCGTTTTTTTTTCGGTTTTTCCAAACCGAAAACCGACTTTTTTTTCGGTTTTTCGGTTGCCAAAAAAAAACGAAACCGAAAAACCGACTCGGTTTTTTTCGGTCGGTTTTTTTTCCCCTGTCCCCTAAGCCAATAACGCCTACATATCTATATGGAAACCCCGTTATGTATGACACATCATGGATACGCTACACGCCACCACGCCACACAGCCACACACAGCACACAGCACACAACCCGCAGCAGCAGCAGCAGCAGCAGTCGCACAGGGCACAGTGCGTCGCGAGACTGCGAGAGATAACCATGTCCGGTTCAGACGGCAGTGCTGACTCTGACCATGAGCCGGAGGCAGAGGCAGGTGCAGGCAAAGGGGAGGTGGAAGTGCCGAGCTCGGACGATGATACCGTGAAGGTTGTGAGCAAGCCTCTCGGTGGTCGAGTTGCAGCGTTAAAGGCGGCGGCAGGCTTCGTGGCCTGCGGACAGTCGAACTGTATTCTTTACAAGAGACACGGCTGTACGCTGCAAGTTGTATCTATCATACATCATACATAGTATCTAGACTGCACATCAGCAGTGCCCTCGTGCCCTCGTATAATACTATCCTACTACAAGGGCTCCGCATGGGTGCCGGCATTCGCCGGCACCCATGCTTCGGATAGGATAATATCTGTATAATATCTGGTACAACGTCATTTATTTGGTGCCACGACAATGTGATGGCGCTCGCTCGTGTTTCGATATCTGACGCATACGTGCAGAATCAAGGCAATGCCAAGTGTTGCAGAAAGAAGGGAATGCTGCATGTTGAAATATTCAGTCCGCAACCTCATCATTTCTCAGTCTCAACAGTCACAGTCTCAGAAATAATGTAATTAGTCGCTTTCGGTGTTCCCTGGATAGTCTCAGTTCTCAGGATATAGTTTGTGAGATTTACGACAACAACGTGATGGCGCTCGCTCGTGTTTTGATGCGTGACACATACGTACCGAATCAAGGCCATAATAAATGTTGCAGGAAGAAGGAAACGCTAAGTGTTGATACTCAGTTCGTAACTTCATTTCTCAGTCTCTGGCAGAAGTGCACCAGTGGTCCAGTCGAGGTGACGGGCTCAGTTTTGGTACGTGCGCAACTTGACGTGCGGCAAAAAAAAATCGTGCCGAGAAAGCGGTTCCGTGTGGATAGTAGAGAGACGTCAAAGCTGGCCACGGGGGGGGTCTCAACTATTATCTGACTCTCGTGTCTGAGCAGACTCGTATCTACACTGCAGCACTACGCATACACTACAACAGTATTACTGTACAGCAGTACGTACCACAGCAGCAGCAGTTTCTACATACAGTACGTACTCGTACCAGGTACTGGTATTGCTGTTTGTTGTAGTAGTACAGCAGTAATATTTCCACCTTTAGAAGCTACAGCAGTAAAGTACAGTAGCTATGACTCCTCCAGTTTGGGTCTCCGCCCGTACCTTGATTCCCAGCGCCAGAATCGTAATAATCAGCCCGACCCCTGGAAGATCTATCCTACGAAGTCGTTGTCAATACGTAGGACTCACGAATCCAACCGAGAAAAAAAGATTAGTTCGTACTCGGTATATTATTGAACCGAGTTTTTTATTGTCGTACTGCAGCAGCAGCTGTACTTTTTTTAGCCGAGTTTTGTGTTGTCGTACTGCTGTGCTTGCTGCTGTTGTTGTATCGTACTCGTATCCGGACGAAGCGAGGCCGAGGGGGTGGAAGGGACTAAAGACGACCGCTCAGGTAGTCGGGAGAAAGCGATCGCATTTGCGAGACCGAGCTATCGAAGAAAAGAAGCCGATATAAATAGATGTATGGAAGAAGCTTGCTTCCTTGAGGAAAGACCTGGATGTCCCGCAAAGAACCTTACTGTCTCAACTTGGTCTCAAGGAAACTATCTCGATGTCCCGCCGTCTCGAAAGAGCCTACGGATTGAAGGCCGCCGCGCTCGGCGGCGACGCGCGACCTCGAGAGAGCGCAAGCGGGAACAGGCCCGTCGGAGGCCGGAGAAAGCGACCCGCGAGAGAACGGACGAGAAAGCGCGGGCGAGGCACCGAGAGCTGACGCGTTTCCATTTCGGTCTGAAGCCCAGACGATAGGAGGGACTTCGGTGATTTCCAAAATCACGAGAGGCATCGATGTTCATTTTATTTATATCTATTTTTATATTGTAGCAACTGCTGTACCTGTAGCTATTGTCGGCTGCAGATTGTAAATTGTAGTCGGCCTGGACCGTGTGTGGCGCAGCAGACGCAGGTACTGCAGAAGGGCCACTTGACACCATACCACGATCATGTCGTCACATTATGCCAACACATGCACACCGAACCCTCCGAAATGTTGACCACTTGGCTAGTTTTGTCGGGAAACCGACCGAAAAACCGACCGAAAAAGTTCGGTTTCGGTTTCGGTTTTTTTCGGTTTTTAAAAAAAAATCGACCGAAACCGACCGACTTTTTGGGGAAAAACCGAAAAACCGACCGAGTCACTTTTCAATTTCGGTTCACAACCCTGGTTCCGGTACACCGTTTTTTGTCAAACCGAATCTACCGGGACTGTGTAAAAACTTAGCTCGACTTCGCCACACATATTTCCCCCCATTAATTTTTGAGTTCGGTCGGCAGTTTGTATGTAGAACAAATTACTACTACTGTAAGTGAGTGGAAAGACGGACGATACGGTTTACGGCGTACTCGAATGATATACCGCTGACGGTAATGTAAGAACTGTTGTTGGGGTAAACAGTTCAAGCCCAAACGCCCTTTACATTCCGCCAAGAGTGGTACAAATAGCGTCCGTTTTAGAAGTAAGTAGACACATGCCTACGATAGAGGTGCACCATGTTTTTTCTGAGCTTCCTGACTTAAGGAGCGCCATACGTGGCCGGAAAAAAAGGTTTTGGGGGGAAATAAAAGTGCTGCCGGATGATAAACCTATCGACCGAAGTATACTCTGAAACATATTTCGTCATAAAAATAAAAGTCCAACGAATTTGGGTTAAGGAGCCCGATCGCAAAGAAAAGGATTCAGGCCAAAAAGTGCTACCTCTACCGTAGCACGCGTCAGTATAGTGTCTATGAGTGCAAAGGCTCGTGTGTTGTGTATTGCGATTAACGGCAATAACGATCAACAGCAGATCACAAAAAAAAGTGGAATTACTAAAGCATTATCAGAGGCGCCCGTTTTACTGCCAACATGTAAAGTGTGTTCGTAGTGTATCGCTCAGACGCAAAAAACGACCAACAAGCGATCACAAACACGTTACATTGATGGATTAACCACAAAGTCTTAAGTCTGTGCAGCAAGCCACGGATGGATGCTCACATGCACGTGGGAGGCAGTCATTTGACAGCCATTTCTTCTGGCAGCTGGTGACGCAATGCAACGCAGAAGAAGCCATACTATTGCATTGCCGTGGAGCTTCTTCGGGTGCCGAGATAACACAATTAAAAACAAAAACACAAGTACAAGTGTCGCCGTGGCATATTGTTTCAAATCCGTTGATTTATTGCTGTTGTGCGTACCGTTTCAGAGTATTGTACTTGCACAAGTTACACAATTCACCACCCAAAAAAAATCAGCGTGGTATGTATAAACTATAAACCCGGCATGAAATATGGTTTCTTGTTCTACACCAAACAGTCACATCCCGAAAACCAATACCTGGTATGTACTAAAATAAGTATATACCTGGCACGAATGACGGTACCACGTTCTACACCAAACAATCACAACCCCAAAAACCTATGAACTACGTATGACTTACGTAGGTGTGAAAATTATAGTAGGGAAATGCAATCACTTGCATTTTGGGTGGACGGTCCGGACCGCATGATCCGAAAAAAATAATACGTGCAATCAAAGTGATCCGCACGCACAATGAACAAACATACGTACGCACCTGGAAAATCTGCCAAAAACGTAAAATAATATCTCGGATACGCTGTACGCAGATACGGTACGCAGATAGATGCAGTGTGATAAAATACCAGGTGCGTATAAAGTAGCGGTGCCATCATCAGGCATGAGCTTTGCTCGTCAGATAGGCTCTCTCGGAGGGTGGATGTCACATGCACGCGGGAGGAGAGAACACTCAGCACAGCGACTGACTTCTTGACGTGGGTCAAGCTTTTGTCTTTTCATCGGGGGAGGTGTGGTTATTACCGCAGCCATTCCTACTACTATGCACGTTGTATGTTTTTGTAGGTGATGCGGTGTCTGATTCTTCCTTGTCTTTGTACGTTTATGTCGTACACCGGTGTGCATTCCTCACCACGCAGCCGACGACGGCATCTCGGAACATACTGCTGCTGCTGCTGCTGTAAACCTGGTATGTTCCCCATGGTCTAGAGTCACAGAAACAAAGGGCAACCACGCGGTGCTGTGCATCAGAACATCGAGAGGGGGGACAGGGCTTGTCTCGCATGTGTTCGCTATGCTGTCAGTACAATACCAGATGTTGTCTTATATATCGCCCGCAGCATGCACGATGCACGACCTGCAGGATATACGTATGGGACGCAGTGCCTTTCTGACGGGCGGCTCAAAAATGCGGCGGATCACCTCAAAATCGGACACGGATTTTGAAAAGTAGCAAAAACAAATAATGACTTGATTTCACTGTCGTTTCCTTCAATTCTTACATCTAGCTGTGTTCGACCAGCTCCCCCCCTTATATCACAGATTAGCCGGGGAGGTCGTCGTGATAAAAGTAAGAAAATCGACACCGACCGGTACGAACAGGGTCCAAGCCTCTCCAAACCACGTATTATATAGTATTCGATGGAACTGCGAGACATTAGTTGAGCGCGCAAAGCACCCGTTGGTTGCTGCCGAGACAACTTTACTACACCATAATCATTTTAACCGTACCAACCAGTCGTCGAATACTACCTACCCTTATGGGGCAAACCTAAAAATCTAATAATATTTGTGAACTGCTGCCGTCGGGTGACTCGTACACAGCACCGAGCGAGTTCAACAAACACAAACGATCGCTGCAAGCCCTTGCCCCCCCCCCCCGCCCCCCCCCCCCCCCGCCGTGCAAGCAATGTCTGCCTGGTTGGTGAAACCCAACGTGCTCCGTCCCGGCATTGTAGGGATGCGAGGGTCTATGGTCATAGGACGACTGCCGTGCACGACATGATATGAGTACACCCCCCCCCTTGGCCATCTCGATAGCTTTCCCGCGGGTCGAAGAGGAGACCCCTCTTGTCCCACAAAGCAGCCATAATAATAAAACTATTATTAACTGAACATCATTATCGCCGAGGATATATGCCACGTTTGATATTCACACCAAAGTCCGAACAGGTATCCTATTTATCGCCCAGCGTGGTGGTATACAACCTAAGCTACCGATGAGATCGAGGGTGCGCGAAACACACAGAAACAGCCACAACGTACCACAAAATAAATAAGTGTATAATTGTACTTTCACGCTATCATATCTATACGGCACAAATACACGTACGAAGTGCATACCCCTGGCAATATTATCGTACGTGCAAACTGGTACCAGGTACTGACAAGTTGTAACCTGCAACAACTAAACGCTCACGCCGCTGCAGGCACTTTAACCCCTCCCCCCCCTCTCCCCCTCTTCCCTCCCCCCGGACATGCTTCACATGAGAACACCCCCTCCCGCCTCTTGTCTCACGATTTCTCCCTCCCTATCACCCAATCATACTCGCATCCAATGATGACACCGTACGCTTAGAAACCAGATCGCGGGGACTCGCTGGTAAGCGCCGAGAGGTGGGTGTCCCTGCCGCAGGAACGAAGCAACAAGCCGCTGTTCTGCTTCGCCATAGCCGCCCTGCCGCCGTTACAGTCGACCATCACCACCACCGCCGCCGCTGCTGCCGCCCCGTAATTCACCGGAACAACGTCAACCGGCTGGCGCTCGCCCCGCGCAGCAACCTCCTCCTCCTCCTCCTCCTCATTGGCCTCCTCGAGTACTCGTAGTCGTCGCAAGGGCCAGGAGCACACGGCGCCGGCGAAAAGAGGACGGTTCCGTGGTCTTCGACCTCGCGCTCCGCCGGGACGCCCCTGGACTCGCCCCCGAGCCGGCGCCGAGCGCCGGGCGTAAAGGAACCCCGGGTACCCAGGCGCTCGTCCGGGCGGACCGCGTTCGTCCGGGCCTCGCCCCTCAGATCGGGCTTGTGGACGGACGACACGAACAGAACCTTACCGGGGTTGACGGAAGCTTCAAGCAGCACGTCGTGAGACTTGCCCCCCAGCCAGTCCCTTGCTCCGGGCGTGAAAGAGCCGCGGGAGCCAAGGCGCTCGGTGGGTCGGCCGCCGACCGCGTTGTAGCAGGCCTCCCCGGACAGGTCGGGCTCCAGGGTGGTCGAGACGTGGAGCACAACAGCACCGCCGCCGTGATTGGGGGTAGCCTTCGCGGGGGCATCGTCGCAGCCGCGCGGGCCTCCCACCAGGACGCGCACACCAGGCGTGAAGGAGCCGTGGTAGCCTAGGCGCTCGTCGGGGCGGACGGCGTTAACGCCGGCCTCGCGTGACATGTCGGGCTTGTGGATCGAAGACACGAACAGAACCTCCCCTGGGCTGATGTTGGCTCCGAGACGCATGTCACGCGGCGTGCCTCCGAGGGACCTCTTCTTGCTCCCCGGCGTAAAGGAGCCGCGAACGCCCAGACGCTCCGTCGGGCGGCCTCCGACTACGTTGGTGCGGGCTTCGTCGGACAGGTCGGGCTTAAGGGTCTACGACACGAAGAGCACCTTGCCCCGGTGGGTGTCGTCGGTGTTGTCGATCTTGAAAGGAAGAACCTGCTCGCCCGCGCGTGGGCCCCCGGACATGATGCGGACGCCGGGCGTGAAGGACCCGCGAAAGCCGAGGCGCTCATCGGGGCGGCCGCCGACGTGGTTGAAGGTGTGGACGTAGGTCATGCAAGGCTTGGTGGTGGTGGGTGCGGCCATAATATCGATGCTACTAGCGGTGCTCTTGATCACGAACGATACGTTAGGAGAGAGTAGTACAGATCCGTTGTTTGTAGAGCGTTTCCTGCATAGCGATAAGGCGCGGGGGAGGGAGGCGGGAGGGTGCAGTTTGGAAGAAGTGGGGAGTGGGACGCAATAATCCTCGCCGCGTCGAAGTCGTATCGCGCCTCGTCCCGCGCCGTCTTGGTGTTGTCTTGTGTTCGCGCGCCTGGCGTCGGGTGTTGCTGCGTTGTTGCAATGTGGACGACCAATGGTTAGTAGCCTTTGTGGGGGACTACTGCTGTAGGTATGATACAGCGACGAAATAAGAGTAGAAGTGTAGTCTCACCATAAGTGTCTGATAGGGCGAGCGCACGGCGGTACGTATATACATATATACGAGCAGTAGCATTTTATGTTTGTGGTTTTTTGGTTGGTTGGTTGGTTGGTTGGTTGATTGATTGGTTGATTGATTGATTGGTTGATTGATTGATTGGTTATTTGATTGATTGGTTAGTTGATTGATTGGTCGATTCGTCGATTGATTGATTGGTTGATTGATTGATTGATTGATTGATTGATTGATTGATTGACTGATTGACTGATTGATTGATTGAGTGATTGATTGACTGACTGGTTGATTGATTGAGTGATTGATTGACTGACTGATTGATTGGTTGTTTGATTGATTGACTGGTTAATTGATTGACTCAACTCACTCACTGCCTCACGAAATTGTCGATTCGCCGTTTTCACATGTGACCTCTACATCTGTTGTTGCTTGCAGGCTAACGTAGCGCGCATCATGCCCCCACGCCCCCCCCCCCTCCCTTCCGGTACACACTCGCCTCCCTTCCTTTACGCGCCCCAAACTCTCCCCTGTCCTCTATATGCAGATGGCCAACTTCTGGAAACCCTCCTTGACACTGGGACAGGTTGATTATACAGCCATCTTCCACCGCAACCACATCCCCGCCACATTCGCGGGATTCATCACGTTCCAGGGGTACGTGGAGCATGTGTAAAATTATTCATATCGAGCATGCCACCCAAAATCCAAGACCGTGCCTACCTCTCGCTTGTCTCTCTAAGCCTCCGCACACGTTCACCGCGAGGTATGCAGGGGGAACGAAGGGCGAGGGGGCGTCGAAGCCAATCCTCGAACAGAGCGCTCGAAGAAATAAAAATAAAAAACTCGAGAAATTTGAGTGTCGAGATTCCGATACTGAGGCCGACAGAGTGAAAAAAAACTTGCCAATGCATGGCCTGGGATTGATCATACATTATTTTATATATAATTGTTAGTGCCATGTGTTGTTTTTTCGTTGCACCTGCANGCGGCTCAAAAATGCGGCGGATCACCTCAAAATCGGACACGGATTTTGAAAAGTAGCAAAAACAAATAATGACTTGATTTCACTGTCGTTTCCTTCAATTCTTACATCTAGCTGTGTTCGACCAGCTCCCCCCCTTATATCACAGATTAGCCGGGGAGGTCGTCGTGATAAAAGTAAGAAAATCGACACCGACCGGTACGAACAGGGTCCAAGCCTCTCCAAACCACGTATTATATAGTAYCTCGATGGAACTGCGAGACATTAGTTGAGCGCGCAAAGCACCCGCRTGGTTGCTGCCGAGACAACTTTACTACACCATAATCATTTTAACCGTACCAACCAGTCGTCGAATACTACCTACCCTTATGGGGCAAACCTAAAAATCTAATAATATTTGTGAACTGCTGCCGTCGGGTGACTCGTACACAGCACCGAGCGAGTTCAACAAACACAAACGATCGCTGCAAGCCCTTGCCCCCCCCCCCCCCCCGCCGTGCAAGCAATGTCTGCCTGGTTGGTGAAACCCAACGTGCTCCGTCCCGGCATTGTAGGGATGCGAGGGTCTATGGTCATAGGACGACTGCCGTGCACGACATGATATGAGTACACCCCCCCCCTTGGCCATCTCGATAGCTTTCCCGCGGAGTCGAAGAGGAGACCCCTCTTGTCCCACAAAGCAGCCATAATAATAAAACTATTATTAACTGAACATCATTATCGCCGAGGATATATGCCACGTTTGATATTCACACCAAAGTCCGAACAGGTATCCTATTTATCGCCCAGCGTGGTGGTATACAACCTAAGCTACCGATGAGATCGAGGGTGCGCGAAACACACAGAAACAGCCACAACGTACCACAAAATAAATAAGTGTATAATTGTACTTTCACGCTATCATATCTATACGGCACAAATACACGTACGAAGTGCATACCCCTGGCAATATTATCGTACGTGCAAACTGGTACCAGGTACTGACAAGTTGTAACCTGCAACAACTAAACGCTCACGCCGCTGCAGGCACTTTACCCCCTCCCCCCCCTCTCCCCCTCTTCCCTCCCCCCGGACATGCTTCACATGAGAACACCCCCTCCCGCCTCTTGTCTCACGATTTCTCCCTCCCTATCACCCAATCATACTCGCATCCAATGATGACACCGTACGCTTAGAAACCAGATCGCGGGGACTCGCTGGTAAGCGCCGAGAGGTGGGTGTCCCTGCCGCAGGAACGAAGCAACAAGCCGCTGTTCTGCTTCGCCATAGCCGCCCTGCCGCCGTTACAGTCGACCATCACCACACCGCCGCCGCTGCTGCCGCCCCGTAATTCACCGGAACAACGTCAACCGGCTGGCGCTCGCCCCGCGCAGCAACCTCCTCCTCCTCCTCCTCCTCATTGGCCTCCTCGAGTACTCGTAGTCGTCGCAAGGGCCAGGAGCACACGGCGCCGGCGAAAAGAGGACGGTTCCGTGGTCTTCGACCTCGCGCTCCGCCGGGACGCCCCTGGACTCGCCCCCGAGCCGGCGCCGAGCGCCGGGCGTAAAGGAACCCCGGGTACCCAGGCGCTCGTCCGGGCGGACCGCGTTCGTCCGGGCCTCGCCCCTCAGATCGGGCTTGTGGACGGACGACACGAACAGAACCTTACCGGGGTTGACGGAAGCTTCAAGCAGCACGTCGTGAGACTTGCCCCCCAGCCAGTCCCTTGCTCCGGGCGTGAAAGAGCCGCGGGAGCCAAGGCGCTCGGTGGGTCGGCCGCCGACCGCGTTCTAGCAGGCCTCCCCGGACAGGTCGGGCTCCAGGGTGGTCGAGACGTGGAGCACAACAGCACCGCCGCCGTGATTGGGGGTAGCCTTCGCGGGGGCATCGTCGCAGCCGCGCGGGCCTCCCACCAGGACGCGCACACCAGGCGTGAAGGAGCCGTGGTAGCCTAGGCGCTCGTCGGGGCGGACGGCGTTAACGCCGGCCTCGCGTGACATGTCGGGCTTGTGGATCGAAGACACGAACAGAACCTCCCCTGGGCTGATGTTGGCTCCGAGACGCATGTCACGCGGCGTGCCTCCGAGGGACCTCTTCTTGCTCCCCGGCGTAAAGGAGCCGCGAACGCCCAGACGCTCCGTCGGGCGGCCTCCGACTACGTTGGTGCGGGCTTCGTCGGACAGGTCGGGCTTAAGGGTCTACGACACGAAGAGCACTTGCCCCGGTGGGTGTCGTCGGTGTTGTCGATCTTGAAAGGAAGAACCTGCTCGCCCGCGCGTGGGCCCCCGGACATGATGCGGACGCCGGGCGTGAAGGACCCGCGAAAGCCGAGGCGCTCATCGGGGCGGCCGCCGACGTGGTTGAAGGTGTGGACGTAGGTCATGCAAGGCTTGGTGGTGGTGGGTGCGGCCATAATATCGATGCTACTAGCGGTGCTCTTGATCACGAACGATACGTTAGGAGAGAGTAGTACAGATCCGTTGTTTGTAGAGCGTTTCCTGCATAGCGATAAGCGCGGGGGAGGGAGGCGGGAGGGAGGGGGGGGGAAGGAAACATATGAAAAAAGGGACCAAAGGAGGAAGGAGGAACCGTTTCAGCGATGGGCCCACACGCAATGCATGAAGAATACAACACGAGTACGAGTGGCTCCTTTTACTGTGGGCGGGCGAGCGGGTATGGGTGGATCGGTCGCCGTATTGCGTTACCCGACAGTTTTGTTTTGTCCGCTGGCGTTGCAGCGTGCACACCACCATGTCGAGCTAACTATCATGTGCAGCAGTAGTGTATTTACATTTCACAAGGTGAGTCAGCAACACAAGCCAAATACTATGAAAAATCCTTCAGCCGCCGGCAAGTTAACCACGGCGTATATACGAATAAGTCAGACTACTCGTACTGTAACCTGCTGTACCTGAAGTGTTTTTCAGCCGATTGCCCACGACAAGCCAGCAAGCACAGTCACCTCTATGCTCTATTCTGTGTACAAGTTCGTAGCTCCGGGTTCTGAGACAGCAGGCGCCATCTCTGCACCCCAGCCATATATGAGTACAGCGTATCTTCCTGCGCCAGAAGGGCCATCAAGTTTTCCCATGTCTGTCTTATGATCATGGTATAATAGGCAGCAAGCAAACAATGGGAGGATGCTTCGTATATACTGCTGCTGTACATGTTGATTGTTCCTTGCCAGCCACATAAGAGTTCAGAGCACGAAACGCATCGAATATACCCTAAATGGCCGATCGAGGTATTCCCAGACTTGAACGACGGGAGCCGTCGTACACGCAGCAAGGACCGGCAGCAGCAGCGAGCAGCAGCACCCGCGCAGCAGTCACTCTCTCGTACTACGAATAGAGCTACGGTGGGGCGGTGGTGAAAGTTACCTACACGATGCGAGTACAAATACGCGGAGGGATACTAACAGCCCTTCTCACCTTGCCTTGTAGTATCGTAGCTGTTGTTGTCGAGACTCGTACACAGCAGTACTGAGGCGCAGTAGAGCTTGTAGGTGCTGCTTGTGGTGCTGTGGATGAAAACTGGTATTTGCTGCTGCTGCTGCTGCTGCTGTTGCTGATGGAGAAAGTGGATGTCTTGGGATGTGTGTTGTTGCTGCTGTTGTTGTTGTTGTTGTTGTTGTGGGTGGTGGAGTGCGTTGCTGGAGTTGTGCGCCAGTCGGTTCTCTGTAAGAAGCCATATGGTGGAGGGTGCAAGAGTAAGAGTTGAAGTCAGGACGAGGGGCGGCGGGGATTTAAAATTCAGATAGAATTAGCGGTCGGTGCCTCGGTGCATTTTCTGAGAGTATTTCGTACGATACTCTTCCAAAAACATACCAACTATGTACCTGAATATATGCAACGTTTAGATTGAATATTAATCTACTACCTGTCGCTATATTCAAGTACGGAGTGGACACTAAAGATTGATTGCTTAAGAAGAAGTTGACGGCAACAAGTGAAATTGCAACGACGAATTTGCTATTTATTTATTTTTTCCATCCCATTCATTATCTTCGCACTTCCGTCTTTCTCCCTCCCTAGTCGTAACTCAGATCCGGGGTCACTAAGTAGGCTCCTCTCCCTCCTCCCCCACTACGGTTCTTGCCTTGATTTTTTATCGCGCAGAGGGTTCAGCCTTCCCAACGCTCGTCGATTTTCATCGAATTTTGCTAACTCACGCTCTCGCGCTTTCAGCTAGTCAAGATTTTTTGCGAGAAAAGGTCCCTACGAGCATGCATTGGCTCGAACTCGTGACCTTGACGCTAACAAGCTTCGTGGTTACCTGCTAGCCCACCGGGGCGACCGTTTGAAGATACAAAGTACAAGAAAACTCGTAGTGTTTTTTCACTAAAACCTATATAATAACGATTTTACGTAAAATGCGAATGCGATACGAACTTGATATCTGGTACGAATATGTCGTACACGTACGTACTACTCGTACGCGAGAAAAGCAAAGGTACTGATATGATACAGCAGTACGAGAGAGAAAAATGCGCGAGAAAAAGTTGTTCTTCTTCCAACAAGGATATACTACTGGTGGTACGCATAGATATTGTGGTGTCTTTATGAAGACTCTTCATGCTACCAGACATAAAATGCTCAACCGGCATAATCTATTACGTATCTACGCACATACAAGTACAAGTCTACCAGGTAACACACAGCCAGCAGCAGTATTACTACAGTAGTAACCATTTGAGAAGGTGCTATTTTTTTGTGGGTTCTGCCGATGGCTGTACTGAAAGAACCAAGGCGACAATTCACACGCCGGTTGTGTCCAACAATGCCCTGAGTGAAAATGAAAATTCGCGTTCGCGTCGATCTTTATATTTTTCAGTTTTGCTTTATTTAGTTATAGCCTTGAAAGGCTATTTTTGGTAAGGATTTAAAATGGTCAATTTTCAATATATACAACATACGACGGATAAAATTGGAATATTCGGAGTTCGGGCACACGATATGCGGCAGCAGTGCGAGAAAAAAAGCAAGGTTACCAGCACCAGCGACAACAGCAACAACAACAGCATCAGCGGGGTGGCGGGGACGCGTGTCTTCAAGGCACGTGTCCCCGTCGGGAGCTCAGGCTAGGGCGGCCGTCGAGAAGGGGGGGAAAACAAAAACGAAGAAGTGGGAGAAATACATCGGGAATTGACACGTACTACGTACGTACGTGCACTGATTGGGTAATAGAGGCGGCGGGGCGCAGAGGAAAGGCAAAGCACCAACGGACCAAGCGCCCGGTGCACGGCCAGGTACGCGGCCCCGACGCGAGCACCCGATCGTGCATCAGGTCGCGAATCTTGAGGGGATCCAAAGCAATCAGAGAGAGGGGGGACGGGGAGGAGAGCGGGTGTAAGCGTGCACAAAAACAAAAAAAGGCGGAGGAACCTACCGGCAAGGAGCAACGAGAGGACGTGGGACGGGGGGTTGCGGGGTGTGTGCGACGAGCGGGTGGCTTCAGCGAGTGGGAGCGGCTCTGCTGTGAGGCCCCGGCGCGAGCACCCGATCGTGCATCAGCTCGCGAATCTTGAGGGGATCCAAAGCAATCAGAGAGAGGGGGGACGGGGAGGAGATCGGGTGTAAGCGTGCACAAAAACAAACAAAGGCGGAGGAACCTACCGGCAAGGAGCAACGAGAGGACGTGGGACGGGGGGTTGCGGGGTGTGTGCGACGAGCGGGTGGCTTCAGCGAGTGGGAGCGGCTCTGCTGTGAGGCCCCGGCGCGAGCACCCGATCGTGCATCAGGTCGCGAATCTTGAGGGGATCCAAAGCAACCAGAGAAAGGGGGGACGGGGAGTTGCGGGGTGTGTGCGACGAGGGGGTGGCTTCAGCGAGTGGGAGCGGCTCTGCTGTGTGGAACGAAGCAGGAGGGAAGGAGGACTGGCTGCTCCAAGTGGGTGGGCGGAGAAGAGAGAGGGAGAACGGGTGGGAGCTGGTTAGTAGGTGTTTTTGTTCGCAGGAAGCAGGAACAGGTACGAGAGTTGGTATTTTTTCTGCACTTTGTTGCTGCGGGCGTAGGTTCAGCCCTCGTTCTATATCGAAGTAGTTTCAGCGAGAGGTCGATTGGTTCACCCAGCGCATCACACTCGACAAGTAGTAGAGCCTTTTTTGCTTGTGCATTGCGCCTCATCTTCCTTCGTTGTGGCTGTCTAGACCCCACTGCACTCTGCTGTGCTGGCTGTGATCACACAATTCCCCCTGTCTGTGCAGACGGACTACTACTGCTGCTGCTGCTGCTGCTGTAGCTGTCGTCGTACTGCTGTAACACGGTACACGAGGCGGAAGTCGAACTAAGGAACAAAAAATCAATAAACAAACAAAAAAGGGCGAAAACAGTTGAAAACAGTAGTGTTCGTACAGCAGTAGGTACCGGGTACCTGGTATCATATTAATAGGCCCTTGCCTTGAAATTTAGGACGGACGTGGCTCTGCAACACTGACTGTTCTTTCTGTTACCAATGTTGGCACAACGGCCAAGGGAAAGGGTGTGCTGAGTGCTGGGGCAGACAACCGTCGTTCAAATTTTCTGTGCGCGACATCTTTCGACGAACTTTCTTGTGACCACTGATAGTATACTGCTGTCTGTGTTCGGGATATTTCGGAGAATTCGTTGTTGTTGTTGTTGTTGTTGTTGTTGTTTTCGTTCACAGCAGCAGTACGTAACACCGGCAAGTGCATATTACAAGAGTAGTACCAAGTATTTTGCAGGAAGCATGCACCTCATACTCTTACTTCGTGTTATCACGGCATGGGTAACAGTAAGAGCGACCCAAGCAGAAACGAGGGGTGTCGTGGCTTATATAGACACGTAGCGATGTTGAGAGGGGAAGGAATCGAGGAGGAGGTAAGGCTACAGAAAGAGCGAGGCGGCAGTGACTCTCTCCTAGGTACTACCGATTACAGTGTAGACCAGCAACACCGCACGACCTTCTGCGCGTTGAAACATGCGCGTAGCAGTTATAAACCAACCATTTTTATGGACAGCGGGTTTTTGGTAGATGCCTCTTCGGGAGTGCTTGGGAAGGAGGACTGGGCCCTTGCGGTTGAAGGTGGCAGAGTCAGGGGTACGGGAAGTAATGGCAGTGGTAGCATGTTGGGGGAAAGGTTGGAACAGGTAGAAGAGCTACAGAGAGAGCGAGACGGCAGGGACTCTTTTCTAGGTACTACCGATTACAGTGTAGACCAGCAACACCGCACGACCTTCTGCGCGTTGAAACATGCGCGTAGCAGTTATAAACCAACCATTTTTATGGACTGTGGGTTATTGGTAGATGCTTCCTCGGGAGTACTTGGGGGGGAGGACTGGGCCATTGAGGTTGGGGGTGGCAGGGTCAGGGGTACGGGAAGTAGTGGCAGTGGTAGCATGTGGGGGGAAAGGTTGGAAAAGGTAGAAGAGCTACAGAGAGAGCGAGACGGCAGGGACTCTTTTCTAGGTACTACCGATTACAGTGTAGACCAGCAACACCGCACGACCTTCTGCGCGTTGAAACATGCGCGTAGCAGTTATGAACCAGCCGTTTTTTTGGGCAGCGGGTTTTTGGTGCATGTTTCTTCGGGAGTGCTTGGGGAGGAGGACTGGGCCCTTTTGGTTGGGGGTGGCAGGATCAGGGGTACGGGAAGTAGCAGTAGTAGTAGCATGTGGGGAGAGGGGTCGGAGAAGGTAGGAGAGCTACAGAGAGAGCGAGACGGCATGGACTCTTTCCTAGGTACTACCGATTACAGTGTAGACCAGTAACACCGCACGACCTTCTGCGCGTTGAAACATGCGCGTAGCAGTTATAAACCAGCCATTCTTCTTATGGACAGCGGGTTTTTGGTAGATGCTTCTTCGGGAGTGCTTGGGAAGGAGGACTGTGCCCTTGCGGTTGGAGATGGCAGGGCCAGGGGTACAGGAAGTGGCAGAAGTTGTGGTATGTGGGGGGAAGGGTTGGAGGAGGTAGAAGAGCTACAGAGAGAGCGAGACGGCAGGGACTGTTTCCTAGGTACTACCGATTACGGTGTAGACCAGCAACACTGCACGACCTTCTGCGCGTTGAAAAATGCGCGCAGCAGTTATAAACCAACCATTTTTATGGACAGCGGGTTTTTGGTAGATGCTTGTTCGGGAGTACTTGGGAAGAAGGACTGGGCCCTTGCGGTTGGAGGTGGCAGGGTCAGGGGTACGGAAAGTAGGGGCAGTGATAGCATGTGGGGGGAAGGGTTGGAACAGGTATAAGAGCTACAGAGAGAGCGAGACGGCAGGGACTGTCTCCTAGGTACTACTGATTACAGTGTAGACCAGCAACACCGCACGGCCTTCTGCGCGTGGAAACATGCGCGCAGCAGTTATAAACCAACAATTTTTATGGACAGCGGGTTTTTGGTAGATGCTTCTTCGGGAGTGCTTGGGAAGGAGGGCTGGGCCCTTGCGGTTGGAGGTGGCAGGGTCAGGGGTACAGGAAGTAGTGGCAGTGGTAGCATGTGGGGGGGAGGGTTGGAACAGGTAGAAGAGCTACAGAGAGAGCGAGATGGTAGGGACTGTCTCCTAGGTACTACCGATTACAGTGTAGACCAGCAACACCGCATGGCCTTCTGCGAGTTGAAAAATAAGCGCAGCAGTTATAAACCAACCATTTTTATGGACAGCGGGTTTTTGGTAGACGCTTCTTCGGGAGTACTTGGGAAGGAGGACTGGGCCCTTGCGGTTGGAGGTGGCAGGGGAAGCAACAGAAGTGGTAGTATGTGGGGAGAGGGGTTGGTGAAGAAGGTGGAAGAGCTACAGAGAGAGCGAGACGGCAGGGGCTGTCTCTTAGGTACTATCGATTACAGTGTAGACCAGCAACACCGCACGACCTTCTGCGCGTTGAAACATGCGCGTAGCAGTTATAAACCAACCATTTTTATGGACAGCGGGTTTTTGGTAGATGCTTCCTCGGGAGTACTTGGGGGGGAGGACTGGGCCATTGAGGTTGGGGGTGGCAGGGTCAGGGGTACGGGAAGTAGTAGTAGTAGTAGTAGTAGTTGTAGTAGTATTTGGAGGGAAGGGTTGGAGAAGGTAGAAGAGTTACAGAGAGAGCAAGACGGCAGATACTCTCTCCTAGGTACTACCGATTGCAGTGTAGACCTGCAACATCGCACGGCCTTCTGCGCGTCGAAACATGCGCGTAGCAGTTATAAACCAGCCATTTATGGACAGCGGGTCTTTGGTAAATGCTTGTTCGGGAGTGCATGGGGGGGGGGGGTTGGTCGTTTTGTGGTGGATGAGATAGAAGGACGTTGGATGTGGTAGCCTTCTATTTGCGTCTTGTCGGTTTTGATTTGTCGCATGATACTGCTACGCTTTTGATCTGGAGAGTTCTTCACTTTCTGTTCCCTGAGTCTTTTTTGGAACAACACTACACATTGTCGGATGGCAAAGGCATTAACAATATTTATTTAATTTCGGCTGGCTCAGGAAACCACATTCTAGACCCGATATTGAAAATGTGTTCCCGGAGGATTGTGGTGACAAGCTATACGATCATCATACAAGTTGTATTGTAGTAAAATATCCATTTTTGATGGCGCTGAAAATGGATATTTTACTACAATACAACTTGTATGATGATCGTATAGCTTGTCACCACAATCCTCCGGGAACACATTTTCAATATCGGGTCTAGAATATGGTTTCCTGAGCCAGCCGAAATTAAATATATTGAAAATTGGCCATTTGCAATCCTTACCGAAAATAGCCTTTCAAGGCTATAACTAAAGCAAAACTAAACAATATATAAAGATCGACGCGAACTCGAATTTTCATTTTCACTCAGGGCATTGTTGGACACAACCGGCGTGTGAATTGTCGCCTTGGTTCTTTCAGTACAGCCATCGGCAGAACCCACAAAAAAATAGCACCTTCTCAAATGGTTACTACTGTAGTGCGAGTACATGCATGTTTTACTTTCGATATACGATATGGTGTCATCATATTCTATGCTGTGCTGCTGTATCCTGCAGACAGCAGTAAGGGACCTACGACGCTTTGTCGTTGCATTGAGATCTACGACGCTTGTCGTTGCATTGACGAATCTCGAGATGCATACGAGGAGCTAACTCTGCATCAGATTATATCTATAGATTCGGATGTGAAGACTTAGCATGCCACCGCTCGCTGTTGTGACGGCTCCTGCTGTTGCTGTTGCTGTGGGTGTGTCGGATGTCGACGATGATGAGTAGGAAAAAGCGCACACAAACAAACAGACACACACATTTTACACAGCACACACACGCAGTACACACCACACACACAAGTACACGAACACAATAATAGCACACATGCTTATACACGTATACAAGAGTACACCCACAGATTGTTGCTGTGCAAGTTTTTAGCTGCTGCTGTGCAACCAGGCGCAATAACAGCAAATTGGGATTATCATCGATGACTCTTAAAAATATTTGTGCGGCTGCGGCGGCGTTTGCGTGGCTGTGTGCTGGTGTCGGTATCATCGTGACGAGATCCGGCCGGGCTAACGTAAGAACCACTACAGTACAGTCATTGCAGTAATATGCTTGCAAAACTGCATCCTCCCGATGCATACGATAATATAGAGGTATACCAGGTACACCTATAGTGTTAGTAGTATCAATAGTAGTACGCAGTAGTAGGTGCGTGTCCGAACGATTATAAATGTGGTGACATTTGTTGACCTCCGACGGCGCAATACTTTGTGCCACAGCAACAAGGTATCTACCCGTGGTACCCTGGTACTTTACTCCATAATACAGAAAAACCAGCCATTCATTATTATGTGGATATGGGGGGGTTCGTCGTTCAATGCTTCTTGGGGAGGGTGTACTTAATATATATTCATACATGGCCGTAGTCGTATGACCATAGACCCTCGCACCCCTACAACCTGTGTCCCGAACCAAAATCACCATTAGTGCCACGGTATGATGTCATGCTTCTTTAAGGGGATACTATTGCAGCAGCAGCGGTTCGAATCGGTGACTGCCTGCTTACTGGGGCAGCTCAGGCCCTGATCCATTCATCGCTTTTTTTTTTGTTCGTGCTCATTTGTTCGGGGTGGCACGTGCCTAAATATGCAACCTTTCCCAGCAAGTTATGGATATTTTTTCTTGGTATGCCTCAGGTTATGGCAGCCATTCCCCACACTTTAATCTTGTTTCTGTCGGTTATGCGTTCAAGACAATTGTATGGAGGTTGTTGTGTGTTTTATGCCTTGTACTGCTGAAACTTTGAATCGCGTGTAAGATAAAGGGTAGTTTTGTACGTCGTCGACGTAACGGCCTCCGCTACCAGAGAAAGGAACAAAACAGAGGTTATTTGGTAGAGAGAATGAGGCTTGTTTTTATCAGGGACTGGGATATAGTATGCTATTCCTTTCGTCGAGCGTACGCAAGCACGAGGTTCTTCTTGCAAGTGTGAGCACACGTGACATTGGGTAGTCGCTAATTTCGTCAGCCAAGCCAGGAAATTGTGCCCCTTTTTCTGCTGCCTCACCCTCCCATTTTTTATTTTGAGTGGGGGGGGGGGGGGGGGGGGACGGTACTCATTGGTGCTTGCCTTAGTTTTTCATTGACATTGACACGATCCTTCGAGCGGCAGAGGGGGCGCGGGGGGGGGTAAAAGTAGCCGGGGTCCCGGAATACTTTTTCCTTCGCTATTGTTTTCATTTGGGTTAGATCGGAGGAGTCGAATGGTACCGTTCCATTTGGAGGCTTACCATCCGAGACAACTGTAGGCCTACTACTAGTAGCTAGGAACCCGGCCAATTTTATTGTGGGGATAGAGAAAGAGACCGCGTAAGATTGGTGGTCGAGATACGTAAGGGGTTGCAGCAGCAGGCTGCGATACAGGTATCTGGCCGAGGGGAAGATTATCTATCTCCCACCTCTCAGAAAACGATAATGACAATGCAATTCGAAAGATATACAATAAATCAACCAATTTGTATGGTGTTTAAGTATTTGTCGCGGTTCTCAATGCCGACTCGGCGTCTCACTTGGGCTGCCTACCTACCCAACATCCAAAGCATACGTGAAACAGGCACCCAATGCTACATTCAGCTTGATTCCAGCTTTGTTTGCCACCCTTATGGCCAAAACTTGACTAATGGCTTGGATTATAGCACCTAGAGCCAATTATGTAAAAAAAACTATGCCCACCTAATGGGTCAGGCCCTAGGCCATTTCTTGTGACTAATCGATTTTGAAAACAGAAAATGGAGGTTTCAATACCGTCACAGGCATGTTTGACCCGGGAAACGGGCGAATCGGGCCCTGCGTTTGGAGGTGATTGTTTACTGTTGGAGCACGACCGGCGGTTCGTGTCACATGTGGTTTGACTTGATCAGAGTAGGATGTCCTAAGACTACATGGCCGACACCAAAGGAACAGAGGGTGTCACGAGAGATTCGTCAGTACGTGTCGTTTGTTTTTTAAGAGACAATCCCCGCCCGCATCTCGCCGAAGTGTGCACGCAGCAGCGCCACATATACCCAGCCTCTCCGATGAATTTAGCAAGGGCTTGCAAGCCATGTACTCCACCAGAGTTTGAACGGGTGGCCCCGTCAACTGAGTGTGGCAAGTACTCGAGGTACGTTTACGTGAAAATGACACGGAGGTACGTAATCTGACTTTTGTGTTGCAAAGTCCGCGGTTCATGCCGCGGCATGTCGTGGCATGTCGCGACAAACCGTTCCGCGACTTGTCAAGGCACGGTGGCGCCGCCGAAGCACGTGCCACAGTTCTGCTCGCGGGCATTGCCGTGGCACTTGCCATGGCATGACATTTAAGCCCCGCGGCAATGTCCACCGCAAGACCCACGGCAAAACCTGTGGCAATGTTTGCCGCAATGTTCGCGGCAAGTATCGCGGCAAGTATGGCGGCATCGCGGCAGTCACCATAGCGAGTGCCGCGACAAATGTCACGGCACGTGTCGTGGCAGGTGTCGACGCAGGTGTCGCGACAAGTTTTGCGGCATTACTTGCGGCAAGCACCGAGGCAATTACCGCGGCAAGCGCCGGGTCAAGTGTCGCGGTTTACAGTAGTGGTCACCTGTAGAGAGTGAATATCCCCAAGGTAGCCATTTGCGCACTCTGTTCGCTAAGGGGCATATATAAGCGGCTCAATCAACCCAGACTTTTCCCATGCCACAGCATCCCGAGCGAGGCGAATTAGCCCAGAGTATTTCCAAGCACGGCATCCAACCTGGCCGAATCAAACTAAAGTCTTGTCTAAGCACAACATAATAGCACTGACTTCTGGCGACGGTTAGGATCAGGGTTCGGGTGGGAGGGTCGGCTTCAGGAGCCAAGCATAGAACCTCCGTTAGTATCCACGATCGAGGGGTGAAAATGGGATATTTAGATTAGCTTGTTAAGCTGGGTAGACTATTTGGCGCGAAACGACCCGCGACATCATTTACGACACTTGCCGCCGTGATTGCCGCGACACTTGCCACGGCACTTCCCGCGACACTTGCCGCGGCACTTAACGCGACACTTGCCACGACACTTGCTGCGGGCCTTCCTGCGATGCTTTCCTTGCGATACTTTCTAAAAACTGTGGCGCGAAACTAGCCGCGTCACTGGCCGCGACACTTGCCGCGACACTTGCTGTTGGTCTTGTCGCGGGCCTTGCCGCGCGCCTTGCCACGGCAGACGTTCCGATAAATTTCGATGCATGTCGCGACATGTAGTGGACACCGTCGTGGCGTATATCGCGGACCTTGTGGAGGGTCTTGCCGCGGCAGCCGTTCGGCGGCATGTCGTGGCAGCGTACTTTCCTGAACCAAGTTTAGTTTAGTTCATGGAAGGGAGGGGTACTTGTTTGAGCCTGCCATATGAATTTGAACATTTACGACGCAATATTTTCGAGACTGAGAGGGGTGGTGAAACAGTAGGCGTGGCAAGGACCCTTGCAATTCGCAATGTTCTTGGTGGTGCTCTCTGCTTCTTCGTTTTGTTTTTGTGTTTCGTATCGCGTTTCGCATTTACTTCGGGGTGAGGGGGGGGAGGGGCGGCAGCGATACTACCGCCGCTGTCCGCGGAGCGGGAAGAAGGTGGTACTCCCTTCCGTTTCTTTCGTCTGGGAGTGTTTAGCTTGGCTGGTTGTTTCTCTAGTGTAGCCTTTCCTTCGCGTCAATTGTTTTCCGATTCTGTTAGTTTATATATGGTTTGGTTTGCGTCGCCTTGGTTTCTCTTCTCTGTTGTCCATTTTTCTTGGACGCCTCCTGTTGTCGCTGTGGGTAGGATACCAGTGATAGCGGTGTAGACGCCACTATTACGCAGATGTGTCAAGGAGGGGCCGAACCTAGTTGCATTGTTTCCAGAACCCGGGCCCGCTTTTACAATCAGGTCGCCTTGTATTCCGCCTTGCTTTTGTGTATGCTTTGGGTGTTTTGTTTGTTCGGTTCTGTTAACACAATGTTTTCCCTCCGTTTAGTTCTCCGGGCACCCCCTCCTTCTCCTTGTCACCGTTCCATCTTGCCTCAAGCTCCGGGTGTTTGTGTTTCACGTATCCATTATTGTTTCGTGAGGCACTGTTATGGTTGGGAGTATTTCGTTCTTTGCTTTTGCTTTGTGTCGTTACATATGTTGTGATTATCATTATTTGCGTTTCGTTTTTTCTCTCCTGCATCGTTTCTGGGTTGCTGGTAGGCGCATACGTTGTGATTTTGTCGTATCCAGTACCATAGCATGAGCCCGCATTGCCTGGCCCTTCACTGAATGATAATGCAGTACTTGGTTTGCGGAGCGTAGAGCTCGTATACCTCTAGGATGCAGACTAAGCAAGGACACGGGGTGTGCTTGCTGTAGACATGGTGGGCCGTTTTTCTGAAACGACTATTTAACCGTCGCAAAAAGCTCTGCGTGCGGGAGGTCTCAATGCTCAAGTCATTCCCCAATGGCAGATACATACAATCCAATGAAAATGTGTCTTGTTGACATCGGGACGTTCTTACCGGCGATGAGCTTTGCTTCCCACTGTCTGTCTACTCCCCCACTCAAATCAACAGGGCCTGCCCCTATTGGGGAGAATATCGTGGAAGAGTGTGCTGCGAAAATCATCCGGTTGTACATGCTCCCCATAGAAAAGCCGATTTTCCTAATTGAGAATTGCCTTCCGATGATAATTAAAATCGAAGATATTGCTTTTTGAATTGTAAGAGATGTACTTCCCTCACAGTCATTTGGTTCACTGTAAACTATTGTCAGTTGTGACACCCGTCGATGACACAAAAAAAAACGAAATCGGCATCGGCAGTCTCAACATATCGAAGATCCCGAAAATCCGGATTTACGGGCGAGGTACATCGCTTCTAAATGCAAATTCCCTTAAATCCCTGATTTGTTTAGCCTGTCAACGTTGAGTTCAATCTATTTTTCGTGGATAGATACCTACCATCGAGGAACATATGCTCTAGGTCAACTTTTGATCATGAGCGAAATAGAACTCTTAACCAATAACGAAGTACTAAAATCGATTTGCATTTTCATCGGAAAGGCACACCTCTCGATTATTACGGAGGACCTATAGCAAATAGGACCTACGGTAGTCACTAAAACCTATATATTTAACATTTTTTACCAGCAATATTTGGTCCTATTTACTGTGGTCCTCCGTAATAGGAAAATCGGCTGTCATAGGGTGAATTCCCACCCCCCTCTACGGCGTGGTCGTCACATAGGCAAGACAGTTGCGTGGATATAATATACAACGAAATCCCCTAGATAAAGTTGGTGGAAATATATCACAGGTTCGAAGGTTTTGAGTAGATGGGACAGACACGCACACGTTTCGAATATTGGCGTGGGCGGCGTTTAGAGTCTGGGCCTGAAAGCAGGTATCGGTTCGAGTGGATCGAAATCAAAACCTGCGTGAGGTTGTCGAATTTTAATGCCAAGGAGCCTATCTATGCTGTTGAACCATGATGCATCAATCTATAGCAAAACCCTAAGCGGAGCGCCTCGGCACCACGAGACAGCGTGGCATGTAAACTTGTGGTTTTGCTGCGATATCTGCAACCACGGCTGCAATGTCGACTGCGGACGTCCAAAGCAGTACAACAGTAGGCTCGATTCCAGGCAATACAGCCAAGAGCACAGCGCCAGGAGGGGGTTGGGAATGCTCGCGCTGTGGGAAAGCACAAACGTAAAATTCAAGCAAGTAAACGGGCACGAAGGACTGCGACGGTAGACAAGACGTGATAAGGGTTTGGAGAGTGGTGGCAACGGTTGTCGGCGAAAGGACGGGGGAACGCACCTTCCGTTGTCTAGTCAGACGAATCACGAAGGTTGTTCTGAATCAGACCACACAGCAACACCCGGACAAAATAATGCTTCCCCTCCAAAGACGCGGGCTGCGATAGAGGTAGCACTTTTTGTCTGAAAACGTTTCTGATTAAAAAGCCTCCTTACGAAGCCCAAAATTGTCGGTATTCCATTTTTGGGCTGCAATGTGTTCCTTTCTATCGGGTTATTCGTCGGGTAACTGTTCTGGTTTCCTCCCGAATCAGGTTTCCGGTGGGGTATGCTCAGAAAGCTTCTGAAGTTGCCACCCTCTACCCGTAGCAGGCGCCCAAAGATGCTACTGCAAGTCGTGCCTATAGGCACTGCCAAACACACGCATTGTTTTGTATGTTCCTCTTATTTAATGGAGCTCTCTACGCACGATGCCGCCGGAAAAATCGACTGCCTCGTCGCGGCGCCTCCCCGGTGCAATACTTACCCATATGTGTTCCTGTCATTTCGCCTCGGGAAGCGCAACGGCACCACCATTAATACCGCGTTGATGGCAAAAAATCATTATCCGCTAACTCCATTGGTTTCAAACTACGGCGACACTGATCTCAACGCTGCTGCCACACCGTCACGCGTAAATCCCGCGCTGCTGCCGTGAAGCCCGGGCACGGAGCGTGGCATACCCTGGCTTAAACAAACGATACCTGCCACATTGGCTCATGCCTTACGCAAACGATAGGCACCTTAGGCTCTACATTGCCAAATTAGAAACAAAAAAACATCGGCTCTGGTGTCAAGCGTACATAGAAGGCAGACGAAACACTCCCATCTATACGGTTGCACGGCACTGGTGAGGTATGCTGTAGATAGAGTTACTGAACGTAGAGTCCGCGCATGACGCATGCTACGATAGAGGTGCATCCTGAGTTTTCTGGGCTCCCAACTTAAGGAGCTCCATACGTCGACGGAAAGTAGGTTTCGCCGGAAAATAAAAGTGCTACTGTAGCACCCGATGAACAAATTCCATGACCTGAGCCGAGTATGAAAAATATTACAACACAAGAATGAAAGTCCGACGAATTTGGGTTAAGGAGCCCGGTCATTCGGAAACCATTTCAGCCAAAATCTGCTACGTGCCTCTATCGTAGAACGCTTCGCATGTTCCCTCGCCCTCAAGCAATTCTACAGATAACGAAACCTTAACTACGAAAGGTTCATCTGCGCAACGTCCGTGTCCAAAAGAGCACTCGGCTTTCACATGAAACGGCCGAGTGGCCGAATCAGCGTGCGGTCGGCTACGAGGAGAGTACGTACGGGAATTGGACCAAACAGCTTCCACAAGGTCACCCTGGAGAGGACCGTGATTGTGGCAGTGCGAAGGCTGCTCTCCCCTAGCTCCCCACGTGCAAAGGGAATGACAACCCGCCGTCTTGCACCTGGCTCGGAAATGTACAACCGGACAACCCAACAGACTGCTCTTATGTTCAGTGCACACAGTGGCCACACCATCATCAAGTACGCCCCAAGACCGTTGCTTTGTGCAGGAACCGTACGAGCCACGTTTGGGTTTGACGTTGACCATGCCAGCCTCGGCATGTTGCTTGCAGTACGCCGGCGTTTTAGTGCCCGGGACAATAAAGGAAGACCTCTTTCGGCAGGCGTCATGAGAACACAACTTGTTGACAACGTTGACCATGCCATCCAGGGCATGCTGTTGACAGTACGCCGGCCGTTTAGTGCCCTGGGCATTAAAGGAAGGCCTCCTTGAGCAGACGCTGTGCAGGCAGAACCTGTGGCGTACGTTGACCATGCCGTCCAGTGCATGTTGTTTGCAGTACGCCGATGTTTTATTGCCCTGGACATTGAAGGAGGGTATATCTGAGCAGGTGTCGTACGAGCAACGCTTTCTAATGACGTCGACCATGCCACCCACAGCATGCTGCTCGCAGTACGCCGCCGTCTTGCTTCCTTCGGCATTAAAGAAAGGCATCCTTGAGCATGAGTCATGAGCACACCACTTGTGCCGTACGTAAACCATGCCGTCCAGTGCATGCTGTTTGCAGTATGCCGGCGGTTTAGTGCCCTGGACATTGAAGGAAGGTATTTTCGTGCAGTCTGTGTGCGAACATTGTTTTTTCAAAACGTTGACCATGCCACGATGGGCATGCTTCTCGCAGAATGCCGCCGTTTTGCTGCCGTGATCACTGAAGGTCGCCCACTTTGGGCAGGAGTCGTTTAAACATTCCCTCATTTTTTATCTGCGGTCTTGGCCAGTAATCTATCTGTCTGGGATAGTAAAAGAGGTTTTGGGGAGTAGAGGGTGGGAAAGCCTCAGATCACGTTGCGCCACAAAAGCTCGTGGCTGTACGGTAAATGCGGCAACAAGATGGGTGTTGGAGGAGCGAAGGCTAAGGGGGGTTGTAGAGAATCCAACGGGAAGCCTTTACGGTATAGTGTCTATTCAGTCTGAAAAACCCCGAAAACAAAGCACGCGAGTACCGGTAAACAGGCACAATAGGTGCACAATAGGTTCCAAACTCCCACAGTACGTTTTGCAGTTAATATTTGCCTTCTGAGGCAATATTTTGTCACTGGGACTGATCGAGCCCCTCAAGTGAGTAACTGCTTGTTAGAATGGTACTTTTACACCTATGTTTTAATTTTAGGACTAGCGCATGCAGTGCATACAGCGCAAACAGCGCATACAGCGCATACAGCACATATAGCGCATACAGCACATACAGCACATATAGCACATACAGCACATACATCGCATACATCACATACAAACCTTGGTCGGAGTTGCGCCGACAACTTTGTTCCGAGTAACCGTTCACGTGAGATACAAAGTCCCTCGTGTTCGGATCTCCGAAAACAAAACACCATCCCTACCGTTAACTACTGCTCGAAGACGACATTCCTGGAGTAAGAGGGAATGGCGCCTTGCCGAACGATTGAGAAGAACGGCCACCTACACCTAGATTAACCGAAAAACATGTTTTGCACTTACCAAAAGCAGCAAATGAGTTTTAAGGTCAGGTCTACTGGATAGTTTGCGGGGGGCAGAGGGCTCCGTTCATAAGATTGCTAGAACTGGTGTTCGGTTCGGTATCGTATTTCTGGGAGATTGAACACCAGCCTTCCTTTTCCGAAACAACACGGCGGAGTCGTTACGAGTGAAGGTGACTTTGCCTTTGACTAGAATCAGCCCAGTGATCGCGTTTTCACGTGGTGACAGTACGCCATCAAACATAATCCAGGGTCGTCGAGGAGTTATCTACAGCAGGTCGTCCAGAACCGGTGTCAAGCGCAGTCATTGAAGCTGGCGACGAATGCATTCCCAGTCCAGCAATCTAGCACCGTTTCTTAATATTGTTACTACATAAAAAAAATCTAGAAACCTTAAGATCGTAGTTGTCTGTGCCTCGCGCCACGCACTACTCGCACGATCCAATGTATCCTAGTTCCGGATTAATTATGTTTTGCTTCCGCACGCACGAGTACACGCTTTTCTAAGATGGCGATGTGACACCACCCAACGACACCAAAGTCATAGTCTACTGTTGTCTACTCTCCACCACCCAACGACGCACACACAAGTTGATCACAGTTTAAAACAACTCTGAAGCGACAAGTCCTTGCGACAGGTATCCCATGTTGGCTGTGACCCCGCCCCCCGCCGCTAGCGGCAAGGCTTCGTGGTGCTCACTGGGCGCGAAACTGTCTGGGTTGGCTTACGATACGTTTAATTCAATAATTAATTTGGGGGTTCTTCAAACCCTGCAAGTCACACCACATTGTAGGGTGTTAAACCACGCTCCACACCCCAAATCAACGAATACACAGCGGCGGGACACGCGATACCCCACCATACGACGAACAGTAATGGGTGAGTGCCCTGCGTGAGTTATTCTCTCCCCTGTGTTGCTTGTGGGTATCGTTCTAGGCATATTTTGCTGTTGCCGTTTTTGCTGCTACTGCCGCTTCTGCCGCGGCTTAATGCCGAAAACAATTGTGTCGCCGTTTTTACGAGAGATGTTGATTCTACGCGTACAGCGATAAAACAAGTCTGACAAAGTGCATCTTGTTTGCCTTCAGGCCATCTTGTTTAGTATCAGGTATGATATTCATATGACAGCAAGATACGCCCAATTCTAGGCAGCAGGAGCGAAGGTGTAACGTACTCGTACTGCTGCTGCTGTTGCCCTGCACAAATTGTGTAATAGAAGCACGCAGCATTGTACCGCTGTAGTACGACACGCGATACACACCAGTAGCGGTACACTCGCACGAATATTAATATACGATGAGTGCACGAGCGTTCTGTACTCGAACACAATAATCAAAATTGAGAAGAAAAAAAAGTACGGATCCGAACGAAGAAAAAAATGGGAACAAACACCAGCAGACACGCAAGCAGGATATATCCGGGCATAGATAGCCCAATGGCGACAGCGATCAACAACACAGGAGGCCGCGCACGCGCAGGCACGTACTGCCGACTGGCCTCTCCGATGCGTGCGATAATACTGCTGGTGTTTTCCTTTACGGCTGCTGCTGGCTTGAGAACACAGCCGCAGCAGTACGAGCCATGTGTATGTACGCGATCAAACACACCAACCAGCAGCACGCAGCAGAGAAACGTTGTGCGTGGCGGGGTCAGTGATTAACCGCAGGCCCCGAAAAAACAACTATCCACAGTGCACAGCGGGTCTGCCACACGCGCATAATACTTCCTCTTCCTAGTGCTGCTGGGCGGCAGGGTTGTAGTGTTGTAGGGAGCGGGAAAATAAGCACGCTCTCTGCGCTGCTACTGCTGCGCCGTCTGCTTCCTGTGCGGTGTCCAGGCTAAAACAAATGGTACGACTCGGTAGTAGTACTTACGTACGAAATAAAATAAGGCCCTGTGCTGAAACCCCGGGAGAACGTCTTATCCACCCCCCCCCCCGAAAAAACACTTTGAGCGCTTGCCACGCGAGAGGGATGTACATTATTAGAGTTTTTCGTGGCACGATCTCGCGACATGTCGAGAAACGCGTCGCAACACGCCGCGGCATGTCGCGGCATGCGGCGACATCCCACGACGTGTCGCGGCGAGTGTCGCTAGCCCTAACCCTAACCCTAACCCTAACCTTACGTCTCGCGGCTTGTCGCGACATGCCGCGGCGTGTCGCGAAATGCCGCGGCACGTGGCGCGGTGTGCCGCGGCAGCGTCTGTGGCGTGTCGCGGCATGTGCCAAGAAAAAGTCAAATAATGTAGATCCATGCCACGCGAACTCACAGTGCTCGGATTGAACCAAAACCTGACCCAATATGTCCGGCCGGTACTCCGGTGTCGATATCGTTTGCGTCTTGCCCAAAAGTGCTCTAACGAAGAGATGCGTTCGAAAACTGATGATATTTTCGCAAGCATACATTCCTGGTACACATCTGAGTTGCGCCATTCTCCTCTATTTGACCTCGAATTATTAAGAACGGCCCTTAGCCCTTAGGTATGTACGATGTCCTGAGGAGGTGCTTTCTGTGGCAGAAGGGTGAGGTGTGTTCACTGCCGGCCGTCTGGAAATGCATCCACGCTGTTTGTATATGCTGACGGCTGATGCCCAGCTTCGTTCAGTTCAACAAAATACAGCACTGGTTCCTGGGGGTGCGCATCAGCTCAGTGACTGCTTGTTTACAGCAGTACTGCCTGTGCTTGCAGTACGACACCAGCGAAGATGACTTCAACAGACTTGAGTGTGCAAATTCAAATGAACAGTACACTGATACACAGCAGTACCGAGAAAGAGTCGCATCGTGCCTGTGATGAACGCCGGACCCTTGAGTTTTTTGTCCAACTGACGAGTGGAGAGTACCTCAGCCCATCGACGTGTTGATATATACGTGTAAGTTGGCGTTGTCTCTCAGTCGACCCGAGCACCCTCGTACAGTACAGCATTAGTGGTGAAGGGATGGGATACTGCTGTGTACTGCTGTAATAGTACAATGATGGGAATTCGCCCAGGGCACTGGACTGATACGGCAACAACTCACCTAAATCAGGGTCTCTTCTGGTAGAAAGTGCCGGTACCTCGCCTACACGCACTGGAGTTGCCACACCTGGTAGCTCAAGCACTCGGTCGCACCCGCTAGCTCAAGGGCTCGACCTGTCGCGTTGGTTACTGGGTACGTATAATCAGGGCGTTCCAGAACATGCTGAGGCGTTTTTATGGTCGGGGTTCTCGTTCAGAGTACCCCTGCTGTCCTGCTGAAGTTCCAGCTACCGGTGTTCAGTGCAGCGTTCTGAGGTTCGTCTGGTCGTCGTCTTGAGATCGACAACCAGTGGTTGTCTTAGTTTAGGTGAGTTGGTTACTCGTCGATGAATACTATATGGGAAATCAGAGCAGGTCCTTCATTGTTCAACGCTGTGTTGTCACGTACCTGGTACTTGTTTCGGGCTCTCCGGGTCCACTTTGAAGCAAACACTCTACGAAAGCGATAGGTGCGAAAGCGACAATACGGAGTACTGCTGTATGCGACTACTACTACTGTAGATACCCAGTACTCGTGTTTCTACAGATGCTGTAGATATATGCTGTTGTAGTGCTGTACGGCGTACAGCAGACAACCAGGGCTCGCCGTTAATTCTAATAGCATAGTTTGGCGCTGTTCGTTGCCTGAGGAGGTCGCGTCCTCAGATGATGTCGGTCGTGTCGGGGGTCTTGAACAGGTTTGGCAGAGGCCTTGACGCGCTCTCTTCTTTCTTATATGTGGCAAGGATGTTCGTACTCGTGTGGCGTGTTGGCTTCAAGTCATTGTATTATTAGTCGTCCCACAGGGTAGGGGCAACGAGGAGTGCCCTCAGGAGTCCAGGAGCTTTCACACCCAGGTCCAAAAGACAAAAATGCGGTGTAACCTACAAAAGGTTAATAGCCCGAACCGACACCAAACTGACTCGTAACTGTCATGCTGAAGACTCCAAACCAACAAAGGATTTGCCTCTACAGTACAAAAGCTTCCTTGGATTACGCAGGGAGGGATCTAGTCGATAAGAGTGTGGGAGTGGCGGTTGTTCTGGTAGAGAGCCCTTCACTCCCTGGTATCCTGGTAGCCTTCCTGGTACGTAGCATTCTGGGTTTGTTTTTCTGAACGTCAACCATAAACACCAGACCATACATCAATAATGGCAGGTCTGGTAGACCGGACGTTGGGTAACGCACCTTCATGGTTGGCGTTTGTGATCAGAGGTTGGCTAGGCCTACGTATCCTGTCCTCCACACCAGGGTATGTACTTTACCCCCACGTGAGACCTGGTGTGGCCCTGCGAAACGGTTGCCTCGCAGCCGTGTATTTCAGACCAAGGTACTTGGAACTACACAAACCAAATACCTACGACTCGTAAGGGCGTTTCTTATAGACATACATAGCTTTATCTTCTTTGGTTCGGAAGCTTTCCTCGGCATATGTTGGCTCCTCACAGCCACTCTCAGCCTCTAATTGCCGAAGCAAAAGTTATTTGCTTTCCGCAGGTTCCGCAGGTTCTGGAGGTTCCGGAGGTTCCGGAGGTTCCCGGCTTTCTGTGTTTTTTTTCTAAAATTGCAATTTCAACTTTTTTACTTTAATTTTTTTTTAATACGTCAGCTATGAGTACGACCAATTGAATGGTTGAAACTTTCCTGAATTTTTTGATAAAAATATCAATATGTACTAACATCAAGTCATCCATACTCAAATCAAGTCATCCATACTAAGATCAAGTATTTTTTTTTTCAAAGAGTCCCCCAGATGTGAAAATATGGATCTCCAGAACTTCGGTCAGAATCGAAATCGGCCCATAACTTCGCGACTTAGCGGCTTTCACACTAATTTCAAGATAAAAAGCTCCGAAAAACAAAAATCGAGGGAAAAAATGAGTTTTTTTGTTTCGGTCCGATACAAGGGCTCCGCATAGGTGCCGGCATAGTGTTACCAGGGCTCCGCAATCGATGCCGGCATTTGTTTTTACATCAAGTCATCCATACTCAAATCAAGTCAACCATAATAAGATCAAGTAATTTTTATTTCAAAGAGTCCCCCAGATGTGAAAATATGGATCTCCGGAACTTCGGTCAGAATCGAAATCGGCCCATAACTTCGCGACTTAGCGGCTTTCACACTAATTTCAAGATAAAAAGCCTCCGAAAAACAAAAATCGAGGGAAAAACTGAGTTTTTTTGTTTCGGTCCGATACAAGGGCTCCGCATAGGTGCCGGCATAGTGTTACCAGGGCTCCGCAATCGATGCCGGCATTTGTTTTTTGTCCATATCCACACTAATTTCAAGATATACATTTTCCACACTAATTTCAAGATATATATTTTTAAAGAGTCCAAAAAAAGTGAAAAAATGGATCTCCAGAACTTCGGTCAGAATCGAAATCGGCCCATAACTTCGCGACTTAGCGGCTTTCACACTAATTTCAAGATAAAAAGCTCCGAAAAACAAAAATCGAGGGAAAAAATGAGTTTTTTTTGTTTCGGTCCGATACATGGGCTTCGCATAGGTGCCGGCATAGTGTTACCAGGGCTCCGCAATCGATGCCGGCATTTGTTTTTTTTCCGCTATACCGGCCCCGCTCTGACATAGTTCGGCGTACTGCTGTGCTCCTGTAGCACATGTTGGGTGTATGGGTGGGTGGATGGGTGGGTGGTTGTGTGGGTGTTTTTCGTTGTCGTTGCTGTTGCTGTAGTTAGTTGTCGATCTGTTGTTTGTCACACCATACTACTACTGCTGTTGTTGTACTATTAATAGCACACATAGTCACGGAAAAGGCATAAATCACACCCACACAGCAGGCAGCGCAGCTGTGAGCCGTGTTGCTCTGCTTTCTCTTCCTTTCGAATATAGAGCTTTGTTGTCCTGGAGCATGGAGATCTATCTATCTATACTATGCATTTGCAAGTACAGGTACTCTTTTTTTTATACTTTTGTGGTGAACGACTGCTGCTGCTGTCGCGTCGTAGGTGCTTTTTGCCACATGCTACATACCAGTACTCCTGTCCTGCAGTACGATACACGGTTGTACGTACGTACAGCAGTACGTATTTCGCTGCATTGCACCATGAATCTCTTGGCATTTTCAAGTCCCGTCCTCTTGAACCACATCGTGGACCTCTTCTGCCCCTTTCCTTGCACGAGCGTAGCAGACGGCATCAGCCGCCCTCGGAGGGGAGCGTTGCTTTCTTCGCGACAGTTTTTCGTGTTGGAAGATACAGTAGGTATTCGCTTTGTCCTGTATTTGCCGACATACAGATGGAGCTCTTGGCATTATCAAGTCGCCAGTTGCAGCTAATTTATGTTCTTCTTTTACCCTTTTCACATTGTTTGGTTACATTCTTCCTTCCGCGAGCGTAGCGGACGGCGTTAGCCGCCCGCGCAGCGGAGCCCTTGTACGAGTATACCAGTCTGACCGTAAATATAAGCAACTTCCTGGCATAGCAAAACATATACCTGGTAGTAGGTATTACACTGTGAATATGACGGCCGCAGTTCGATTACCAACATCGTCAGGCCGTTTCCTATGCGGTTTGGTCGTTGAGCTTCAGATTATGGTCTGATCGATTTTTCAGCGACCTAGTTCGAAAATCCAAACAGCAGTCCTCTTATGCGTGAAAACACGGATTTGGTGTACGTATATGACTCGTACGTGCAGATATTTGAATAAACGGCAAGACCAACTGCTGTTGTTTTTGTGTTCTGGCGCCGCGAAGAGACGCGCCGAGCGCGCTGTGCTGGGCGTAGAACCCAAGCGTTGGAAGCCACGCTGGCTGCCTCTGGTCTGGCGGCGACGCGCCGAGTGCGCTCAAGTCGACCTGTCTTGGTATTTTGTATTTTGACACAACGAAGCATCCGAGCGTTGACTGTGTAATACTGCTGTACTGTTGCTGCTGCTGTAAAATCTACGAGTACGGGGAGTCGCGCGCCGAGTGCGCTTCCCTTCGTCTCTAGGCCCGAGCCGGCGCCAGCCGACTGTAGTTTAGCGACGGAGAGGCCCACCAATCGTCGGCTGCGCGTCGGGCGCGAAGCAACGTCGCTGTGTCACCATCCAACTCATCGATCGTGCTGCTGCTGCTGCTTGCTTGCTGCGTATATGAAATCTTGAATTTAGAGACCATGCCATTTTTCGATCTGAAAATCTGATGACCTAAGGCCGTTTCCTATGCGGTTCGATTTTTGAGCTTCAGATTATGGTCCGATCGATTTTTCAGCGACCTAGTTCGAAAATCGAAACACCCTTCCTATGCGAGAAAACACGGATATATTGTAGGTGCAGATATTTGAGCAAACGGCGAGACCAACTGCTGTTGTGGTCTGGCGCCGCGAAGAGACGCGCCGAGTGCGCTGTACTGGGCGTAGGAACCCAAGCGTCGAAGCCACGCTGGCTGCCTCTGGTCTGGCGGCGACGCGCCGAGTGCGCTCGAAGTCGACCTGTCTTGGTATTTTGTATTTTGACACAACGAAGCATCCGAGCGCAGTTGACTGTGAACTGCTGTACTGGCTGCTGCTGTAAAATCTACGAGTACGAGTACGGAGAGCGCGCGCCGAGTGCGCTTCCCTTGGTACCTAGCCCGAGCCGCGCCAGCCAGACTGTAGTCTGTGCGACGGAGAGAGCCCACCAATCGTCCGCTGCGCGTCGGGCGCGAAGCAACGTCGCTGTGTCACCATCCAACTCATCGATCATTGTGCTGCTGCGCTGCTTGCTTGCTGCGTGAATGAACATCTTGAATTTAGAGACCATGCCATTTTCGATTTGAAGATCTGAGAACCCAAGTCGTCGGATTATAGGCCAAAATCCGACGACTTGGGTCATTGGATTCTCAAATCGAAAATGTTCCGGTCAGATTTTGCACAATCGGACTGCATAGGACGGTGCGTTCGTTTTTGAGATCGAAACATACAAATCTGAAGCTCGAAATCGAACCGCATAGGAAAACCGCTTTTTATCTCAAAAACGAAAGCACCGTCCTATGCGGTCCGATTGTGCAAAATCTGACAGGAAATCAGATTTTGGGCAAAAATCCGACGACTTGGGTCATCGGATTCTCAAATCGAAAAAATTCCGGTCAGATTTTGCACAATCGGACTGCATAAGACGGTGCTTTCGTTTTTGAGATCGAAAAATACAAATCTGAAGCTCGAAATCGAACCGCATTGGAAACCGCCTCACTATCTCCCTTTTTTTGGCACTATTGTTTTTTTTCATTTTGTTTTTTTGCTTTGTGTATATCGACCCAACGAAGTAGCACTCGGACCTGATTATTTGTTTGTTTTGTTCATGAATCGAGAATTATTATTATCAAGTGCTGGATCTTATCCACACCTAATCTATAGCACATATACAAACACACCCGATATAGACTGCCACTTTATCCTGTAAACCCTACCGTACTTTAACCCCCCAGGGAGGGCGGGCGGGTTCTAGAGATGACTCCCGGATTCGAAAATTGGAACCGGTACCAGTACCGCCTTCGGTGGGATTTGACCAGTACCGTCCCGGCTTCCCGCGGTACTGGGTATCCCGGGTACCCGGGTACCCGGGGTTACATGTGGATTTTTCTCCACTCTTGTGTTTGAGCGGCGTGAACGGTCCTCAGGCGGGGTGGTGAGGCGTGGTGAGGCGAAAGGTGGGAGGACAAGCCTTCATGTCGTCTCTCTCAATGAATAAAAATGCGAAAGAACCCGGGTACCCGGGTACCCGGGAACCCGGGTACCCGAGATACCCCGTACCGCGGGTAATAAAAATGAAACCGGGACGGTACCGGTACCGACGGTTCCGGGTACCCGCCTCCGGGTACCCGGTTCCCACGAATCCGGGAGCCATCTCTATTCCGCCGGTAGCTGGTAGGGGTCTCGTGTGTGTGTATGGCGTGTTGTGTGAAGGTAGGTAGGGTATGCTGTGCATTGTACGCTGTGCGCTGTCTATGGGGGCTCCGTGGAGCGTAACTAATAACGGGTACCCGGTACCCGGGAACCCGGGTACCCGGGGAACCCGGGAACCCGGGTACCCGGTATACCCAGTACCGCGGGTAATGAAAATGAAACCGGGACGGTACCGGTACCGACGGTTCCGGGTACCCGCCTCCGGGTACCCGGTTCCCACGAATCCGGGAGCCATCTCTAGCGGGTTCTTGTTTCAACTCGCCGAACTCCCACCTAGTGCCAGACCCCTGCTCGCCCACACCCACGAGTAGAGCCCAGTACTGTAGTTGGTACTCTTGCTTTCTATCTCAACCCTTCCCAGACTCCTCTGCACTTCCAGTGCAACCAGTCACTGCAACCTCCCAACATGATGACCCTATTCCCCATCCCCTATCAACCAGAGGACGGTAGAAAGCCGCCCCCTGCTTGATACAAGGCCTTCCATAGTACTACAATACTACTGGGCGGCGCTGCGGCCTATACGAGTAGGTCGCAACTGCGTAGTGACAGCGACTGCACCTAGTCGGTGTCTAAAGCGTTGAAATGGTTGACCCCTTCCTTCGGCTTGCCTGGGCCAGAGGCACCATTCATTGTTCACTACTGTGTAGATAAAGAGTATTATCGGGGACCAGTACACGAAATCGCCCCACACTAATTTGTGCTTTGGGGCGCATCCAGAATACGAAAGTCAGGCGGAACCCGATTTCAGGTTTCTGGTTTTAGAGCCGGCAATACTGCACTATCAATCGTATATAGGAGTTGAATGTAGATTTCCCCCTCTGTGTATGGTGGGAATCTCCTAATACCTGCAATACTACTTTAAGTCCGTATATATAGGCTGGCCTCCGGAATCCCCACCGGTCCTCAAAAACCCACAAGTGTATTTTCGACACCCGTATAACATCGCACAGCAGACGCGTGCTACGACAGAGATAACACTTTTTGGCTGAAATGGTTTCTGAATGATCGAGCTCCTTAACCCAAAATCGTCGGACTGTCATTATTGTCATTATTGTCATTATTGTCATTATTGTCATTATTGTCATTATTGTCATTATTGTCATTATTGTCATTATTGTCATTATTTTGTTGCAATGTTGTTCCTTGTTTGCCTCGGCCATGATATTTTTAATCGGATAGCACGTTTACTTTCCTCCCTTAATGCCCTTAATGATCACTTTGGGGTGAGGTGTAGAGCTCTTCAAGTGACCACCCTTCGAAGGCAAAAACATGGTGCACCTCTATCGTAGCATGCGTCGGCAGTTGTTTCAAGAGAACACCCCGCAGCAGCAGTATAACAACATAGTGTGTTACACCAGTTGTGCTGTCGTCGTAGAACAGGTCAGGGCAAATCGCAGAGCAGTTGCTGTATTGAATAAAGGAATCTACAATAGCGTAAGTAATTGCTGCAGTACTGCAGTAGTGCTATTCTCGTGCGTTGTGGGTGGATGGTAGTGTTCATGGCACCGGGGCATCACGCACGGGTACGCACAGCACAGCGGTTGTTGTCTTCCATATCGACATGGTTGATGTTCTGAAATTACAGCCCCCTCGTCGCCAACATCGAGTCCGTTGTCCGACGATATGCGCCAATAAAATCTCGAGCAGGAGATTGCAAGCAGTAAATACACACAACTCATACCAACGTGCGGACAGTAGTTGGTCGTTACAGCATCACGCAGCTGAAGCAGCATCTACGGCATACAGGGAGATTCGCAGCGCACGGCAAATATCCGGCAACCTATGCATTCGTCAAACCGGGGTTTAGACAACAGCTTGCGCAGCAAGTAGGGGAAACGTTAGCAGTAGCATCAAATTCCGCAGTACGGAGAGACACCCGCAAGATGCGGCACAACAGCCTCCTCGATACTTCTGCAGCATACGAAGCCAGTTTTCGTTGCTCATTCTCTCTCGCATCACCCTTACGAAAACGAGCACACGGAAATAAAACAACCCGTGTGATATATCTCATAGACCCGACGACACAATACAGCATCAAGCCGCATCAAGCGGCATCAAGCAGCATCAAGCAGCATCAGCAGTCGCGCAGAAGGGCACTCCCAAGACACCCGGCAGAGAACTACCCACGCAGGCCTTTCACCCATTGCCGGTTGCGCTAGAGTCACACATCTCGTGTCCTGCCATGGTCTGGGCGTTGCTCTGGAAAGTGAAGCAATGGTTCAACACCTTACAATGCGGTCTGACCTGCAGAAGTATAAATTGCCCAAAATAGTATTCGACTTGGACGCATCGTCGGCCAGCGCAGAGAGTACCGCAAAACATTGCCGCTAGGTGCGGGGGTCATAGTCGCAGCAATGATGGGATGGCTGACGCTAGGATCTCTTGCTGCAGAATAAAAAAAAACGTCAACTTGTGTGCGTTGTTACTGGTGGCCAGTAGACAGCAGTGGGCAACGCATAATAATGGTGTCGGTTGTCGCCTCCTCGCCATCATGGAGAGATTCGTACTCGTACACACGGCGGAAGCAAATTGCACTTAATCAGGAACCAGGAATAAAGGAATTAGGGTTTTATTCCATGGCACGAGGCAAAGAACACCAAACCAATTGGAGCTTGGTGGTGCTTCTACAGTAGTAGAAACAATGCGAAGTGACGGGCGTTAGATTGCTAGACAGGGATGGGTTCGTTGCCAGCTAGAGCGACTGAGCTTGACACATAATTAACATGACCTGCTGGACAAAACATCTCGACGACCCTGGGTTATGTTTTGTGGCGCATTGCCACCACCTAAGACACTGGTGCTACCGTACAGGGGGGTCGCTTCTAAGTCCTACATTTTTAGCCGATCAAAGCAACTTGGCTCAATGACCACCTCGTTCTTAATATTTTTTTAGATTCTTCTTTCCGCGGTTTGCCCCAGCATATTTTGTTTTCTTCTCTGCGACACTAAAATATGCTCTACGTCCTTTTATGAGCGAGGGACAGAGCCATTCGCCCGGAGGTCGAAGCGCGCTAGTGAAAATTTGGGTACCCCCTCTACGGTAGCACCAGTCGAAAGCGAAATCAGGGGGCAGAATGTCGCCAAGCAAATGTCGGAGTATCTTGCAAGTACTTTACATTGTGTTTGTAAATGAAAGCTAGCGTCCGATCTCCCAGAAATACGGCGACGAGACGAACACCTTTTCGGCCACTTTATGCGCCGCAATAGTCTAGCCGAACCTGAAACTGATGTATTTACTTCGTGAGTCCGAAGTGTCTTCGGTTAAACCGCCTGCTCAAAGGCTCCCCCCTCTAATTCCGGGCAAGTCGCCATTCCCTCTTACAGAGGAATTACGCCTTCGAGCAGTATTCTATAGCAGAGTCCCTCTTCTCCTCTGTCGTTAGACCGCCACTCGTATGTTCGTTCGTGGTTCAGACTGAACAGACTATGACCATGGAGCTTCTCGTTATAATGTTTGCAAACCAATCAGCCTTCGTTCCTGGAACGCGAATGTTTAGCCGCCTACCAATTAACAGCCACGAAGCTAAGTGCCGAAGCCCCCCCCCCCAATCCTCTTTATTCTCCCTGCCAGACATTTTACTGGCCCAAACCAGAGCAACATGGTGCTATGTTCAAACGACTCATGTACGGCGCGGGCCACCTTCAGTGTTCACAGACGTAAAATGGCGGCATTCTGCAGGAAGGACGTTCAACGGGGCAAGGTCAACGTCGTTAAAAGTCCGTGTTTGCAAACAGACTGTACGAAGTTACCTTCCTTCAATGCCGAGGGCAGCAAGACGGCCGCGTACTGTAAGCAGCATGCCGAGGAGGGCATGGTCAACGTGCGCCAAAAGTGGGGTTCTCACGATGCCTACTCAAGGCCACCTTCCTTTAATATCAAGGGCACTAAGACGCCGGCGTACTGCAAACAGCATGCCCAGGACGGCATGGTGAATGTGCGTGAAAAGGTTTGCTCTCACGACGCCTGCTCAAGGCTAGCTTCCTTCAATGTCCAGGGCACTAGAACGCCGGTCTACTGCAAGCGACATGCTGAGGAGGGCATGATCAACGTCGTTAAATGGCTTTGCTTGTACGACTCATGCACGAGGCAACCATCCTTCAATACTCAGGGCACTAGAACCCCGGCCTACTGCAAGGAACATGCTGAGGATGGCATGGTCAACGTCAAAAAAAGGCCTTGCTTGTACGACTCCTGCACGAGACAACCATCCTTCAATTTCCAGGGCACTAAAACGCCGGCGTACTGCAAACAGCATGCCCAGGACGGCATGGTGAATGCGCGTGACAAGGTGTGCTCTCACGAAGCCTGCTCAAGACTAGCTTCCTTCAATGTCCAGGGCACTCGAACGCCGGTCTACTGCCAGCGACATGCTGAGGAGGGCATGGTCAACGTCACTACAAGGCTTTGCTTGTTCGACTCATGCACGAGGCAACCCTCCTTCAACAATCAGGGCACTAGAACGCCGGCGTACTGCAAGGAACATTCTGAGGATGGCATGGTCAACGTCTGTAGCAAGTCTTGCTTGTACGACTCCTGCATGAGGCAACCATCCTTTAATGTCCAGGGCACTAAACTACCGGCGTACTGCAAACAGCATGCCCAGGACGGCATGGTCATCGTCGCTACAAGGCTTTGCTTGTATGACTCATGCATGAGGCAACCTTCCTTCAATGCCCAGGGCACTAAAGCGCCGGCCTACTGCAAGCAACATGCCGAGGATGGCATGGTCAACGTCATGAGAAGGCCTTGCCTGTACGACTCCTGCACGAGGCGCCCATCCTTTAATTTCCAGGGGGTTAAGAGGCCGGCGTTCTGCAAGCAGCATGCTCAGGACTCCATGGTCAATGTAGTTGCAACGCCTTGCTCGTACGACTTCTGCACGAGGCAACCGTCCTGGGGTGTGCTTGCTGGTGGTGAGGCCACCGTATGCGCTGACCATAAGAGCAGTCTAACAGAGTGTCCGGTGGTCAATTTCAGCGCGCTGTGCAAGGCCGTGGGTTGTCGTTCTAAGTCAAGGTGGGGACTTAAGGGAAAGCAGCCTTCGCACTGCCGCCAGCACGACCTTTCCGAGGGTGATCTCGTACCAGTTGTAAGGACCAATCGCCGCACTTACTCCCCTTGCAGCTCGCCACAAGCCGGGTTAGGCAGTCCACCCTTCCAGATTAAAGCGGAATGTCGTTTTTGAATGGGCGTTGCGTAGAGGAACGTTGTGTGGCTAGTTCCTCCGTATGTATGGAGTCTGGAGATCCTTGAGGACGTTGGAACTTCAACCGACTGGGCGTGCAGAAGCTCTGCCTAAAGCGTACCTCACCAGTTTCGTGCAATGTATTTTACGCCTGCCTTTGTTCGTTCACCACCACGGAATGAGGAAGCATTCGCAACCTGGAGCTCACGTACGCATTGTTCGCGTAAAGGAGCCAATGGAGCCGGTCTTGTTGTTTAAGCTAGAATATGCCACACTTCCCGCCCAGGCTTCACGGTAGCCGCGGGAGAATCACGGGTGATAGTGTAGGGCCTATGCGGCGGTAGTGTGGGTATCTGTGATAAGTCCATGCATTGGGGTTAACGATGAATGGATGCTGCCATTACCGCGGTATGGTGATGCCATGGCAGGTCCCGGGGCGAAACGACGCCAACATGGATGCCTATTGCCCCGCTGCGGCGACGGCATGACGGTGCAGCTGCAGCCGGCGTCGCGTAGGATAACCTTGAACGACGTGTGTACTTGGTAGTGCCCATGGGCACCATGTGCACCTACCCTTTTAATAGGAACACATTTTCACAAGGTGTTCTGTGTTGTACGAAATTCTTATCATGATGAGCTTCGTCTTTCGTCTCGTCACAAAACGAACGGTATTCCGCAACGTGTCCCCGCCACCTGTACCCGCGGCTTTCCAGCCTCATTCACGCCTCCTCTGTTGTCGCCGTCGTGCATGCTCTTTACTGGCTTTACGTTGCTTTGAGTTGTATTCCACAGCACGAGCACCAACTACCTCTTCTCTTTGGTCGCCGTGCCCTTGCGTGTTTTGCCTTGAATCGAACCTACTGTTGTACTCGGACTGCTCTAGATGTCGGCAGTCGACATTGCAGTTGTCGTTGCAGAAATCGCAGCAAAACGTTAACAACACATGTCACGCCATCTCGTGGTAACAACTCACTCCGTTTGGGGAATTGGGGGTTTTGCTATATTTGTTATTCGGTTCTCACCAGCATAGGTAGGCTCCTATATTTGAAATATGTTTAGCAGATCTTGATTTCGACCCAACCGTGCTGGTACCTGCCTTTCAACTATTAGTATGCCTGCGCGGATATTACAAAAGTGTGTACAGTGTGTGTGTACGCTTTCACAGAGAAGCTCCGAATACTGTGATATTGCTTTCTGAAGGAATGCCACTGTGTATTATAACCCAACTGTGCTGCAGTAAGTCGAGTGGGAGACTCGGTGAGTAAGTCGGTGGCAGGCACAACAGTTGACGAGATCACGAAGATCGGGGGGTGGAAGACAGAAAGCATAGCGAAGCAACTCGTCGGTTCGACGACGAGCGCAGGGGTTCGAGCGTCTAAACAGACTCGGGACCACGAGTACGCGCGCGCGAACGAGTTGCCGCTATCCCAGGCATTCGAGTCAGGCTTTTCCGCATGCGCGAATGAAAAAAAAAAAGTACGCTTGACGTACGGATCATTAAGGTAAGTTTGGATGAGACAATACAATAATACCCGGCCGCTGGCAGATACTAACCTAGTAAACACAATGAAGTTCAGGTGGGACCATCAACCGGGGCAGGAGGCCTCATCCAAATCCAATGCTTACATTGAATGATCGGCGGCAGCGCTAAAGAATACTACAGTAAATCGTTGACCAATCAGCGGGAAACAACCGTTGGAATAAAAGAGGTGGTTCCAGCTTTGGTTCGGTTGTATGAGATTCGGTGTGCTGCCCCTTCATCATTCGGTCGAGAGCGAGCCGAGCAGCGAGGAACAGGGTAATAGGTGCAGGAAAAATACAGACCTTCCCACCCACCCTACAAGCTTGATTAGGGTCGATCTTAACGAGGAGTGAATTTCGGGTTTTTCCAGAAATTTCTGGTTTTTTCTGGTTTTTTCTGGTTTCACCAGAAAAACTTCATCCCCGAAAAAACAGGCCTCCAAGTTTTTCTGGTAATCCCGTAAATTTCTGGTTTTTATGGGTACGATCGGGCAGCCCCACCGTGCCAGCCGTGCCACCCCTCACGAACACACAGGGCTGGTCAGGGTTGTCCCCGAGGTCCTCCACAGGCCATAGCCGAGCGCAGAAGGCGCAAAAGCTTTTTGAGCTCTCACAATCGAATTGACACAGTGACCGCACCGAGGTGCCCGACCGACCGAGCTCGCGGAGGGCTGTAGCTCAAGCCTTTGTAGCGTTGGGCGTCGTAGCGCGACGAGTTGGTGGTGGATTCCACTCTCCGAGGCACCGATACCTGCCTACGAGCCAGGCCGACCGTTGTGGGACCACCACACGGATGGTTACCGAGAGCGCTGCTGCTGTAGTGACGGTTTTGTGCCTGGTGGACGATTATTAGCGAGGCAACTGAAGCTCGTACTTGTTAAGAACCCATTTTAGAAAATACCGAAATTTCCGAGAAAACCAGAAAAATACTTTTCTCGTTAAGATCGACCCTTAGTAGTCTTTTTCTGCACGGTCATTTTCAATTCTAGGGAGAGACACCGCGCTGAGAGCGCACTCAGCGCGGAGTTTATCCCGGGCGAGGCCCTCCGCCGGAGCAGGAGGCCTCATCCAAATCCAGTAGTGACATTGAATGATCGGCGGCAGCTCTAAAGAATACTATAGGTATATGACGCAGACACCGTAGGGGGGGTGTACTTCATTTTCATGCATGGCCCTACAGGGATCCGCATTCGAAGTTTCCCGAAAGTTATGAAAAGTAAAAAAATAAATAAAAAAATCGTAGAATCACAAATGAAAACGAACAGCCCAGAATGAAGATACGTTTCAAAACCAAAGGTATTTTGCCCCACCGATTCGTATGACGAAACAGAAGGCATGCTCGGCAACACAAGGGACTGGAGCTCCCTTCTACCCGATTCCGGCGTCATTTGAGCTTTTGTGGCCGGCACGATGCTTTCGGATCTGCCGGCAAGGCTTGTGTCTCCGAGCTGCTGCAAATCTGCAAATCGCTCGCCCCGAGTACGCCCTGTGACAAAATTAATGGGGCTCGAGCCAGCGTCGTAGCCCAACGAAACCAAGGTTGACATGCACGCCACAGCCCACAGGGTTATTGTAACGTCGGCCGTTTCCGATTTCGTTGCTTGTATCGTTCGCGGGCTCAATTTCCTTGTACTCGTTCGGTGCAGGTACTGCTGTGAGAAAAGCGCAAATTACGAGTACTCGAACCAAACTATCTACGATAATATAATTTCGCCGATCGAGGAAACTTCCGCAGATTCTGCTGCTTGTAGGTGCAAGTCGTGCTCCACCTAGGAAAGAGGGGCGCAAGGGACATTTGACGTGGCTGTTGTCTTCTACTAGAGGGTTCGAGGAGAGCAATCGGCGACGCAAATGGTCGCGTCCTTCAGAGGTAGGGCTGCCCTCTGCCCAGATTCGCCAAGTGACAGATGTCCCCCAAAATGTTCAACAGAGTAGATCAAGGGTCGACGTCGAACACCCGCCCGTTCTCCCTCAAAACGGCACCCCGCGACAAGCTGCAGCCTTACAAGTGGTCCCTCTGACCACGGGAGACGTCCTAAAGACGTTGAGGCGAAAAAGAGGCTTCCGTCGGCGAGGTTTCAGCCTCTGATCTACGAGGATGATGTGAACAAAAACTTACGCGCCGCGACTCCACTCACTTATGATACAAACGAGTACGAGCAGATTGATCTCGCGAGCGATGCAAGCAACGAAATTTGAAACGGCCGACGTTACAATGACCCTGTGGGTTGTGGGGTACCTACCACCCATGGCTTCGTTGGGCTAAGATGCTGGCTCGAGCCCCATTACTTTTGTTAGAGGGCGTACTCGGGACGAGCGATATGCAGATTTGCAGCAGCTCGGAGACACAAGCCTTGTCGGCAGATCGGATAGCAGTGTGCCGGTCACAAGGGCTCAAATGACGCCGGCATTAAGTAGAAGGGAGCCCCAGTTCCTTGTGTTACCGAGCATGCCTTCTGTTTCGTCATACGAATCAGTGGGGCAAAAAGCCTTCGGTTTTGAAACGTATCTTCATTCTGGGCTGTTCGTTTTTTTCTGAGCTTACGAAAAAACAAAAACGGATTTAGAAATTTCTTCTAAATTTCGGGAAACTTCGAATGCGGATCCCTGTAGTCGTATGAGGGTGGGAAATTTTCACGTACGTACGTAGCTCACCATCACGGAAGCATGTAATGAATGCGACCGGATGCTTTTCGCAGCACACTCTCCCGAGGCTTGCTCCCAAACAAGCGTAGGTACTGCAGATGTGTGTGGGGAGGGAGGGGGTGGTTGACCAACAAAAGTATGAGTGGAATCCACCGACGGTACGAACACCCCGATGTCGACATGCCAGCTTTTCCTTAACATCGTAGTGACCTTGTCGTCGGTAAATAGCGAGAACGTATCCCGAACGCGGGGGCTTTTATATTGTACACATACTTCCTATTAGTAGCAATCAACGCGTTATGTCTACTACAGTAGTTGACATCATGCACACACAGTGGCTGTGATAAGTATTTATTCTAGAAAGATACCACAAGCCCTAGGCTCCGACACCTCGCACACGGAGACACCAGGTACTACATCATCATACAAGTAAGCGGCTACAATAGGCGATGCAATGTCATGCGGCGGTACCGGTTTCGACAATGCACAATATAAACCTGCCGGGAACACAGATATACTGAAAGAAGGTATTCCAAAGAGAAAGAACGAAAGTAAAAACAAAACATCACGCAACAAGGGGTGCGCGGATCTGAATCCTAGACACCCCCCTATATCGGAGGGAAAAAATGGACCGTTGTGATCCCAGGAAACAAAAAGTCAACTTTTTTTTAATACCCCGGCAAATTTTTAACGTCACGGGACAGCTCTGGCGGAGTTTAATTACGCGGGCGAAGCCCGCGCAATACCCATGAAACTCCTTTTCTGGCAGGTTCTGGAGACAGCTGTTTCATGAGAATCCTCAGTAGACATCGATCAACAAACCCAACGACCCCGTCATGAGCTCTGAACGGATCACGTTGGTTAATCGCTCCGACCACCTAGTGTTACAGTGCTCATACCTTGATCGGTGATACGTGGCGCGGGCCGGCCAGGCGTCTGGTAAAAAAACATTCGATCGCTGGTGTGTAGAAAACAGACGACAACAAATCTTGATAACTCGCTGATCGCAAGAAATAGAGCGTTTTTCATGGTTGACATCGATTGACAAATCCAGCGACTGCGTCATGAAATCTGAACGGATCGCGCTGGTAAGAGGCTCCGACCCACCCTAGTGTCACAGTGCTCCCCTCGAGGTGGGTGGTATGTGGCGGGCGTTGGCCAGGCGTCTGATAAAAATGTATTTGGCAACCAATGTGTTGGAAACAGACGAAAAAACTCTCGATTCCTTTCCGATGGCCACAGACAGAACTTTTTGAAGGTTCAGATTAAGACCGTAGGACGCGGCAGGCAACCTCTCGCCTCCTAGACCACGGATTGCGATGATGCCTTCGGGATCGTTATGCCTTGCCCGGTACGAAGTGGGTTAATCGTGGGTTGAGTATTTGTCGAGATCGAAGGTCAATCGTCGCATGGCTGTCGCGTGAGTGATGCGGTGTTTTGGTGCTGTGGGCTTGATGGTGTGCGGCGTGATTTCGCCATCTGCTGGCGTGGCTCCCGTTATGCAGCGATTTGATTGGTAGATAGCTGGCGTGGCTCCCGCTAATAAAGCGATTTGATTGGTAGATAGCTGGCGTTTTCTGTCCCGCGTGGTTTTAGACTTGCCTAATACCCCCCCCCCTACTAGCGAAAAGTAAATAGGGGGGGTATCTAAAAGTAAGTGAAACAAATGGAAATAAAAAACGAAAGAAAACGGTTTTCGCTCATTTCGTCCTGTGATCACAACGATCTGGTTTGTTTTTCAGTCTGACCTTCCTAGCAGTGAGAGGTCGTTTTCTCTTTTTGTCGCATACCCTTGGCCACAAAAGCAAAGAACCAACTGTTCCGAACGCTAGTACGATACGCAAGAACACCAATAATCAAAAGCTAAACAACCGGCGCTTGAAGCAAAATTAGAACGAGGCAAGGGGAGGGTGGTACCCCGAGAAATGAAAGGATGGGAAATATGGTTTGAACAAAAAAACAAATAAAAATGCAAGGCGGAACACAAAACGACCCAATTCAAAGTTCGGCAACTACAAACATTCCCGCAAGGTCCAGCACCTCCTCGATATGTTGGGTGATAGCGGCGTCCGTGTCGTTACCACTGCGACTGTACTCCCAGGGACAACAGGAAGCGACCAAGAAGAGTGGTCAACAGAGAAACAAAAACAGATAACGAAAACCGAACCATGCAGAAACTTCAACTAACGGAAAACACACGGCGCGTAGGAACGGCTACACACGAGAAACAATCCGCGAAGAGAGAGGTATTATCAGAAGATATGAAAGAAGCTAATGCCACTTGTTTCTTGCTCTCTAAGCACCGGCGATAGTATCGGTGTCGTACCCCCCTCCGAAGGGAGATGCGAAATATGTTGCAAAACTCAAAACAAACAAACAAACAAGAAGAGAATACCACCAATAATATAGCAAACACTGAGATTGTTATGGAAATATTAGCACATAGCCAATATGAGTCAATGTTCAGTAGTACTGCTCTTGTACATCGTATGTTTCGGTTCGCGAGTAACGCATATGTATGCGGAGGAATTACTGCTGTAGCCTTCTCTACTCGTAGGATCGTAGCCTTCTCTACTCGAGGCTCATAACCTATTATGGATTATCGTTAGTGATACCCTGGCAAGTGCACAAGACTGTGCCTCTCGACGCTAGTCGAGATGGTTGGCACCGTGAGTGGTCGTGGACCAGAAGCAGATGGACTGCTTGGTGCGGTAGAGATGTGAAGATATATTGAACACTGGCGCTTAGGTGGCCAACACAGCACACACAGATCCACAGAGAGAGAACGCAGAAGTCCCGATGAGGGCACCTCCTAGAGACAACCAGGAAAGCTAAGAGCCGAGGCTATCCAGAGAGATCCATCCTAGAGACGACCAGGAAAGCTAAGAGCCGAGGCTATCCAGAGAGATCCACATGGAAGAGTAAAGGATACGATCCTACGAGTAGAGAAGGCTACGATCCTACGAGTAGAGAAGGCTACAGCAGTAATTCCTCCGCATACATATGCGTTACTCACGAACCGAAACATACGATGTACAAGAGCAGTACTACTGAACATTGACTCATATTGGCTATGTGCTAATATTTCCATAACACTAGATGACGGCACGTCCTAGAGACAACCAGGAAAGCTAAGAGCCGAGGCTATCCAGAGAGATCCATCCTAGAGACGACCAGGAAAGCTAGGAGCCGAGGCTATCCAGAGAGATCCACATGGAAGAGTAAAGGATACGATCCTACGAGTAGAGAAGGCTACGATCCTACGAGTAGAGAAGGCTACAGCAGTAATTCCTCCGCATACTATACGTTACATGAACCGAACAATACGATGTACAAGAGCAGTCTACTGAACATTGACTCTATATGGCTATGTGCTAATATTCCATAACACTCCCCCTCAATGAAAGTTGCTCTGATTGTACCAAACTTGATGTTACAAAATCATAGTATTCAAATCTAATTTCAATTCACTGCGAATTACCTAGTACGAAGTGATTGCGTGTAAAGTGCATACCTTCATGTGCTATTGTGTTATTGTTCCAAATACCAACTCAATCTACATGGCTCGATCAACAGCGAATGGTCGAGCCAATGTCGATACTACTGAAGCTGATTACACAAACAACAGAGATTCACAACACACAAACAAATAGCCTCGGCTCTTAGCTTTCCTGGTCGTCTCTAGGATGGATCTCTCTGGATAGCCTCGGCTCTTAGCTTTCCTGGTTGTCTCTAGGAGGTGCCCTCATCGGGACTTCTGCGTTCTCTCTCTGTGGATCTGTGTGTGCTGTGTTGGCCACCTAAGCGCCAGTGTTCAACATATCTTCACATCTCTACCGCACCAAGCAGTCCATCTGCTTCTGGTCCACGACCACTCACGGTGCCAACCATCTCGACTAGCGTCGAGAGGCACAGCCTTGTGCACTTGCCAGGGTATCACTAACGATAATCCATAATAGGTTATGAGCCTCGAGTAGAGAAGGCTACGATCCTACGAGTAGAGAAGGCTACAGCAGTAATTCCTCCGCATACATATGCGTTACTCACGAACCGAAACATACGATGTACAAGAGCAGTACTACTGAACATTGACTCATATTGGCTATGTGCTAATATTTCCATAACAATCTCAGTGTTTGCTATATTATTGGTGGTGTTCTCTTCTTGTTTGTTTGTTTGTTTTGAGTTTTGCAACATATTTCGCATCTCCCTTCGGAGGGGGGTACGACACCGATACTATCGCCGGTGCTTAGAGAGCAAGAAACAAGTGGCATTAGCTTCTTTCATATCTTCTGATAATACCTCTCTCTTCGCGGATTGTTTCTCGTGTGTAGCCGTTCCTTCGCGCCGTGTGTTTTCCGTTAGTTGAAGTTTCTGCATGGTTCGGTTTTCGTTATCTGTTTTTGTTTCTCTGTTGACCACTCTTCTTGGTCGCTTCCTGTTGTCCCTGGGAGTACAGTCGCAGTGGTAACGACACGGACGCCGCTATCACCCAACATATCGAGGAGGTGCTGGACCTTGCGGGAATGTTTGTAGTTGCCGAACTTTGAATTGGGTCGTTTTGTGTTCCGCCTTGCATTTTTATTTGTTTTTTTGTTCAAACCATATTTCCCATCCTTTCATTTCTCGGGGTACCACCCTCCCCTTGCCTCGTTYTTAATTTTGCTTCAAGCGCCGGTTGTTTCTAGGAGGTGCCGTCATCTGGACTTCTGCGTTCTCTCTCTGTGGATCTGTGTGTGCTGTGTTGGCCACCTAAGCGCCAGTGTTCAACATATCTTCACATCTCTACCGCACCAAGCAGTCCATCTGCTTCTGGTCCACGACCACTCACGGTGCCAACCATCTCGACTAGCGTCGAGAGGCACAGCCTTGTGCACTTGCCAGGGTATCACTAACGATAATCCATAATAAGATGTATCCCTAAGCCGGCCCCCCACGTCACCAAACTAAACAAAGACCTGCTTTTGGAACGTCCGCACACAAAGATCCCCCCTGTACGTATGGTTTGGTTTTCGTCGCCTGGATTCCTGTCTCTGTTGTACAGTTTCCTTGGACACCTCCTGTTGTCATTGTGGGTAAGATAGCAGTGATAGCGGTATAGCCGCCGCTATCACCCATATGCCAAGGGGGAGCCGGACCTGGTCGCATTGTTTGCAGTTGCCTTCGGAACCCATCCCGGCTTTTGGATTAGGTCGTTTTGTGTTCTGCCTGGCTTTTGTGTTTTCTTTGGGTATTTTGTTTGTTTGGTTATGTTGACACAACGTTTCCCATCGTTTTAGTTTTCGGGGTACCCCCTCATTATCCTTGTCGCGGTTCCATCTTGCCTCAAGCTCCGGGTGTTTGGTTTTCACGTAATACTTACGATTTCGTGAGGCACTGGTATCGTTCGGAGTATTTCGCTTTAGACATTGTATTTAGGGCAGCGGCCAAAACAAGGTATACCTGGTCCGTTTGCGGCCAAAAACAGGTACATGCTTAAACTCAAGTCTAAAACGCACTCTACGTGCCCTGTCATTGGCCCAAAACTCGTGGTGTTTTTGCCACTTTAAAGCCCAGATATACCTGATTTTGTATACTTTGCTTGACTTTGACCTTTTTTGTCGTTTTTAAGCCCTTCATAGTTCCACCCTATATGCCCCCTATACGAATGCCGACGTACGCGAAGAGCCCCTCCTCCCTTCGCACCTCGGACCACACGCCCCTCGAGAGACACACATATATATCTGCCTGCACACCTCCGCCGAAATAATATGACAAAAAAGGCTCCCCTTCGGGATTGTGGTTGACTTGGAATACCAGGGGTGTCGCAAGCTGAGAAGGGGGAATCCAGCAGCAGGCGTTCGTTTCTCGTACTATTAATCGTATACGTTGCCACCGGGCGAGGACAAAGACCATGAAAAAGCTCTACTTTGCGTTGCAAGTGCGTTTTAAACTTGATTTTAGTATGTACCTGTGTTTGGCCCCGAACGGACCAGGTGTACCTGTTTTTGGCCTCTGCCCTTTTATTTATGTCTTTAAATTAGTTTCTCTTGCAATGTATCTGAGTTGCTGGCGGGTGTGTGTTGTGTTTTGTCGTATCCAATACCATAGGAAGACACTGCCTTGCTTAGCCCCTTGCTGCACTGCAATGTAGTACTTGGGATCTCCGTGTGCTAGGTTTTGGAGCATAGAGCTTGTACATATCTATGGTGAAGACCAAGCACGGACACTGGGTGTGCTTGGCGTGAGCTGGTAAGCACATTCGATCGTTTTCTTGAAAACATATTTACCATGCCCAAGACCCCGCGTGCGGAAGGTCTCAATTTTCTCGACATGTCCCGATGACACGTTGATATAATTCCAAACACATCTGGCTTATTGACATCGAGGTGTTCTTGCCGGTACGAGGTTCTTATCAGCACGGCCTGCCCACCCCTCCCACCATATCTACAGTACGTACAGGGCCTATTTTTAGGAAAATGTCGCGGACGAATGTGCTACGAAACATATGAGTCTGTAAGGAATACCTGTTCCCACAATGGTGAACTGCAGTACGTACGTGGAAATCCCAACCCACCCCTACGGCGAAATCGGCATATCGGCAAGTCAGCTGAGTTACTGTTGTAAAAAAGGCAGCATCCCCCAAATATAGGTGGGGGGAAGATATCGCAGTTTCGGAGATTCTGAGTAGAAGGGACAAACACGCACACTTTTCGAATATTCGCGAGGGCAGCGTTCAGAGTCTGAATTTGAAAGCAGGTATCGGTACGAATGGATCGAAATCAAGACCTGCGTAAGGTTGTAGAACGTAAATGCCGAGGAGACTACCCATGCTGTTGAATGCCTTTTATCAATATACAGCAAACTCCCGAGCGGTGTGCCCTGTCACCACGAGACGGCGTGACATGTAAGATGGAGTTCTTTCCTGGGATATCTGCAACGACGCAGGCAACGTTGACTGAGGACGTCCAAAACAGTACAACAGCAGTAGGGTTAATCTCAAGCAAAACAGCCGAGGGCACGGCGACAAAAGGAGGTTGGGAATGCTTGCGCTGTGGAAGACAATAAACTTAACTTCAAGCAAGCAAAAGGGCACGAAGGACGGCGACGGTAGGGAAGGCGTGATCAGAGGTTCGGAGAGTGGTGGGAACGGTTGTCGGCGAAAGGAGGTGGAACACCATTCGTTGTCTAGCGAGACGAATAAAAAAAGCCATCGTTTTGATATTTGCTCACAATACAAGGAGAAAATATCGTTTCCCCTCCAAGATGCTACTGCAAGTCGTGCCTGTAGGCACTGCCGAACACACGCATTGTTTCGTATATATAGGGGGGGTGGGGCGGCAGAAAAGAAGGCAAACATGCCTGGCCTGGATGGACAAACCAACAACTACCTCCCGTCTGCCCGTGCTCGCCACAGGATCTCGTGCTTGCTCGTGCCCAGCGTGGGGGGGCTGACCTACGCTCGCTGCCTTGCTTGAAAGGACTGCCTGCGAGGCTTTTCTTCCCAACACCGAACTTGCTATATCTCAGTTCCCGACACCGACATGCCACATTCTCTCTACCGATAAACCCTGCTTTGTCCGTTACCTCGTCTGCGAAGGCCATTACTTCGTCTACGAACGAAACTACATTTTCCCTCCATTTTACTGGAGCTCTCTACGCAATGCCGCTTGAAAACCCCACCCTCGTGGCGGCGCGGCACCGGTGCAATACCTACCCATGCGCCCGTGCCGTTTCGCCTCGGGAAGCGCAATGGCACCATATCGCGTTATTTTTAATAGTCATTATCTGTTAAACCCATTGGTTTCAAAATACGGTGACACTGATCACCGCGCTGCTACCATATAGGCCCGTGCACCATCACGCGTAAATCCCGCGCATTCTCCCTCGTTCTCAAACGTTTCTAGATGTGACGAAACCTAAACTACGAAGGGGTCATCTGCGCAACGTCCATGTCAAAAAGAGCACTCGGCTTTAACCTGAAACGGCGGACTGGCCGAATCAGCGTGTGGTGGGCTACGAGGAGAGTACGTACGGGAACTGGTCCAAACGGTTAACACAAGATCACCCTGGAGAGGGCCGTGATTGCGGCAGTGCGAAGGCTGCTCTCCCCTAACTCCCCACGTGCAGAGGGAAATACAACCGGCCGTCTTGCACCTGGCTCGGAAATGTACAACCGGACAACCCAACAGACTGCTCTTATGTTCAGCGCACACAGTGGCCACACCATCAGCAAGCACGCCCCAAGACCGTTGCTTTGTGCAGGAGAAGTACGAGCACGGCTTGAGTTTGACGTCAACCATGCGATCCTCAGCATGTTGCTTGCAGTACGCCGGCATTCTAGTGCCGGGGACATTGAAGGAAGGCATCCTTGGGCGGGCGTCATGAGAAGATAACTTGTCGCGTACATTGACCATGCCGTCCAGGGCATGCTGTTTGCAGTAAGCCGGCCGTTTAGTACCATGGGCACTGAAGCGAGGTCTCCTTAAGCAGACGCTGTGCAGGCACGACTTGTGGTGTACGTTGACCATGCCACCCAGAGCATGCTGTTTGCAGTACGACGGCGTGTTGTTGCCCTGGACATTGAAGGAAGGTCTCCTTGAGCAGGCGTCGTGAGAGCACCGCTTGCCGTGTACGTTGACCATGCCCTCCAGGGCATGCCGTCTGCAGTACGCTGGCCTCTTAGTGCCCTGGATATCGAAAAAAGGTGTCCTTGAGCAGGTGTCGTACGAGCAAAGCTTCCTCGGGATCTTGACCATCCCACCCACGGCATGGTGTTTGCATTAAGCCGCCGTCTTGCTGCCCTGGACATTGAAAGAAGGTACTTTCGTGCAGTCTGTTTGCGAACACTTTTTTTTCAAAACGTTGACCTTGTCACGTTGGGCATGCTCCTTGCATAATGCAACCGTTTTGCTGCCGTGATTGCTGGAGGTCGCCCACTTTGGGCAGGAGTCGTTTGCACATGGCGTCATTTTTGCTCTGTGATCTGCGCCGGTATACGATCTGTCAGGGGTAGCAAAATAGCTTTTGGGGAGTACAGGGCGGGTAAGCCTCAGATCTGGTTGGAACACTAGGGCTTGTCGCTGTACGGCGACTGCGGCAAAAACATCGGTGTTCGAGGAGCGAAAGCTAAGGGGTTTACAGATAATCCAACGGGGCGCGTTCACGGTGTAATCTGTTCAGTCTGAAAAATCCCGGAAAAACACGCGAGGATCGGTAAAATGGCATAATAGATTCCAAAACCCTACAGGACGTTTTGCAGTTAGTGTTTGCCTTTTCAGGCAAATTTTTTGTCACTGGGACCGGTCGAGCCTCTCAAGTGAGCAACTACCGGTTGGAATGGCCCTCTTACAACTATCTTTGTCGTTGGTGCCAAAAAATCACAAACCGCACCACCAACGACGTACAAGTGCTGCACTACAGCAGTACTGCAGACACTGCTGACGCTATTGATGTCGATTGATACAATCCATAGAGCAACTGCTCTGCGGTATCCCCTGACCTGTTTTACGACTACTTTACTCTTGAAGCAGTACATACACTATACTGCTGCTGCTGTGGGGTGTTCTCTCATAACACCCGCCGTGCGATGGCGTGGGCGTGTCAAACGAAAATGTGTGGAGGTTTGAGGAGCCCTTACTGTAGGGGGTGCCGGCGGCCAGCATACATACATACACGGATTTCACGGTAGTATTGCAGATATGAGGAGATTTCCACCGTATACACGGAGGGGAAAACCCTTACTCACCTCTTCCATCAGTACAGCAGTACAGCAGTACAGCGGTAGAGCAGTACCGGGGACACATGCTACGATAGAGGTAGCAGGTTTTGGCTGAAATGGTATATGAATGGTCGGCCGTCTTAAGCCAAAAGCGTCGGACTTTTAGTATTGTGTTGCAGTAAGGGCCCATATTAACGAGTATAAAATAAATTCAATTTGGAAAAAAAAAAAGTTCAAATTCGCTTTTCATTGGTCAACACACGCACCAGCACCAAATATTAGGATCTTGGGGGTATGATCTTGGGTGGTGGCGCGGGTTCTGACCAATGAAAAGCGAATTTGTTTTTTTTGTTTTTTTCCAAATCGAATTTTGTTTTTCTTCGTTAAAACGGGCCCTAACCCTGCTCATTGCACAGTTAGACCGTGGTATTGTTTATCGGGTAGAACTTTTGTTTGTATCAAAAACCAGTTATTCGGTGAGGTACACTCGTACAGCTCCTCAAGTGATCACACCCGGAAAAACAACATGGCGCACCTCTACTGCTGTAGCATTCGTCCAGGCCTAATTCCGTGCCCCCCTGGCCCTCTGATAAAAAGCATGAAATCGGACACATGGGGTTGGTGTTTGTGTTCTGCATGCGCGCGAAAGCACAAACTACAGTAGTAAGTCCCGGTTCCTTATGGGGGTCCACCAAAATACTTTTTCCTTAGTAGTGCTCAATGAACAGTGCCTCGAGACCAAAGCAGCCACCGGAAGGGGTGGGCGACGACTATCAGTAGGCCGAGAGATTTTCGTACTCTTTTCACGGGGCAATACCCAAAAACGGGTACAGCCTGGAATCCAGTCATGTATTGCCCATTTTACAATGTCCAGGCTGATTTTCTTGGGAGTCATACATTGGAGTGTTTGCGATATCCTTTTTTTTACTTCCCCCCGTCCCGAAAATAAACACCGAAGGAAGGACTTGAGGTAAATTTATGAAAAATAGACAAAATAAAGTACTTAATCGAAGGTAGGAATTTAACGGAATGTACGGTAAATGTTTTTCCTTCATATCATTGGCTTATAAATACCGAGCAGTCTCCCATGCCTCGCACGCACCAACCTGCGCTGCTCGCTGCCGTACACAAGTGGAATACAACTGAAGTCAACGTAAAGCCAGTAAAGAGCATGAACGACGGCGACGACAGAGTAGGCGTGAATGAGGCTGGAAAGCGGTGGGTACAGGTGGCGGAGAAACGCGGTGGAATACCGATCGTTGTCGGATGAGACGAAAGACGAAGCTCATCGTGATATTATGTTTTCACATCACAGAACTTCTTCTGAAACTGTGTTCCTATTAAAAGGCTAGGTGCACATGGTGCCCATGGGCACTACGCGTACCAAGTACAAACGCTGTTCAAGGTTATTCCTGTTGGTTCCTGGAACTATCTACGCAACGTCCGCTGCAGTCGCACCGTCATGCCGTCGCCGCGGCGGGGCAATAGGTATCCATATTAGTGTCGTTTCGCCTGGGGACCTGCCATGGCACCACCATACCGCGGCAATGGCAGCATCCATTTAATGTTAACTCCAATGCATCGACTTATCACAGATACCCACACTACCGCCGCATAGGCCCCGCATTATCACCCTTGATTCTCCCGCGGCTACCGTGAAGCCTGGACACGAAGTGTGGCATATTCTAGCTTGAGCAACAAGACCGGCTCTATTGACCCCCTTCCGCGAACAATGCGTAGTTTGGGCTCCAGGTTGCTAATGCCGCCTCATTCCGTGGTGGTGAACATACAAAGGCAGACGTAAACTACATTGCACGAAACTGGCGAGGTACGCGCAGAGCTTCTGCACGCCCAGTCAGTCGAGGTTATCACGTCATGAAGGATCTCAAGACTCCAGACATACGGAGGAAATAGCCACGAAACGTTCCTCTACGCAACGCCCATTCAAAAACGGCATTCAGCTTTAATCTGGAAGGGGGGACTGCTTAACTCGGCTTGTGGCGAGCTACAAGGAGAGCAAGTCCGGCGATTGGTCCGCACAGCTGATACGAGGCCACCCTCGGAAAGGCCGTGCTGGCGGCAGTGCGAAGGCTGCTTTCCCTTAAGTCCCCACCTTGACTTAGAACGACAACCCACGGCCTTGCACAATGCTCTGAAATTGACCACCGGACACTCTGTTAGACTGCTCTTATGGTCAGCGCATACAGTGGCCTTACCACCAGCAAGCACGCCCCATGACGGTTGCCTCGTGCAGAAGTCGTACGAGCAAGGCTTTGTAACTACATTGACCATGGAGTCCTGAGCATGCTGCTTGCAGAACGCCGGCATTTTAGCTCCCTGGACATTAAAGGATGGGCGCCTCGTGCAGGAGTCGTACAAGCAAGCCCTTTGTTTGACGTTGACCATGCCATTCTCAGCATGCTGCTTGCAGTACGCCGGTGTTTTAGTGCCCTGGACATTGAAGGAAGGATGCCTCGTGCAGGAGTCGTACAAGCAAAGACTTGCAGCGACGATGACCATGCCGTCTTGGGCATGCTGTTTGCAGTACACCGGCGTTTTGGCGCCATGGACATTGAAGGAGGCTACCATTGAGCATAAATAGTGAGAGCAGCCCTTTTGGCGAACGTTGGCCATGCCGTCCTCAGCATGCTGTTTGCAGTACGCCGGCGCCTTAGTGCCCCGGACATTGAAGGATGGTTGCCTCGTGCAGGAGTCGTACAAGCAAGACTTACTAGAGACGTTGACCATGCCATCCTTGGCATGTTGTTTGCAGTAGGCCGGAGTTCTAGTGCCCTGGTTATTGAAGGATGGTTGCCTCCTGCACGAGTCGTACAAGCAAAGCCTTGTAGTGACGTTGACCATGCCCTCCTCAGCATGTATCTTGCAGTAGACCGGCGTTCTAGTGCCCTGGACATTGAAGGAAGGTAGCCTTGAGCAGGCGTCGTGAGAGCAAACCTTCTCACGCACATTCACCATGCCGTCCTGGGCATGCTGTTTGCAGTACGCCGGCGTTTTTGTGCCCTGGACATTGAAGGATGGTTGCCTCGTGCATGAGTCGTACAAGCAAAGCCTTGTAGTGACGTTGACCATGCCCTCCTCAGCATGTCGCTTGCAGTAGACCGGCGTTCTAGTGCCCTGGACATTGAAGGAAGCTAGCCTTGAGCAGGCGTCGTGAGAGCAAACCTTCTCACGCACACTCGCAATGCCGTCCTGGGCATGCTGTTTGCAGTACGCCGGCGTCTTAGCGCCCTTGGCATTAAAGGAACGTGGCTTTGAGCGGGCACCTTGAGAACCCCACTTTTGGCGCACGTTGACCATGCCGTCCTCGGCATGCTGCTTGCAGTACGCGGCCGTCTCGCTGCCCTCGGCATTGAAGGAAGGTAACTTCGTACAGTCTGTTTGCAAACACGGACGTTTGGCGGCGTTGACCTTGCCACGTTGAACGTCCTTCCTGCAGAATGCCGCCATTTTGCGTCTGTGAACACTGAAGGTGGCCCGCGCCGTACATGAGTCGTTCGAACATAACACCATGTTGCTCTGGGTTGGGCCAGTAAAATGTCTGGCAGGGAGAGTAAAGAGGGTTGGGAGGGGGGGGCTGGGACTTCGGCACTTAGCTTCGTGGCTGTTAATTGGTAGGCGGCTAAAACATCGCGTTCCAGGAATGAAGGCTAAGTGGTTTGCACACAATATAACGAGAAGTTCCATGGTCATAGTCTGTTCAGTCTGAACCCCGAACAAACACACGAGTGGCGGTCTAACGACAGAGGAGAAGAGGAACTCTGCTATAGAATACTACTCGAAGGCGTAATTCCTCTGTAAGAGGGAATGGCGGCTTGCCCGAAACTAGAGGGGGGAGCCTTTGAACAGGCAGGTTAACCGAACACATTTCGGACTCGCGAAAGGAATACATCAGTTGCAGGTTCGGCTAGACTATTGCGGCGCATAAAGTGGCCGAAATGGTGTTCGTCTCGTCACCGTATTTGTGGGAGATCGAACGCCAGCTTTGCTTTCCAAACACAAGGTAAAGTACTGGCAAGATATTCCGACTATTGCTTGACTACACTCTGCCCTCTGATTTCGCTTTCGACTGGCGCCACGCGTAGAGGGGGTACCCAAATTTCCACCAACGCGTTTACGACCCCCGGGCGAATGGCTCTGTTCCTCACTATAAAAAGGACGCACAGCATATTTTAGCCCCACAGAGTAGGAAACAATAACATGCCGGTGCGAGCCGCGAAAACAAGAATCTTAAAAACCACTAAGAACAAGGTGGTCCCTGGGCCAAGTTGCTTTCATCGGTTAAAAATGTAGGACTTAGAAGCGACCCCCCTGCACGGTAGCACCGGTGTTTTAGGTGGTGACAATGCGCCACAAAACCTAACCCAGGGTCTTCGAGGAGTTCGGTCCAGCAGGTCATGTGAATTATGTGTCAAGCTCAGTCGCTCCAGCTGGCAACGAACCCATCCCTGTCCAGCAATCGAACGCCCGTCACTTCGCATTGTTGCTACTGTAGAAGCACCACCACGCTTCGGTTGTCTTGGTGTTCTTTGTCTCGTGCCATGTAATAATCGGCTAATTATTTTGTTCCTAGTTCCTGATTCATTTCAATTTGCTTCCGTGTGTACGAGTACGAATTTCTCGATGATGGCCAGGAGGCGACAACCGACAACATTAAAATGAGTTGCCCACCGCTGTCTACTGGCCACCAACAGCAACGCACACAAGTTGACGGTTTTTTTAATTCTGCAGCGAGAGTTCCTAGGGTCAGCCATTCCATCTTTGCTGCGACCCTGATCACCGCAGCCAGCAGAAAAGTTTCGTGGTACAATCCGCGCTGGCCGACGATGTGTGCAAGTCAAATACTGTGTTGGGCCATTTATACTTCTGCAGGGCAGGCCGCATTGTAAGGTGTTGAACCATGATTCACTTTCCAGATCAACGTCCAGACCGGGGACAGAAGACGTTTTACTTTAGAGTAACCGGCAATGGGTGAATGACCTGCGTGGGTAGTTCTCTGCCGGGTGTCTTGTGGATGCCCTTCTGCGCTACTTCTGATGATGCTTGATTCTGTAACAAAATATTTTGTCGTCGGGTCCATGAGAGATTACACACGGGGGGGGGGGTTTCGTGTGCTCGTCTCCGTCAGGGTGATGCGAGAGAGAACGAGCAACGAAAACTGCCTTCGTATGCTGGAGAAGTATCGAGGAGGCTGTTGCGCCGTACCTTGCGGGTGTCTCTCCGTACTGCGGAATCTGATGCTACTGCTAACGTTTCCCCTGCTTGCTGCCCAAGCTATTGTATAAACCCCGGTTTAACGAATGCAAAGGTTGCGGGATATTTTCCGTGCGCTGCGAATCTCCCTTTATGCCGTAGATGCTGCGTCAGATGCGTGATGCTGAAACGAGCAACTACTGTCCGCACGTTGGTATGAGTTGTGTGTATTTACTGCTTGCAATCTTCTTTCTGCTCGAGATTTATTGGAGCATATCGTCGGACAACGGACTCGATATTGGCGACGAGCGAGGGGGCTGTAATCTCAGAACGTCAACCATATCGATATCGAAGACAATACCCGCTGTGCTGTGCTACGCGTGCGAGACGCCCCGGTGCCATACACACTGCCATCCACAACGCACGAGTATAGCACTACTACTGCAGTACTGCAGCAATTACTAATGCTACTGTAGATTTATATATTCAATACAGCAACTGCTCTGCGATTTGCCCTGACCTGTTGTACGACGACAGCACAATCGGTGTAATACGCTATTTTGTTATACTGCTGCTGCTGCGGGGTGTTCTTTTGAAACAACTCCGGTGCGATGTCATACGGGTGTCGAAAATACACTCGTGGGTTTTTGGGGACCGGTGGGGATTCCGGAGGCCAGCCTATATATACGGAGTTACAGTAGTATTGCAGATATCAGGAGATTCCCACCATACACAGGGGGGAAATCCATGTTCAACTCCTGTATACTATCAAGAGTGCAGTATTGCCGGCTCTAAAACCAGAAACCTGAAATTGGGCTCCGTCTGACTTTCTTATTCTGGGTGCGCCCCAAAGCACAAGTCGTATGTAGCGATTTTGTGCATTGGTCCCCGAGAAGACTTTTTCTCTACACAGTAGTGCACAATGAATGGTGCCTCTGGCCCAGGTCAGCCGAAGGAAGGGGTCAACATTCTCGACGCTTTAGACATCGACTATTCGGAGGCTGAGAGCTGCTGAGAGCTAGTGCATTGTTTATGTTCAGACTGCTTTTCTTGTGAGCTGTTTTCCCCTGAACGGCCTGGTACGGCACTATTCTCCTGTTGACCCTGGAATACCGTACGCGACAGCAGTAAAGGGCCTATTCGGTCATAAAAAAAGAGTACTTGAGGGTTCAAAACCAAAATATGTTTCGTCTTTCTTACAGCAGCAGCAAAATTTCTGATACAATAACACCATATCAGTATTGCTCACGGAACACGGTATAGCTACAGTTCTGATGCTGAGACCTGCTCCCGACCAACGAATAGCTTGTTCATTATACTGGTAGTCACTACGAGGTGTTGGGGCTCTTGGATCTGCAGGGGAGCGTAGGCATTGCTGTGTTTGCATCACGGAACGAACGTGCTCCGCAGCAACATTTTTGATCATTTCGGAGCTCCTGTTTGGTATCTACACTCTGCTGTGACAAGGTAGGACGATACGGACGGTCAAATCAGAGCGCAAGGTACGTTCACCTACCAGTGCTTGGCGTCCTCGTCGAAAAGGTGAGCTAAAACAGTACGATAAATAGCAGCTGGAGAAAGGGCCATTTTCAAATTCGTGTTTGGGGTATCAGGGGTTTGGCGAGTCGTTTTTATTTAAAAGGCACTTTTCGTGACAAAAAAGGCGTCTGATCGATACGGCTCATGATACACCAATGTTGACCACGACCTAAGCGCTCTAAACCTACTCAGCGGGAGCAGGTGCGAGCATTAGAACTGGGAAAATCTTGTTTTTCATAGGGAGCCTTGAGAAGGTAAAACTTATACATACGATAAATAGTACTGCAACTGAAACGAAAAAAGGAAATTGTTCTTGTTTTGCTCTTTATTGTTTCGCTTGAAGGGGCCCTTATGAGTGTTACTGATTTAAGCCTTAATGTTTGTGTGTTTTGTTTCAGGAATCACAATTAGGTATTCCTGCTCCACTCGAGCAGAAGATAATAATTGAAAATCGGGAAGCGCACGGGGGTCTGCCGTGAACAATTTTGAAACAATATCCTGCGGCCCAGGGAATAAGAAACCTTGCCTAACACCTGTCAAGGTCGCATCAGGCACCCAAAAAAGCAGCCTCATCTCCAAAACCGATATCACACTTTACTTATTCTGAGTCAAACTCTTGATTTCCTCAAGTAAAAGATGAACGCAAAACAAAACACATCCCCGTCTCACAAAGCTACGTTCTCCAAGCTCAAATACACACGCTGTAACACCCTTTTTATGTCCCTGTGGTGCACTGGAGGGCCACACAGCAGCTCAATGTCTCCACAGGGAGTGTTTTTACGCCCCTCCTATGCAGGGGCAGGTACTCGTTGAGTTGACAATTGATAGCAGGGATTATTTTGCCTGACTACGAGCTACTATTCAACAGGCTTGGCACAATGGGCCGCGCTCTTAGTGTCGGTAGTTTGGAATTCTTCAACTTGCCAATGTCGCTGAAGCGCACTGATGGGACGGTAGTGAGGCTGGCATGGTTTGGGCTGATCGCTTGCTAGAGTCAGCGGACTGCATGGCAGTACTTCTATCGTGTGCACTTGCAACAAGACCACAGCATGCGTTGCTTAAATCTTCCACTCACAGGTGGGTGCGTGAGCTTAGCTAGCGACAAACGAAAAACCGAAGGCAGAGAGGGTGTAGTTGGAGGAAGCGGGCAGAACAGACAGTTAGGGGGTTTAGCAGAAGGAGACAGACCCCCAGTCAGCAGTAGGGGGGGGGGGGGTTGTCTCCTGACGTTCGTAACGTAGACAACGTCGGTACATACATACATATACGAAGTACAACGGAGTCAACTGGTAGAAGCGTGGGTAGGCGCAATTCGATGCGAGTCGACGAGGGAAGAAAGGGCTGATATCTTCCCGCGATAAAGCAATCAGGCGACGAACCGAAGTAGGGAGGGCGGAGAAGCACCTACTCTGTGACCCCCGATCAGAGCTACGACTATAATAGGAAGGAGAGGGGAAGGACGGGCGAAGACAAAAAGTGGGATGAAGGAAAAAAAGCTTGAAAGGCTGTTCTGGGTGCAGCAGAACATTTATGCAGCCGTAGGACTAGAATAAAGGAGTCGCTGAAATCGGCAACCGTGGTGAGCTTGAATGGCTGCAGTCCTCAAGCTTTTCGTTCAGCACATTTTGTTTGAGTTTTTCATCACGGATGGATGGCATTCGGTAAACGGCGCGACCTGACAATCTGCCGATAAAATGTCGAATTGTGCTCCTGTGCAAATAATAATTTGTGGTTCGGGAATTTGGCTTTCTGCACCTTTTCGCACAACAAGAAACGGGGTGCACAGGCCTTTCTGGTCGAATCGGGAGGAAAATAAGCCCCAACCCTTGGCCAAAATCAGAGTTCCTTAACTGATGTCGCGCACTAGGTATGCCGGTGGAATTTTTTTTTCTATATCCGGAAACGTGGGGGTTTGCTTGCGCGAGCGATCTGGAAGCGCATCCCCAGTTTGTTGATATATTAATGGCTGATGTCATGCTTCTGTCAGCAGAAACAAGTACAGCATCGTTTCGCCTCGGTGAAAGCTTCTTTCCAGCAGCAGTTGCAGTACGACATCGGCCGGGACGCACTCATTGTGCAAATAAAAAGGGTACACTCGTACAGTATCGCGAAAGTGTGGCATCACGCTTGTGATGACAGCCGGGTTCTTACGGGCTCCTTTAAGGTAAAACATATTATAGCAAAAAACAAAAAAAAATCCGTTTTTGTTTTCAGTTGCCAGTCTAATTCTGGTATAAGTTCTACCTTTTTCATGACACGGGAAACGACGTTTCTCTGGTTCCAATGCTCAGACTGCCGACCGATGAGTAGTTTTGGAGAGCCTAGGTCATGATCAACACTTGTGTCCGAGGAGCCATACCGGTCAGATGCCTTTTTCATCCCGAAAAGTGCCTCTTACTCAAAAACGACTCGCCATATCTCTGGTACCCCAAAAAGAATTTGAAAAAAGGCGGTTTCTCCGGCTGCTGGTCCTGTTTTAACTCAGGTTTTGGACCAGGACGCCAAACACTGGTAGGTGAACCTACCTGGAACTCTAGTTCGACCGTCCGTAGCGTCGTACGTGGCCACAGCAGAGTGTAGATACCAACCAGGAGCACTGAAACGATCAAAGGCCTTGCTGCGGAGCGCTTTCGTTTCGTGATGCAAACACAGCAATGCCTACGCTCCCTTGCCGATCCAAGAGCCCCAACACCTCCTAGAGACTATAATGAACAAACTACGCTTTGGCCGGTCGGGGGTCTGAGCATTCCAACTGGAGCTATGCCGTGTTCAGTAAGGAGTACTGATATGGTGTTATTTGTACCAGAAATTGTATTTCTGCTGTAAAACAGATAAAACATGTTTATTTTTCAACACTCAGGTACTGTTCTTCTTTCACGACCGAATGGGCCCCTTAACCTGATGTACCAGTGCCTGCGATTGTACAACTCTACACGAGTAGAATTTACCTCAGCCAATCTACATTTTTTTCCACGTGTACGTTTGCGTTCCGTTTCAGCAGACCCAAGCGCCCCAGGTCATCAGTGGGAGTACATTGACGGGAATACTGGCGGCGATGGTCTGGTTACACCTACGGGGTTGTTAGGCTAACAGCTCATCTAAACTAGAATTTCCAGTGGTGATAAATGCCTAAAAATTGTTCACATGCACCGGAGTTGCCGTACCCCGTGAGTCAAGCGCTCGGTCTCTTGAGGCCCCCCACATGTGGGTATACACCCCAAAATCAGGGTGTTCCAGAATATTCCGACGCGATTTTTTGTTTATGTTGCTCAAGCGGATGCTGCCGTTAGCTGCCACCACTTAGCTGCCGCCAGCTGTGCTGCTGCTTGCGGTCGTGGGATAGCAGCGGCCGTACTGCTGTTATCCCTGCCACCGCCACCGATGCTGGGTTGCCGTTGCTATTCGTACGCTGTTTTTTTGTTTATGTTGTTACTTGTTTTTGTTTGCCGCATTGCCTCACCTCCCCACTTCCCTTCCTATTTCCGGAGGCGTCGCCTGCGGGATTTGGTATACTTCTATCGCAAACACGCCGAAATCATCCAGGGAAGGGAGTTCATATTGTTTTAGCATAAATAAATTATTTGTTTAGTTTAGTTCTATCGCAAACACTCTATTTTTACAAGGTTGCCCTCCGGGAGGTGCCTAGGAAAGTAGCGCAACAGCGAAACGAAAACCATCGAGCCTACCTACGATGCAAACCATATTATACCTGTGGTGTTGTGTGACCTGGTAGGAAATACCCGCACATACACATCGTTGTATCATGTCTGGTTGTACAAGTACGTACGAGGACGCGATTTCCGTGCTAGTAACTGCCGTAAGCCAGGGCGGTTGTGCTGCTGCGCTGGCGCAACATTTGGACCGCGTAACACTTTTCGGCGAAACGCCTGTTAACACTTAGAGGCACCTTTTTACTTTCGCCGTAGTCAAAAACAAAGTTGAGGCGTCTAAAGACACGTTGTCAAGCGTTCAACGAGAATATACATCCATGAATATATCCCATTCCGCCTCCCAACTCTGCGTTACAAACAACAGAGCCCTGGGTTTTAGGTCCCGGGCGTTTTTTAGTGTTGGCTCATTATTGCGATTACGAAGGTGAATAGGCTGAGTGGTTGTTGGTGCTCAACAGATGGCTCGTGACGATCGTTTCCATGTGGGTGGCGTAATATTACATGTTCGAACATAAAAGATGCGGGGATTTGAGATCGTGTATTCTTTATGTGTGGCCGACTGAGTAAACGATGCATATACCTGATCTTTTTTTTTGTGCTCGAACGTACAAGGCGTAAGTTTTCATGTTTACCGCCTAATACACGTTTTAGCCCTGAACGTGAAAAGGCCCCCTGTGATGCTGTCTAGCACGAAACCGGGGGCTGCCATGACTACGGTTTTACCGCACGCCACGCGTGGCTTATACTGGTATTTCAAACAGTGTAGCAAGGACAACGTGTATGTAGGTGGCAGGTGTCAGTTACGACGTACGAGCTGGGCCAGCCTAAAAACGGACAGTGCGGTGGGTTGGCTATGCCCCGCTCAATATTACGAATTTGGACGTGATTTTTTACACGATGTTGATCATGCATCAGCCAACAAACGGAAATCCTGCCTTTTTTTTATGTTTCGTTCAAGAAATATGACCGATATAAATAGTCGGAAAAATACAAAAGTGGCCATAACTTTCGTGAAACAAAAAAAAATACAAAAGGCAGGCTTTCCGTTTCAGTGCACATGCCATTCAAATACGACGTTGAAATTTCAGATCGAACTTCACAAAAATGAACGGGGCATCGCAGTAAAACCACTCGCTCTCGCCACTACTTGTTTATTGTATAGGAAACTTTTTTTGCCAATATCTCTTGATGGGTGCCGAATTGACAAGTGCAACTGATATCGATCGTCTCCTTGGGTATTCAGCCTCGTCCACACCAATTTTTATCTTGATCGGGAAAGACTATTTTTTCGAGCCGTCATACGGATTTTATGTGAAAATGTCGCCAAAAAAAGGTACTTTCGAGGTTTCTTGGATATCTCGGCGAGATCGAGTCGGATTCTAGAAAATCTTGAACCTGCCTATCCGCTATGGTGTCAGGGTTAGTGCTTCCAGTTTTCAAGTCCAAACATCCGGTGGTTCATGCGATACGACTTTAAAAAGCTTTGTCCGTTTTTTGGCTGGCCCAGCTCGTATACGCCCAGAGTTCTATACTCGAACACAATACCCAAAATTGAGAAAAAAAACGGAATGCAACAAAAGGCACGGAACGTTGATACCTAAGGCACGCAACGTTGGTATCTAACCACGCTCACAAAAACACAGTCGACCATTCTGTAGACGTCAACGCTAACCGTCTACTGGTACAGCGGTAGCAGTAAGTCTGACAAAGTGCGTTTTTGTTTGCCTTCTAAAAACAAAATGCAGGACCTCTTGTTTAGGGCCGTTACTAACGAGCGCAAACAAAAACGAGATAAGCGACGTTTTGGCACGACAAAAGATCACGATTCGTGAGATTTACTCCCAAACGAAAATAGGTGGTTTTCAGTCACGTTTCGTGATATTTTCAAATTGTCAAAAATCCGATGTATCAAATCCAACGGTATTTGAGGGTGGGGCAGGTCGTGCTGGGCTGGCCGCGCCCGACCCGGCCCGTGATTCAAATCACGGGCCGAAGCCTGACCCGGCCTGCTATATTCCAACCCCACGCGCCGTTGGCGAAGCCAGGCCCGCGCGAGGTCCAAATCTCTCTGACACGTCGTCTGCTCTGCCTGGCCCGTGAGATTTTCAGACTAGTTCGCTTTTTCTTCGCGCTGCGTCTCCTCCTTCTCGAGAGTTCGAGGCCACAGTCTGCTTGTTAGTCCACACCGAGAAGGGTCTCTATGGCGCCGCTCGCTGCGCACAATCGGCGTACGAAACGGAGTCTGCCATGCCCTTATGGCGGGCTTCCGATACCGTTTGTGTCGGGTGGGTTACGTAGTGCCTTGATCAGGGGTATTTGGAGCCACGACAAAATGTCGTGAAACGTGATTTCGTTTTTTTTTTGGAAAATCTAAAAATGGGAGTCATGAATCGTAAGGTTTTTGTCGTGAATCATGACATTAAAAATCACAATTCAAGACGGAAACGTTACGAAACAAGTTTTTTTCGTCCGTTTGGAACGGCCGTTACTGTAGTACCAGGTAGATATGACAGCGAGATACGCTAGACATTAGGCGATATCAGGAACGAACGAGTACCGTACTCGTGCTGCTGCTGCTGCCCTGTACGGAAATCGTGTTACAGCAGCACACAGCAGTGCGCAGCAGTAAGGACGCACGATATACAGCAGCAGTATAGTGGTACGAACATGTATACCTGGTACCTTGTATACAAACATTAATAGTGTGCAAATGAAGAATACACTGGTACACAGAATTGCCGCGAAAGAGTAGCATCGTGCTTGTGGTGAGCGCTGGATCCTTGAGCGTTTTCCCAGTGACTTTAGTTACTGGGCTCTGTCGCGGAAATTATTTAATTTCCCAAATCCCCTGCCTTTCAACTCTGTTTCGAGGTCTAATTCCATCTTTTTTTAGTAATCCCCTCCCCTACTTAGTTCGACTCCAAACACGATTTGGCTCTGTAGCCCATCAATCCATCTACGCCATCTTGTACCTGGTATAAAAATATGGATCTGTGACATTTGGCTAGATAAAGTTATACTGATTCAATACTTAACCTAGCTTGGTAGTATAGCTCTGGGTCGAGTCGGTTATGGTGACGGGCGAACTTGTACTGAGCTTTAATACATGGGAAGTGCAACTGTGCAAAGCGACGGCGCAGCCACCTGACGATAACGTGGAGGACTGCTGCAGCAGCGTGCTGCTGCTGCTGCTGCTGCTGCTGCTGCTGCTGCTGCTGCTGCTGCTGCTGCTGCTGCTGCTGCTGCTGCTTGCTGCTGCTGCTGCTGCTGCTGCTGAGCCGAGGTGGTATACGCTGCGTTGTGCGGTAGCACCCGACGATAATGAATGTGGAGGACGCTGATTTAAGCTGCGTTGTGCGCAAGCACCTGACGAGCACATACATACATACATGGAGGAGGCTGCTCATTAACGTCAGGCAACATTACAAAAGCTGATGTATGTACATGATGAATACCAGGCATAGCTACTGCTGTACGCACAAACTACAACAATACATAATACTTCACAGGCGAGGCAAGGCGGTGCGGAGCGGATCGGGGCGCGTGCCCCGCCCAGCTAACAACCCTGTGTATGCGCGTCCGTGAAATATTAATATTTTTTGAATGGAATTGCCAGGAAGCGGAGTGGGTCAGACGGTCGTTCGTGTGTGTCATGCGAAGCACAAAAGCAATCGTCGTGCTCTCTATGGCGCATGGCCTATGCCTTGGGAGAGAGTCCGAGTCTATCCACGATTTCATGATATGTGCGGTAGCACCCGACGATAATTAATGTGGAGGACGCTGATTTAAACTGCGTTGTGCGCAAGCACCTGACGAGCACATACATACATACATACATACATGGAGGACGCTGCTCATCAACGTCAGGCAACATTACAAAAGCTGCTGTATGTACATGATGAATACCAGGCATAGCTACTGCTGTACGCACAAGCTACAACAATACATAATACTTCACAGGCGAGGCGGTGCGGAGCGGGTCGGGGCGCAGCCCCGACCCCCGTGCCTCGCCCAGCTAGCAACCCTGTGTATGCGCGTCCGTGATATATTGTTTGAATGGAATTGCCAGGAAGCGGAGTGGGTCAAACGGTCGTTCGTGTGTGTCATGCGAAGCACACAACCAATCGTCGTGCTCTCTATGGCGCATGGCCCATGCTTTGGGAGAGAGTCCGAGTCTATCCACGATTTCATGATCCATGTGATCCATGGTCCATGGTCCATTATGTTCGTGCGAAATGTAACGCCAAATGAAACGACACAACAAGTTACGCCGCTCCGCATCACATACTTGACACTTGACATCTTGACATGATGCACAACTGTACTCGTACTCGTACGTATTCGTACACACACGGAATAAACATATATAAATTCATGTGGCTTCAACCCTCGAGCTCGCACGATAAATAATTTTATTTCCGGGCCGGCCTCAGTATCGGAATCTCGGCACCTCAATATATCGAGGGTTTTTTCATTTCTTTGGGCGCTCTCTTCGAGGATCGGCTCCGACGCCCCTCGCCCTTCGTGCCCCCAGCTTACCTCGCCGCGAACGCGTGCGGGGGGGGAGAGAGAGAAGCGAGAAGTAGGCAAATCCTTGGATCTTGGGTGGCATGTTGAGCATTTATTTGAATCTTGACAGGGGGGGGGGGCAGTCACAAACACAAAGCGGTGACATTTTTTAAAAATACAAAGTATCCATCACATGCTGCTGTTGTAGGACCGACCATGCCTTTACGAGAAACATAAAAACACACACAGGTACTGATATTACCCCACGCGATAACCCTGCGGGCTACTACAGGTACTACTGTTGCCCCACTGTACTTACCACCACTACATACTCACTGCTGTAATAGTATGTGAGCTCAGAAAACTGAACGGGATAACTACTCATCTCGATCCCCATACGTATAAAGGCAACTCAACTTACGACCTGCTGTCAAATAGTCCTATTTTCCTCAAAAACAATGTTCACACATACTTTCCACACACCATATTATACAGCAATACGTAGTATCGGCCCGCTCATAAAAAATAGAACGGGATAATTTACCATACATACGTAGGCAACTAAATCATACGACCTACCAGCAAATCATCCAAATTCATTTCCCTTTCCTCCAAAAATCTTCAAACAATACTCACACACAATTTCCCCGCATGACAAAAATCACCCCAGGTATTAATAAATACAAAATACAAAATACAAACAACGTATACAGCAGTAATACATACCGATTGAGCGGTAGAACTCACAACTATCGTGTACATGTACATACGCAGCAGTACTGCTATAAGATACCCACTGCACAGCCAAGGGCCATCTATACAGACATACTGTACCGGTCTGCTAGGATCCCTTCCTATGGCTGACCGGGGCCTGAAACTACCATATGTAGGCAACTCAATCATAAGACCTACCAGTAAATTAATCTAAAGCCACCCCTTTTCCCGGAAAAATCTTCAAACAATTATCACACACATCTTCCGCATGACGACTACTATTAATAATAGATGCCACTACCAAAATCACCCCGAGTAATAAAAAATACAAACAACCTCTATACAGTAGTAAAGCATACCTGGTATCGATTGAGCGGTAGAACTCACAGCTATTGTTTACGTGTACATACGCAGCAGTACTGCTGTAAGATACCCACTGCACAGTCAAGGGCCATCTATACAAACATACTGTACCGGTCT